>CM054147.1:20087472-20102472 GCA_028751875.1 Rapana venosa
AAAAAGAAAAAAGACACTGGGCGGTGAAAAAGATAAACAAAAAGAAAACAAAAACAAGAGAGAGAGAGAGAGAGAGAGAGAAGAGAGAGAGAGAGAGAGAGAGAGAGAGAGAGAGAGAGAGAGAGAGAGAGAGAGAGAGAGAGAGAGAGAGAATGAAGGGAAACATTTAAAAAATAAAATTGTAAAAACATAAAACCTCGGAAATAAATAATTAGCGAGAAAGGTATGCTGAATCAGGTTGCTTTGATTTTAAGCGAGATCGAAACCTTCCTTTTCTTGATGAAATCAATATTGGAGAACAGCTACGTTTGTCTTTTTTCCTTTTTCTTTCATTTGTGTCTGAATGTTTCTTCATTTTTGTCGCTGTTGATACTTTTCATTATTTTTGTTCTGTATTGTCTTTGTTAAGCCTTTGTCTTCGTTACTGTTTGTTCTTATTCTTTTTTTCTCTTTCTTCTTCTGCCTTTGTTTGATTTTTGTTTGTTTCACGTTCTTAATTTTTGCTTTTTTCCATTCGTTTCTTTACATTGTTATTTTGTTTCTTTGGTTGCCTGTCTTTTTATTTATTTATTTATTTATTTTCTTTCTTTCTTTCTTTCTTTTTTTTCGTTCTTTCTTTCTTTTCTTCTTTCTTCCTTTCTCTCTTCCTTTCTTTCGTTCTTTCTTTCGTTGTTGTTTGTTTGTTTATTTATTTCTGTCTTTCTTTCGTTCTTCTTTCCTTCTTCGTTCTTCGTTCTTTGTCCTTCTTCTGTTACCGTCTTTTTCCTTTCTGTCTGTCTTCTTCTGTCTGTCTTTCTTTCATTCTTTTTGTCTTATTCTATCTGTTCATCGTCTTTTCTTCTGTCTTCCCAGCTTTATTCTTTACTCTTTCTTTTTTATATTGTTTCTCTCTCTCCCTCCCTCTCCCTCTCATTTCCTTCCTTCCTTTCTTTCTTCCTTTCCTTTTTTTCCCTTCTGTCTGTCTGTCTGTCTGTTTGTATTTCTTTCTTTCCACTTAATTACAAAAAAGTAAGTTGAAAATGAACGAAAGTATGTGCATTCCTAAATCACCGTTGACAGCTAAAGCATGTTTAGCAGCTGCTTATAGATATACTGGCTGACATTTAAATGGACTTTTTCTGTCAGCTTGGTTTGTTTGTTTCTTTCTTTGTTGGTTGTTAATAAAAGTCTTTAGTTTGCATTTTCATTTCGTCTTTATTTCTTTATTGCCTTGTCCATTTGTGTATGTCGCTATTTGCTTGTCAGCTTATCTATTTATCTAGTTATTCTTTTTTTTCTGTCTGACTTATTTACTTACTGACTTTTCTTCCTTTCTGTCTTTCGTTATTTTCTCTCTCTCTCTCTCTTCATACTGAGTTGTAAAAATTGTTTATCTATTCATTCGTTTTTCTTTATTTCTTTCTTTCATTCGATTTATACAATAAATATTTGTCAGAAAAGAGATAACGAATAAAACAAACGACCTAGCGAGTGAGTGCATGAGCGAGCGAGAGAGAGAGAGAGAGAGAGAGAGAGAGAGACAGACAGACAGACAGACAGACAGACAGACAGAAAGAAAGACAGTGACAGGCAGAGAACGATGCGGAAAGAAAACAACTGGGAAATAGACAACGAAGAAAAGAGAAACATTGGAGAGGCACAGAAACACATAACGAAACATACACAGTAAGACTTTAGAGAGATAGAGAGAGAGGTAAACAACAGAGAGTACAGACAGACGACTGGAATAGAGACAGACAACAGACAGAAAGACAGACAAACAGATAGACAGACAGACAGACAGACAGACAGACATCAATACGCACTTAAAACAGCTGGAATGTAACATTCTTCAATTCCTGTCTGTCTGTCTGTCTGTTCCTCTCTCTCTCTGTCTTCGTCTGTGTGTGTGTGTGTGTGTGTGCTTGTCTGACTGTTCTTGGTGTCTGTCCTAGAAACAAATATCTTAATGGAAGAAGAAGAAGAAGAAGAAGAAGAACAACAAGAACAAGAACAAGAACAAGAACAAGAACAAGAACAAGAAGAAGAAGAAGAACAACAACAACAACAACAACAACAACAGCAACAACTACAACAGCATAAACAAGAATAATAAGGAAAAAAACAAAAGAAAGAAGAATAGAAGAACAAGAAGAAGATGAAGCAGCACAAGAAAGAACTAGAAGAAGACCAAGCAGGAGACAGCAACCGAAAACAACAAAGACAATAGCAATAACAACTGCAACAGCGGCGGCAGCAGCAGCAGCAGCAACAACACAAACAACGAACAACAACACAGCAGCAGCAACACAGCAGCAGCAGCAGCAACACAGCAGCACCACCACCACACCATCATCACCACACACCACCACCACCACCACCACCACCACCACCACCACCACCACAAACAACAACAACAACAACAACCACCACCTCCACCAACCACCACCACCACCACAAACAACATCTACAACACCGACAACAGCAACCACATCAGCAGCAACAGCAGTAACAAGATTCCAACCTAGCTTCTCGTCAAACGATGAAAAAAAACAACACCCTGAAGTTTACCAGCACCATCCAATCCTTTTCATTCTGCCCCCCCCCCTCACCCAACTCCCCCCCCCCCCCCCCCCCAAAAAAAAAGGACTATCCTTCTATTCCCCCAGCTTTCCCCTTTACCGTTTTGCTTGTTTATTTATTTATTTATGTATTATTTATTCATTCATTCCTTCTCTTTTTCTTTCCTTCTTCTTGCATGCCAGAAGCTCTTGTGTATTTCGTTTTTCAGCGCTCTTGTCACATCCTCTTAACTGCAACAACCCTCTACATCTCCTCCTCCTCTCATATGCCCCTCCCTCCCCCCCCCCAGCCCCACCCCCTCCAAGTTTACCTCCCTTCCCTTTACCCACCCCCCCTCCTCCCCCAGCCCCCCCCCCCCCCCCCCACCCCACCCCTGAATCCACCCACCTCCAATTCCTTCCAGCCTCCTTCCATCTCGTTTTCGTCTGTGAGGAGTTTCTGTGATTTCCTATTTCCTGGAGGTGTCAGCTTTTTCTTTTTTTTTCCTTCCAGGCTGGTTCGTCTGGCAGTAGGGAGTGTACATCACTTTTTTTGCGGATATTTTATTCTGTTCTGTTCGGGGGTCGGGTTTTTTTGGGTGATGGGGAAGGGGGTGGTTTTTTTTTGTTTGTCAGGTGTATCTTCTTTCATCTCAAAACTGCCCCTGCCTTCAACAGCCCAAATCCCTACAACCTGTTTTGTGTGTGAGTGTGTGTGTGTGTGTGTGTGTGTGTGTGTGTGTGTGTGTGTGTGTGTGTGTGTGTGTGTGTGTGTGTGTGTGTATGTGTGTGTGATGGGGAGGGGGGAGGGGAGGGTGCGTGGTATAGGTGCGTACATTTGAATTTTTTAAGCTTTTAATAATTATTGGCTTCATGACTCTGTAAGAATATGTTGAATGCAAGCGCTCTGTTTTATCTTTGCAAGATATAGCGCTATACAAATTATTATTATTATTATTATTATTATCATTTATTATTATTATTATTATTATTATTATTATTATTATTATTATTATTATTATTATGAGTGTCATCAATATAGCTTATAACAAACTTAGGCTACAGTTTTGTCTGCAACAGTAGCAATGTCATTAAAAAAAGACACAAAACCAAACAATCAAAGCAAACAAACAGTACTCAAACAACAAGCCATAACAAAAACATACGAGCACATATGCACTCACACACACACACACACACACACACACACACACACACACACACACACACACACACACACACACACACTCGCACGCACGTACGCACGCACGCATGCACGCACAAGCTTAAAATCGCGAACTGTACAAAGAAAAAAAAAACAGACCGAAAAATTTTAGTAAAAAACCCCCACGTAAAATCAGCAGAATGATCTAACTTAAAATCCCTATTACAGGATTACGTTGCTGTGTGTGTGTGTGTGTGTGTGTGTGTGTGTGTGTGTGTGTGTGTGTGTGTGTGTGTGTGCGTGCGCGCGCGTGCGTTTGTGCGTTCTTGCGAGTGTGTGTGTGTGTGTGTGTGTGTGTGCGCGCGCGTTCGTGCGTTTGTGTGTGAGTGTGTTCGTGTGAGAGCGCGCTCGTGTGTGTGTGTGTGTGTGTGTGTGTGTGTGTGTGTGTGTTTATTTTATTTATTTATTCTTTTATATATTTATTTATTCTTTTATATCGAGGATAATGAAATAAGCACTCGTGTGCTTTTTACAGCCAGTCCCCGTCTGTATACGGTTTTGTAAATGTTGTCATCTGTTTCCACCGGCACACAATGGCCTACTCTTCCGAAAAGCGGAACAGGATTGAACGTGTGTGCAAGTAGTTCTTCAGTTTAACGTCCTTCCACTAAATAGTGATATCAGACTGGAAAGTGTGTGTGTGTGTGTTGTGTGTGTGTGTGTGTGTGTGTGTGTGTGTGTGTGTGTGTGTGTGTGTGTGTGTGTGTGTGTTAGTAGGGAGAGGGGTATGCACATAAATAATCAATCGCAATAAACAAATATGAAAAAAAAGCATAAACAAGAATTCTGAACAGAAAAAGAAATGAACAGTTAAAATATTAACGTTGCAATTCATATAACTAGAAGCTATCCTCGTATTGAAGGAGTCTAAAAATAGGAGTCATACAATTTGTTTCATTAATGGACGCACGTGTGTGCAAGATGTTCTGCATGTGTTCGCACATGGGGCCTCGGTTTATAGTCTCATCCGAAGGACTTAATGTGTGTGTATGTATGTGTGTGTGTGTGTGTGTGTGTGTGTGTGCGTGCGCGCGCGCGCACGTTCGTACGTTCGTGCGTTCGTGTATGAGCGTGCTCGTGTGCGCGCGCGCGCGCGCGTGTGTGTGTGTATATGTACGTACTCGTGCGCGTGCGCGGCTGTAGAAGGAATAAGAAGCAGAGAGAGAGAGAGGGGGGGAGACAGAGAAACGGACAAAAACACCAAAAACAAGCAGAAAGACAGGCAGAAAAAGAGAAATATCCCCAGCCATTGAGGCAGTTTAACGAGACGTCCCACAGGAGGCCTCAAATCGGACCAAGACGGTGAACAGGAATAAGACTAACAATTAATCCCCGAGTTGGTTTTTTTATTGCAGGAGGGAAAGGCGTTTCAATTACATCCACTTTTTTGCTGCAGCAGCACAAATTTATTATACTCTATACTAAAATTTATAGCAAACGTAATTAATCACAAGGTTGACCTTTTATTGTTAGAGTTTAACTGTTTCATTTTGGTTTCGGACAAAAGTTTATCCAGTTACTGTTGCCAAGGAAAGTACTGGGGCCTGAATTGCAAGGGGTTTATGCTTTCAAATATTATGCTGTCATTGTTGTTATCATTGTCACGCTTTCAACACAACAAATTGAAAACAATGTGAATGTGTTTCTATAGCCTGTGCGGTTATTGGGGAGCGAGGTGTCGAAAGAGACCTCAGCATTTTGAGGGCGGTGCCTTATCTTACAGTTAACATCAGTTAGCATCAGTATCTACTCCAATATCCCGAAAGTCCTTCAGGTGGGACTATAAACCTAAGCCCAGTGTACAGACGCACGCAGAAATCTTGTGCACACGTTTAAACATGCTTCGTCCTTTGAAAGAGTAAGCCGTTATTTGAAAGAATAAGCCGTTATTTGAAAGTGTAAGCCGTTATTTGAAAGAGTAAGCCGTTATTTGAAAGTGTAAGCAGTTATTTGAAAGAGTAAGCCGTTGTTTGAAAGAGTAAGCCTTTATTTGAAAGAGTAAGCCGTTGTTTGAAAGAGTAAGCCGTTGTTTGAAAGAGTAAGCCGTTGTTTGAAAGAGTAAACCGTTATTTGGAAGAGTAAACCGTTATTTGAAAGAGTAAGCCGTTATTTGAAAGAGGAAGCCGTTATTTGAAAGAGTAAGCCGCTTATTTGAAAGTGTAAGCAGTTATTTGAAAGAGTAAGCCGTTATTTGACAGAATAAGCCGCAAGTACCAATAGGAACGGATGATAAAATCATATAAAAAGACTAAACAAAGCAGCAAATAAACTGATGCTGTATTTAAACATCATCTCCGAAGTCAGAAAGTGGCTACCCTTAATGGGGGGTAAAAACAGTCGCATACTACAATGATCTCACCTGTGGTGAACTTCAGAGTTCTAGTCGAGGCCGGAAAACCAGCCCCACAGAAAACCAAGCATGACGTGTATTACTTTGCCAACTGAACTTTCAGCCTCAGCTCTCTGTAAAGACGAGACAGCCTACCGGTTAAAGCATCAATCTGGCGATCTGGCCTTTAACCTGATGTCTTGAGGTACACTCTCAGCTCAACTTTCTGTTTTAGAGGGTTTTATTTTCCTGTGGGATTTGCAATGACACTGACTCCTTCCCTTTGATACACCTGTTCATGAAAGTAGGCCTATCTTCTTCTTCTTCTTCTTCTTCTTCTCTTCTTCTTCTCTCTTCTTCTTCTTCTTCTTCTTCTTCTTCTTCTTCTTCTTCTTCTTCTTCTTCTTCTTCTTCATTGAATGCTCAGACAGCAACTATCGTTGTCCATTATATGAGCGAAAATGCGTGACGCTGCCGTTAAGCGCCTGACAAGTCAGGCCCAGCGCATCCGACTTCGGCGTAAGAGAGGATTGTTATCTTTTAAGTCTTTCTGAAAAAGAAAGACAGGAGAATGGACCAAGAAGGCAACAAATAGGCAAAAAAGGAGGTGACCGGAAGTAAAGGAACAAGGCAGAACCAAAGAAAGTGATGGAAAAGAGGAAATTTCTTGCATAGAATTTTCAAAAGGTGGGGATGCTATTTATACTGACAGGCCCCTGGCAACCCCCAAGGGAGAGTTCATCCAAGTATCAACTAAGATCGGGTTGTGTGTGGATGCATGCGGTACATCTCGCACACAGGCTACATTTAGGGAAAAAAAGCCAGCAGCACTAAAGTCATGACACTAACATACCCAGCATGCAATCTTCAACCTTACAGAAGGATAGGAATGGGCTCCGCGGAGTCTGACTTGTCCAAAATACAGCGCTTAAAATTATACAGTGCAGTGCCCCTTTCTTTCACGCTTCAAGATGTTAGGAGAAATTCGAGTCAAGACATTCCTGATGTACACCCTCCTTCCTTTTCTAGAGACTGTTTCTTCACACACTCTTCTTACACTTTTTAGATATCTAGAAAGAAAAATAAACAACAACAAAAACCCCAAACCCAACCAAACTAAATAAAACCCCATCTAAAAGCAAAAAAAAAAAAATGGAAAGAAAAGAAAAAGGCAAGTGTTATTTTTTTTTGCATTTGCTGGCAGTTCATTCAATTCCGACGATTGCTTTGAATCAGATGTCAAAAGCGTTCTTTGTATCTCGTGATGGTTTTTTTCTTTCTTTCTTTTGTTTCTCGTCCTTTTTTTTTCGTAGTAAATCTTGTTCTTGTTCTTGTTCTTGTTCTTGTTCTTCTTCTTGTTCTTCTTCTTGTTCTTCTTGTTCTTGTTCTTCTTCTTCTTGTTCTTCTTCTTCTACTTCTTCGTAATTCTTCTTCGCAATTCTTCTTCTTCTTCTTCGCAATTCTTCTTCGCAATTCTTCTTCTTCTTCTTCTTCTTCTTCTTCTTCGCAGTTCCTCGCAATTCTTCTTAGCAATTCTTCCTCTTAGCAATTCTTCTTCTTCCTCTTAGCAATTCTTCTTCTTCTTGGCAATTCTTCTTCTTCTTCTTCTTCTTCTTCTTCTTCTTCTTCTTCTTCTTCTTCTTCTTCTTCTTCTTCTTCTTCTTCTTCTTCTTCTCTTCTTCTTCTTCTTCTTGGCAATTCTTCGCAGTTCTTCGCAATTCTTCTTAGCAATTCTTCCTCTTAGCAAGTCTTCTTCTTCGCAATTCTTCTTCTTCTTCGCAATTCTTCATCTTTTTCTCCTTCTTCGCAATTCTTTTTCTTCTTCGCAATTCTTCTTCTTCTTCGAAATTCTTCTTCACAATTTTTTTTCGCAATTCTTCTGTACTCTTTGCTTAATTGTTCCCTATTTGATGACAACGTTTATAATTTCTATTTGGTATTATCTCTCAGTCTGCCTTTGTTTTGTGCTGTGTGTCTTTGTTTTCCTTGTAGTCATTTTTTGTCTATCCTTTCCTTTTAAAAAAACAAAACAAAACAAAAGACAAAACTTCTGCCCTTCCCTGTTTCTTCTGTCCTTTGGTATGTGTTTAGTTGTATTGCTTTTTATGTTTATTATTATTCATCTTTCTTTCCTGCATTTCGCAAGCTTTTGAAAGAAGCCTTTTTCAATTTCTGTAACACCACACACACACACACACACACACACACGCGCACACGCATGCACGCACGCACACATACACAGAGAAAGAGAGAGAGCGCGTGTGTGTGTATGTGCGCACAAGAGTGTGTGTGTGTGTGCGCGCACACGTGTGGGTGCGCACACACGTGTGTGTTTGCGCGCACACGTGTGTGTGTTGTGCGTGCGTGTGTGTGTGCATGTGTGTGTTGTGTGTATATGCGCGCGCGCACGTGTTTATGTGTGCGTGAATGTGCATGTGTGTGTTGTGAGCGTGCGTGCGTGCGCTCGCGTGTGCGTGCGTGCGTACGTGCGTGCGTGCGTGCGCGTGTGAACGCGTGTGTGTGCGAGCACACACACACACACACACACACACACACACACACACACACCGCACGCATGCACGCACGCTGCAAGACCTGAAATGTCAAACAAGCGTAATTTTTCCTGGTGTGGCAAGCAGTATGTATTCATCTTCTCGTCAGAGGCTGGGTGAAGGGCGATGGTGGCTGTTCTTATTGTCCGCTTCCCCGCGCTGTGTCAAGTCCTCGCCATTGCCTTGTAGTGGGAAACTGTACAGAACAGTGGAACAAACAACAAGAAAATACAGAGAAACGTTGCCTAATAATTAGCATGTGTGGGTGGACGCGTGTGGTGAGCTTTTGAAGGATGGAGAAAGAGAGGGAGGGAGGGAGAGAGAGAGAGGGGGGGGGGGGGAGAGAAAGAGGGGGGGGGGGGGGAGGAGAGAGAGAGAGAGAGAGAGAGAGAGAGAGAGAGAGAGAGGACAGACAGACAGACAGACAGACAGACAGTGAGAGACAGAGGACAGAGAGAGGAACAGACAGAGAGAGGGAGACAGAGACAGACAGACAGAGAAAGAGAGACTTTTTTTTAAAGTTAAAAAAAAATTCTTTTATATCGAGGATAATGAAATGAGCACTTCTGTGCTTTTTTACATCCAGTCCCCGTGTGTATGCGGTTTCGTAAATTGTCATCTGTTCCCACTGGCACACAATGGCCTACTCTTACGAAAAGCGGAACAGGGTTTTAACGTGTGCACAAGATTGTTCTGCGAGACTGACAAAGACAGACTTTTCACAATTGATAGGTAGACTATGGGGGTCAAAACTGATCATCTTTGTTTACAAGCCCACGTAAGAAGTGGTACCAGATATTGAAAGGACATCACTTGTAAAGCCGAAAGAAGCCATAACTCACTCAGCTCAGTTGTATGGAATGTTGCCTCGACCAACAATCCTACATGGCCACCGAAGCTAAATGTTTCAAACTTCCACACCTTTTCTTTACGAGGCCTGCTTTATACAGACACGTTTTCCAACTTTAGTTCTTTCAGTTTAGTCAGGAAAATCTCCATATTAATTTTGCATTCAGCAATTTTTTGTACTAAAAAAACAAACATGATTTGGGCCATGGGCCATCTTAAGACCACTTTCTAGCCTTAAGAGTTAAATACAGAACCAATGAACCTGCACACAGACATGCAGTCAGAGCCATTTTCTCAGACAGAAAGAAAGCAAGAAAAGAAATGCAAGATAGAAAGAAAAGAAAAGAAAAGGAAAAAAAAGAAAGAAAGAAAAGAGAGCAAAAGAACGACCGAAAGAAAGGAACGAAGAAAGAAAAGACAAAAAACTGTTAAAAAAACAAAAAGAAGAAAAAAACAGACATATTTATCACCAACACTTTCTCCCAATCCCACCCCTACTCCCTTCTCCACCCCCACCACCCCACCCCAACCCCCCAACCACACCCACCGAAAAGCGTGCATGTGATTTACTACTATTCCTCCTTTTTTTTACAGCAGCCAGCAGGATGAAATTACTCAGGGAAAGAAAAGATTTACGTCTGTTGCATCACAGGCCATCACACCAAAGCCACGAGCACAGCCCGTAAAAACCAGTGAACACTTCACTACCGCAGTGGGCAAATTCGATGATTACCTACAGTGCAAACCAATCAGCAAACCACTCATGTTTTTTTTTTGTGGCGTTGGTCTTAGCATTTGAAGTGGTCTCCTCTTCGTTATTAATTTATGCCTCTCCATCTTTTCACATCGGTTCTTGGCACAAACCTCTTTCCCAATTTTTTCGATGTAAGTAAACGTTGCCAAGGTTTAAATTAAAACGATTGTCATGTTTGGAGATGGTATGTTAAGTTGTGTTGTTGTTTTTTTTTATATTAATGACAAACTCTTAAATTAGCAGCAAGCAACCTGTATTCTGATGGAAAGACAACATCAGAAAGTGTTGGACGGGCTTTGAGGGGAACCACTTGCTAAGGAAAGCTGAAAACCTTGAATATGTGGAGGAAGCTGGTTGCAACATTTTCAGTGGTGCCCCATCGGTCTTCTAGAAGTTGAAGCTGGTTCTGCAATAATGATCTGAAGTCCCCCTGAAGTCGGAGTGTGGCTGTCTATATGGGCAGGGATTTGAAAAGAGCCGTACATAGAAAAAAAAGACTGTTTCAGTGCGTGCTTACGGTCTCGCAGTGATTCTCAGATGTGATGAGTGAGACAGAGTGCATGTTGTGGGTCATCCCTGCAGAGCAGAAGCTTGAAAACGCCGCACAGCAGCAGTTCTTGTGTATAATCACATCAAGGGGCTGGACGGCTTATTCTAACCCAATCTGAAAGTTAAAATAGAGAGAGAGAGAGAAAGAGAGAGAGAGAGAGAGAGAGAGAGAGAGAGAGAGAGAGAGAGAAGAGAGAGAGAGAGAGAGAGAGAGAGAGAGAGAGAGTTTTCTAAAGCAGAAAGATGACAAAAACGGAGAAAAGAGAAGACAGTAACATGAAGAAAAAAATCAGAGAGAGAGAGAGAGAGAGAGAGAGAGAGAGAGAGAGAGAGAGAGAGAGAGAGAGAGAGAGAGAGAGAGAGAAGAGAGAGAGACTGAAAGGAAAGAATAAACAGCAAAGCAAAAAAAATAGACCAAAAAAACAAAGACAGGAATAAAAACGGACACATATAAAGTAAGGGAGGAAGAAACAAGACCGACCCTTCCCCCCCCCCCCCTCACCTCAACCCCCCCCCCCAAAAAAAAAACAACAACAAAAAACCCCAAAAACAACCCAAACAAAACAAAATAAAACCCTGAAAAAGATGCAAAGAGCGAAACGAAAAGTGAAAAAACAAAGAAAAAAAGGATATACCCCCCCAAAAAAAAACAACAACAAACACACACACAAAAAACAGGGGGAAAATTTAAATAAAGAAAGAAAAAAGACAAAACTACGTAAATGAAAATGGAGAACGGTAGAATAAATAAATGCATAACTGAACGAAAAAGCACACAAGGAAAGAAAGAAACAAACAAAGAAAGACAGTTTAAAAAAAAAAGAGAGATAACAATGCAAAAAATAAAGAACAAAGGAAAGAAACGCATAACTTAGAGAACGAATGAAAAAAAGACAACAAAGAAACAGAAATGAAGGAAGAAAGAAAGAAAGAAAGAAAGAAGGAAAGAAAGGGAAAGAAACAAAGACTGACATTAATAAAAGGAGACATCAATAACAATAAAGATCGTAGGTAAAAAACGTGTCACTTAAAGTACGAAAAATAAAAGACAACAAAAGGAAACAAAAGAAAGAAAGACAGAACAGAAACAAAGACAGAAAAGAAACAAAGACAGAAAGACAGCAAAAAAAGAAAAAGAGATACCAACAAAATTTAAGAACGAAGGAAAGAAACGCATAACTTAAAGAACGAATAAAAAAACGGACAACAAAGAGTCAGAAAAGGAAGAAAGAAGGAAGGAAAGAAAGACAAAGAAAGAAAAGACAGACAGACAGAAAGAAAGACAGAACAGAAAGACAGAAACCAAAAAACCAAACAAAGAAAAGAAAGACAGACAGAAAGACGGACAGACAGAAAGAAAGACAGACAGACAGACAGAAAAGACAGAAAGAAAGACAGAAAGAAGCAAAAACAAAAAAGAAAGAAAGAAAGACAGAAAAAAGGACAGACAGAAAAAAGACAGAAAGAAAAAAAGACAGAAAGACAGAAAAAAAGACAGACAGACAGACAGACAGACAGACAGACAGAAAAGACAGAAAAAAAGACAGAAAGAAGCAAAAACAAAAAAGAAAGAAAGAAAGACAGAAAAAGGACAGACAGAAAAAGACAGAAAGAAAAAAAACAGAAAGACAGAAAAAGAAAGACAGAAAGAAAGAAAGAAAGACAGAATGAAAGATAAAAAGAAAAACAGACAATAAAGAAAGAAAAGAAAGAGAGAAAGAAAGAAAAGAAAAAACGAAAAAAGAAAAGAAAGGCAGACAGAAAGAAAGACAGACAAACAAGAAAGAAAGAAACAACAACAAAAAAGAAAGAAAGACAGACAGAAAGAAAGAAAGAAAAGAAAGAAAAAAAGACAGAACGAAACAACAACAAAAAAGAAAGAAAGAAAGACAGAAAAAAGAAAGACAGAAAGAAACAAACAAAAAGAAATAAAGGCAGACAGAAAGAAAGAAAGACAGAAAGAAACAACAACAAAAAAGAAAGAAAGAAAGACAGAAAAAAGAAAGACAGAAAGACAGAAAAAAGAAAGAAAGAAAAGGAAGAAAGACAGAAAGACAGACAAAAAGACAGAGAAAGAAACAAAGAAAGACAGACAAAAAGACAGAAAGAAAGTAAGAAATAAAAGAAAGACACAAACAAACAACAAACTCCAGGTAAACACTGTGGATGGGGGATGGGGAGGAACAAGGCAGCAGGCCTATAGCTCTCGGCTAAGCTTGACATGTCCGCTCTACTCCTCTGCAAGAGACTTGGACTAAATCACCCAGCTTTGATACGATTGCTGTTTTGTTGTCGTTGTTGTTGTTGTTGTGTTGTTGTTGTTTGGGTTTTTTTGTCGGTCTCTTTCCTTTTTCTGTTATTATCATTCTTTCTTTCGTTCCCAATACATTCTCTGTGTCTCTGTCTTTCTCTGTCTGTTTCTGTCTGTGTGTCTCTGTTTGTATCTCTGTCTCTGTCTTTCTTTCTTTGTATGTGCGTGTGTGTGTGTGTGTGTGTGTGTATGTGTGTGTGTGTGTGTGTGTGTGCGTGTGTGTGTGTGTGTGTGAGTGTGTGTGTGCGCGTGTGTGTGTGTGTGTGTGTGAGTGTGTGTGTGTGCGTGAGTGTGTGTGTGTGTGTGTGTGTGTGTGTGTGCGTGCGCGCATGTGCACGGTGTGCAAGCATTATGTAAGTGTGTCTCTAAGTGTATGTGTGTATATTTGCACGCATGCGTGTGCACGTATGTGAATCTCCCTCTCTCTCTCTTCTCTCTCTCTCTCTCCTCTCTCTCTCTCTCTCTCTCTCTCTCTCTCTCTCTCTCTCTTTCTCTCACACACATTCATACACACACTCACACACACATACACACACACACACACACACACATACACACACACACTGGCAGACAAACATACAGAGGGTAACGGGAGGGAAAAGCTATAACTTAGTTGTTAAACGAAAATACAAAAAAAAAAGAAAAACAAAAAACAAAACAAAGATGACAAAGGATAAAGAGAAAAGAAAAAAGAAAAAAAGAGAGAAAAATGCAACAAAGAGGCTTTCTTTGTCTTGAATACCGAAAGAAGTTTCAGATAAGAGAATTGGAGGGAGGAAGAAAGAGAAATTGGGAGAAGACGTGATAAAAAAAAAACAACCGAGGAGAAAATAGATTGTATGGTGTGTGTGTGTGTGTGTGTGTGTGTGTGTGTGTGTGTGTAAGTGTGAGTGCGCGCGCGCGCGCGTATGTGTATGTGTGTGTGCGTGTGTGTGTGTCTTTCTGTGTGTGTGTATGTGTGTTTTTCTGTGTGCGTATGTGTGTGTGTGTTTCTCTGTGTGTGTATGTGTGTGTGTGTGTGCGTGCGTGTGTGTGTGTGTTTCCTTGTTTGCATGAGAAAGATAGATAGATGATAGATAGACAGATAGATAGATAGATAAGAGAAGAGAGAGAGAGAGAGAAGAGAGAGAGAGAGAGAGAGAGAGAGAGAGAGAGAGAGAGGAGAGAGAGAGAGAAGAAAGAATGAATGAATGAATGAATGATCTTTATTTTCCAAGGTAACAGAGTAAGTATTCATATACCTTTTTTCATCCGGCCCTCGCCCGAGTGACTATCCACAAAATACATACCAAAAAAAAAAGCAAAACCCCAACTTCAACAACGACAACAAAAGTTCAACGTATGATTTTAAAAACAACAACACATGTATTCCACAAACACAGTCATATTCCCCAATAAAATTGACCTGAACTTTAATGTCAAAGGGATACATTGATTATGATGATTTTCATGAAGGAGATAGACATGTGTTCAATATTTACCCAAACCTCAAGAGAGTGAGAGAGAGAGAGAGAGACAGAGAGAGGGTGGAGAAGGTTGGGGTGGAGGGGGGGGGGGGTGGAGAGAGAGACAGGGAAACAGAGAGTAGGTGGAGAGAGGGTTTGGAAGAAGAAGACGAAATCCAAAATATTAAATGCACAAAACAATGTTGCGCATTTTCAAAGATGTATAAGAACAACACAACAGAGAAGAAGCAAACGAAAAAGAGAATAATAAAAGAAGAGTGGAAGAGAGAAAGGAAAAAACCCAGAAAGGATGGGAAGAAAGGACGAAAAGTTGTATGTTGAAAGAGAAATAAAACACACGAAGAATACTGGCGCTGAAAGTGTTAGAACTCAAAGTCTGAATGATTTCTTTACGTTTTAACACAGCATTGAGAACAAAAAAACCC
>CM054147.1:20104972-20127472 GCA_028751875.1 Rapana venosa
GTATGTGTACCATTTGACAATGTGTAGATGTTTATCTTTATGACTTATTAAGTTTGGTTGTGTTATTTTTCTTGGCTTTGTTGTAGCTCTTGTTCTTGTTGTTGTTGTTTGTCTGTTTTTCTCTTTTTTATCATCTTTGTTGGTTTGGTTTTTTCCTTCTCTTTTGTTTGTTTGTTTGTTTTGGTTAGGGTTTTTTGGGGGTGGGGGTAGGGGTGGGGTATTCTTAGGATTTTCTTTAATTGCTTGCTTTGGGGGGGGGGGGGGGGAGGTTGTTGGGGGGGAGCTGTTTTGAAAAGGGTTATTTCCCCTTGTTTTTATTGCGAGACTGTATAAGTATTGGGTTATTATTATTAAGATGTATCCCTAACGGGCGGGACTGGATGTAAAAAAGCACATGTGTGCTTATTCATTATCCTCGAAATAAAAGAATTTGTCATTGTCATTGTCATTGTCTCTCTCTCTCCTTCTCTCTCTCTTCCTCTCATCTCTCTCATCTCTCCTCTCCCTCCCTCTCCTCCTCTCTCTCTCTCTCTCCCTCTCTCTCTCTCTCTCTTTCTCTCTCCCTCTCTCTCTCTGTCTCCCTCTCTCTCTCTCTCTCCTCCTCTCTCTCTCTCTCTCTCTCTCTCTCTCTCTCTCTCTCCCTCCTCTCTCTCTCTCCTCCCTCTCTCTTTCTCTCTCTCCATCGTTCTCTGTCTTGTGCCTACCTCTCTACCTGTGCCATGTCAGGCCAAAAGCAATACCCACCTCGAGCACACAAAAAAACAACCCTGCTAAACGCTTTCAGCGGAACAAGCTTCCATAAATCATCGTGCCAATCGTTTTGGAATAGCATGGAATAGCATGGCAGGGCATGGCATGGCATGGCATGGTATGGCATGGCACTATTGTTGACTTCTTATTGGTGGACATGAAATCTCACAACCCCCTTTTGCAGGAAACGACTCTTTAAGTAGACACGGAGAAGAATCGGTCAGTTCCAGAGCCTACATTCTGACTTTGACTGAGTAGTTAGAGTGTCATATTCCAGATCGGATGTTAACTGCGGGTGTGGGTTCGATTCTCTTGTAAAGTGTTCGTTTTAAGGAAAGATGTTTTTTCTCGTTCGAGGGATTGTTTGCCCCTATTGATGATGGGTGTTTTGTTGTTTGTTTGTTTGGGTGTTTTTGGTTGTTGTTTTTTTTGTTTTTGTTTTTTTGGAGGGGGGGTATTGCCTCTTTCGAGGAAATGATTTGCCTCTTTCGATGGAATTTTTCCATCATTCAAGAGAATGGAATCATTGGCCTTGACTTAACTTTCAGGTCTCGTATGATGCAAATCCCTTTGTGCACACTTTGAAATGCTGTTTAGTTTTTCCTAGAAGGATTATGCCAGCCATGACCAGTGGGATAGGTGATACACACATATACCCAGCATGCAGCCTGCTACCTAGGGAGTGATGGACTCAGCCAGTTTCAGCTTGCCCACGACAAACTGCCTGTGCAAAGTAAAGCAATGACCCAAGAGCTCTTCAGAAACTATGGACAAAGTCAGAAGTGTCATACCAAATAATTGTTTAAGGGATAAAAGATCAAGACAGAGGGACCGAGTCTGATTTCTTTGTCATTGAAAGCTCCGACAGCAACTCCTGTTGTCTGTCATACGAACGAAAATGCATTACGCTGCCGTTCAGCGCCTGACAAGCTAGGCCCAGCGCAACTGTTGTATATCGTATAAAGGAAAATGCATTACTCTGCCGTTAAGCGCCTGACAAGTCAGGCCCAGCGCAACTGTTGTGTATCATATGAGGGAAAATGGGTTGCGCTGCCGTTAAGCGCCTGACAAGTCAGGCCTAGCGCATCCGACTTTGTTGTGGTTTGATTTCAGTCTGCTGCTGGACCCTCCTCTCACATCCACCATGTCATTACTTGTATTGTATTTTAGTATATGCTACAGTGTATCACTTTCACTCAAAGCAGATCTATGTTCAGGAGGTTAAGGCAGAGGGTGCCTCAGGGGTTTTTTGTTGTTTTTTTTCCTTCTATTATTCGTTTTGGGTCAATAATTCGAAGACCCGTGTGCAACAAACATTTAGAGCATGTAAAAGAACCCGTGCTATAAAAAGAGATAATCTGCAGACAGGAAAGCAAGAAAATAGGTGGTGGTGGTGAATTTGAGATGGCGTACGACACGAGACCATACGATCAGATACAACATGGGTCAATGCGACTCAATGTGTTATAAAATAATAATAATAATTATAATAATAATAATAATAATAATAATAATAATAATAATAATAATAATAATGTATGGAATTTATATAGCGCTGAATATTGTAAAGCAACAAATCAAAGCGCTCAGCTGAACCTGTTATACAATGCTGTGCCATACAATGCAATGCAATACTGTGCAAATCAACGCAATGCAATGTTGTGCTGTGCTGTGCAATACAACGCAATGCTGTGTTATGTAATGCTACGCTGTGCTGTGCAATGCGACACTGTCCTGTGCTGTGCTGTACAATACAATGCAATGTTGTGGTATGCAATGCTATGCTGTGCTGTGCAATTCTGTGTTATGTAATACAACGCAATGCTGTGCTATACAGTGTAATGCAATGCTGTTCTATGCAATGCAATGTTGTGCTATGTACACTGCAATGTAATGTAATACAGTACTACACGCTTTATTCCAGCACAATACAATACAATATAGTGCATTACAATTCAATACAGTACACTAAAATACACTATAAAACACTCCACTACACTACACTAGCCTGCACTATACTATATACTACACAACATCACACCACACTCCACTCCACTCCACTCCACTCCGCTGCACTACACTACACTACAGCACAACACAACACAGCACAACGCAATTCTCTACTCTACAATACAATACAGCACAATGCAACACACTACAATACAACACACTACACTACACGTATACAGTCCACTCCCCTCCACTCCCTACCACACTCCACTTCAACACTCCCCTCACCTCCACTCTACTTCACTCTACTACAACACTCCACTCTACTTCACTCCATTCTACTCCAACACTCCACTACAACACTCCACTCTTCTCCACTCTACTCCACTCCAACACTCCACTCCTACACTCCACTCCACCACTCCACTCCAACACTCCACTCCACTCCAACACTCCACTCTTCCTCACTCCACTCCACTCCAACTCCACACTCCAACACTCAACGCCACTACTCAACACCACACAACACAACACAACACAACGCAACACAACGCAATACAGTACAGTACAGTACAACACAATAACGAAAACGACACTATACCAAGCAAAAATAATGGCCCACTTGACGCTACATAGCCAATGGGTAAACGTGAAGGAGGGAGGCAGGGAGGGAGGTGTAGGCATTATGAATTCAATCCATCACTGGCCCCTACAGCACTTGGCAGCTCGCGGTAGAGCACAGCAGACATTCTGCCACTAGGCTAGCAAGAGAGATGGAAGTGCCAGTAGCAGTTCCAGAGGCTAAACGTATTTCCTTTCATTTTCTGTCCCTCATATATGTGTGTTGTGTGTTGTGTGGGTGTTGTGTGTTGTGTTGTGTGTGTGAGGGGTGGGTGGGGGATGCGTGGTGTGTGTGTGTGTGTGGGGTGGGTGGGTGTGTGCGTGTGTGTGTGTGCGTGCGTGTGTGTGTGTGTGTGTGTGTGTGTGTGTGTGTTGTGGTGTGTGTGTGTGTGTGTGTGTGTGTGTGTGTGTGTGTGGTGTGAGGGTTGGGGGTGGTGGTGGCATGGTGTGTGTGTTGTGGGGGGGGGGGGGGGGGAGTGGGGGGCATGATGTGTGTGTGTGTTTGTGTGTGTGTGTGTGTGTGTGTGTGTGTGTGGCGGGAAGGGGGAATGGAGTGTGTGGGAGAGGGGGGGGGGGGCATGGTGTGTGTGGGTGTGGGTGTGTGTGGGTGGGTGTGGATGTGTGTTTCTATAATATAACGTCTGTTCACTCAAAGTGTGACTGTGAGTGTATGTGTGTGTTTGTGTGTGTATGTGTCTGTGTTGTGTGTGTATGTGTGTGTTGCTGCTGTTGTTGTTGTTGTTGTTGTTATTGTTGTTGACTTCAATTCTACGTCTGTTCACTTCTAGTGATATTGGACGATGAATGAGTATGTGTATGTGTGCGTATTGTGTGTGTATTGTGTGTGTCTGTGCGTGTGCGCACCTTTGTGCACATCTGTGTATGTGTACACGTGCCTACGCACATGCGTTAATATGTGAGTACCGCACATAAACATGCGCATCCACACACACACACACACACACACACACACACACACACACACACACACACACACACACACACACACACACACACACACACACACACACACACACACACACACACACACTTCCATACAACGAGTATTAATCTCTCTGTGCCGGTATGTGTGTTTGGTCTGTGTGTCTGTCTGTGAGTCTTGTGGCTGCTACTCCCTGTATTGTGCCTGTGTGTTTAAAAAGCCAACAGGCATTAAACTCTGCTATTTTGACACACGCTTAATGGCAAAAGCAGCTTTGGCTGTTCCCTTGCAGAAAGTCTGAAGGTGCCAGATTTTAGCGATTAGAATAGTGCTTGCGTCACATCCCCATAGTCGAGAGGGCTGGCTCCATGTTAAGGATTTAAAGGAAAGGAAAGAAGAAAAAAGGAAAAAGCTATCGTTTTTGCGAAATGCTGCCTTACAGTCTGCCAAGCACAGCCACACGTGCAGCGTGTGTCTGTTGTGGAACATTTTCTCCTGTGGGGATGAAACAGGTGGTTGGTTGGGTGGTTGGTTTGGGTAGATTTACGTGTGTGTGTGTGTGTGTGTGTGTGTGTGTGTGTGTGTGTGTGTGTGTGTGTGTGTGTGTGTGTGTGTGTGTGTGTGTGTGTGTGTGGTGTGTGTGTGTGTGTGTGTGTGTGTTTTCAGACACAAAACTTAAGATATCCTTTGCAGATATATTTAAAAAGATGTTTCACCATTTTCTATATTCTCTTAAAATTAAAAAAGAAAGTTAAGGTATAAAATGTCCATCTATTGAGAAAATTGTAACTCAGTGCTAGAGAAGTTTTCCTGTTTAGCTTGGTTGCACAGACACTTAAAAGCTGTGTGGTATAACTGTATGATATCCTTTAGTTCGTGCCGTCAGCGCCTGGGCTTTATCACAGTTCTTGATTAAACCATTGACGCTGGGGGCAACAGCAAAGTGAGAGGCTGTATGACCAGTGGCTTTCCCACCCATGGAATTCCACTTTACAGCTTAGTCTTTAGTGATCGACTATGACTCTCTGACTAGAAGGCTTGACTCGCAGAGTCCTTATGTGCTGCAGCCCTGGGGGCTAGTTGGCCTTTGGAGAACATTTCCATCGCTGACTGTCCTTATGCCCACTTGGCCGAGAGAGTGGGGATGTACTGTGGGCAAGGCATCTCCACTATAATCAAATTTCTGCCCAATTTCCGAAACAGCAGCTGCCTCCTCTGCTGTTTTGGAGGTCATCGTCGGACACGACGGACACACATACAGTATCCTTTAGTTCTGGGAGTGTTTGCAAAATACGGGTTGTTACTGGCAGGATGACAGGCGACCCTGGCTTGTTGCACTCTCCTGTCGTGACAGTGTACGCTTGTCTGGTTTGTTACCAGGCACTGAATAAAACTGTGTAACCCAAAAGGAGGCCATAAATACCATAAATGCTTGTAAAAATTGCGTTGATATACATAGACAGAAAAATTCACGTTGCAGTTTGAAAACTGTTGAACAGATCATCATAAGAGAGTTTGCAACGGAAACTATGCTGTCATACATTTCGTGGGAAAACAAATTACCGTTTATTTAAGAGCTTGTTTTGGGGGGTTGTAACTGCCAGAGCATATTGTTGTTACCATAACAAAGAAAATATTGCATGGCGTAATTTTGGAGAAAAGATGTTCGGTGCCTGCTTAAGTGTCTTTTCTATTTTGTACGTGAAGAAGAAGCACATGCCTCTGCTGTGGAGCATGCGTTTTGCTGTCTGGTCTGCGACATGCGCACATAATTCCTGTCTCCTTCAGCTGTGACTGATGTGGCGCTAAATGCTGGAGGCATTTGTCTCCCAAAGCCCAGAACACTGCAGTCAGCGATGGGACACTTTGAGGAGCCCAGTAAACTGAAGCTGTAGTACGTTTTGGAGTTAATGGGGAATTGAAGATGGAGGGTTTTGACAATTTTATCACAAGATTTACTGGGAACTAACGTTCCGTGTGTAGGTATACACGCATACAGAAGATGACATGTACACCTTAGAAATGTTGCAGTTCATTCTATTCTCGTTGAGAGTTAAAATCAGACTTATGTCTAGCGTACACTTGAGGAACCGCTGACACAGGGTGAAATGGTGCAGACAGTACAGGTATGCACTGCGTATTAGTTGTGAAGGTGAGGTTCGTATGCAGTACTTTGCACACAGTGACTTGACGTGGCTTCGTTTCAAACTCCCCATGTAGTCTTCTGGCCCGTGCACTGATACTTCCAGAGAGTGTGTCGTCTGCAAATTGAGTATTCCAGAGGAGGGCAGAATCGCTTAGTGGTTAGAGAGAGCATTGAGCTTGAGATCTGACGACGCAGATTCGAGCTTCCACAGAGACGCACACTCGATGTGATTTTTTCCCTAGAGTTCACATCAGTACTGACTCCGTTTCCCTAAAAGTACTACGAATGAGACTGTAGACTGAAGTCCCGTGTACGAACACAAGCAGAACATCCAGAACGCACGTTAAAACCCATTTCACTTTTTTTTGGAAGAGCAAACCATTGCACGCCAGTGGGTATGGATGACATTTTTTTTTAAAAATCATACATACGCATTGGTGTCATGTTTAGAAATAATTCCCGAATGTGGAATGTGGCTATCTGAATAGTGGGCAAAACGGTCGTAGACTCCAAATCTTACCTTTCAAAGACCTCAGAGCTCTGGCCTATTCTCGTACACGAGAATACACTTTTCAGGTGGTGCAAAAGGTGTTTGCATACGTTTGCAAACGCAACTTTTTCTTTTACGCCTGATCTAAATGACTTGCAAAGGAATGCAGTTAAAAACACTGCAGGGAAGTATTCCTCAACATTAACAATGCAGCCGGATTTATACTCCCCCACCTTCAACTAATCTGAGATCAGATGCCCAACGCCCTTACCAGTACACTGTCTCGCCTCCTACACACGCCATGACATCTCTCTTTATAGAAAACCTGGAAACTGGGGGGAAACAATACCCCCCCCCCCCACCTTCAAAGACATACTGTGTGTGTTTTCTTGTTGCATACTTCACAATATTAGTGCTGACATGTTTGCTTGTTCACGTGGAAATCTGCTATAATGCTGCATGCTCCTATCACCCACGTGTGTGCACTGTGCAACCCGCAACCCCTCCCACAACTGCTTTCTTTCCAAAACACTTGAAAGGCAGGTGTGTGTGTGTGTGTGTGTGTGTGTGTGTGTGTGTGTGTGTGTGTGTGTGTGTGTACACTGAACTTGTTGGTTGCCTGTGTGTGTGTGTGTGTGTGTGTGTGTTTGTGTGTGTGTGTGTGTGTGTGTGTGTGTGTGGGTGTACACTGAACTTTTCCAGAGATATGCACCCCCTTTATCTGTGTGTCTGTCTGTTTGTTTGACTGTCTGTCTGTTTGTATGTCTGTCTATTTGGGTTTTTTTGTGTTAGTATCTATCGAACTCGTTCTCGTGTGTGTGCATGCGCAAACACACACACACACATACACACCTACACATACTTATAACATTTACACACACACTTCACACTTCCACTTACACACTAAACACACACCACACAACACACCACACTCAACACTCACACAACATACACACGCACAACACACAAACAAACCATACACACCGGGGAGAGAGCACGCACTTACAAACAGAACAAACGTACAGACATATATGAAGCAAACCACAACACACACACTCATACATACACACATAAATAAGAGGCAGAGACAGAGAACACAGATAGAGACATAAGAGATAGACGAACAGACAGAAAGACAGTGGGGGGGGGGAGAGAGAAGAGAGAGAGAGAGCAGAGAGAGACAGACAGACAGACAGACAGAGACGAGAGAGAGAGACAGACAGACAGACAGTAAGAGACAGAGGCAAAGACGACAGAGAAAACAGAGAGAAACAGAGAAAGACAAAGACAGAAGACAGACAGAGACAGACAGACAGACACAGAGACAGAGACATAGAGGACAAGCGAAGAAGAGAGAGAGAAGGAGAAGACAGACAGACAGACAGACAGACAGACAGACAGACAGACAGACAGACAGACAGGCAGGCAGACAGACAGGCCCTATGACAACGCAACGGAGCAGGAAGCAACACTATGACATTGCGGGTAAATTGGCACTGGCGAGGCAGCTGCTACTGTTATTGATACGATTTTTGCCCTCCAGTATTGTCAGCATTTGCCCATAGACTACAGGCCACAGCTAGCCTGCGCTGTGTACAGATCCCTTATTGACTGCTCATAACTCAGGCACGTGAGGCGAGGTCATGAGCTGTGTGTATACCATGATCATTGTTGGGGTTTTTTTGGGAGGGGGGGGGGGGGGGGGGGCAAAATACACTCTCCATCTGTCTGTCTGTCTGTCTGTCTCTGTTGTTTTGTTTGTCTCTCTGTATGTCTGTCTTTATGGGGACGGGATAGCTCAGTGGTCAGAGCGCTCGCTTTCCCCCCAGCCAAGTTAATCAGCATCGAGCGTGGTTACCACTTGGATGGGTGACCGTTTGCGCGTATTGGCTTCAGTACAGTTTTCCCAGTTCACCCAGCTGTAAATGGGTACCTGCCCTCTTTAGGGTCAGGGAAGGTAAAGCAGCGAGGGAGAGGAGATGGGAACCGCCCTCAATATGCTGGCCCCTAGAGAAGTTGAGGTCTCTGACGCCTCGCTCCCCTACGACCTTATAGGTTATGGGACTCCTTTACCTTGTTTATGTCTGTCTGTAATTCCATTTTTCTCTTTTTTCTCTGTTTGTTTTTCTGTATTTCTGCATCATGTACATTTTCTCTCTTTTTGTGTGTGTCTGTCTCTCTGTGTGTCTACCTCTTATTTAATTTATCTCTGTTTGTCTCTCTGTTTGTCTCTCTGTATGTCTGGATTAATTTCATTTCTCTCCTGTTTCTTGCTTTGTCTGTCTCTCTGTATGTCTTGTCTTTTAATTCCATTTATCAACTACGGAAATATTGTGGCACTTGTGTGCTTTTTTCAGTTTAAAAGAATTATTTTACAAGAAATATAAGTAGAAATATGTCTGTGTGTGTGAAAATGTGTCTGTGTATGTATGTGTGTACGCGTGTGTGTGTGCGTGCGCGCGCCCGCGTACATGTGTGTGTGTGCATGTGTCTATACGTACATATTTCCCATGCATGCGTGTACAATACACACGTTTACGTACATCCATGCCTACCCCTGCCAACCCAAACAAGAGGACAGAAAGATAAACAGAGAAAGCTTTTGTGCCGAAATTCATACATGACTGCCTGCCTGCCTGCCTGCCTGGGCTGTTTTTTGTGTATGTAGATACTTGGAGTGCACACAACAGGCCTATATCGTTTTGTCAGGGCAGCGAAGTGGATTTGCAGGGCTAATAGGAACCACATTGAGAAAGACATTGGCACGATGCTCCTGAAGAAAAAACCAACAACATATCTATATAGCAGCAGAAGACAACAACATTGTACGCGCACACCAAAACTGAGATAACAAAAAAGCATGTTTGGATTGTAGTGGAAATACGTTGCATACCTGCATGTGCTGGGGGCACAGTTACATTCATGCACGTGTGTGTATGTACGCGTGCTTTGTGTGTGTGTGTGTGTTTTGTGTACGCGTGCACACAACCAAACACTCGCACGCACGCACACACACATACAAACACACACACACACACACACACTCACTCACTCACTTGTCTAAGATCACTTTGAGTGAACAGACGTAAAATCGAAGCAACAACAACAAAACACTCACTCACACACACACACTCACACTCACACACACACTAACACACACACACACACACACACACACACAAAACACACACACACACACACACACACACACCACACACACACAACACACACATGCAGATGGGTATTAAACAGTAGGACGTGAGGCAGTTCTCGTTCGTTAAGTCTGAAGATGTAAATGAAAACCACCACCACCCTCTTTATCGCTGTCGATATAGAAAACAGCATTCTGGCAACACAGTCATGCTCTGTAATATACATAAAGAAAACCCAACACACCTCTCTAATCACGTCACATACCGTGCATCTCCGCATCTGCCGGCCCACACCTGCACACTGTTGCAGGTTATGTAATCACAGACCAATGCATCTCGAGCAACGAGGCTTTGCCCCCAGCAGAGGGAAGAGAGGCATAATTAGGGCAAAATACTCATGATCTTTCAGTCATCTGATAATAAAAGCAGTTTAAGTGGCCTCTAAATGATGATGATGGTGTTAATAATAATAATGATAGTCATAATGATAATAATAATATAATAATAATAATAATAATAATAATAATAATAAAGAACTACCATAGCGCTATGTCTTGCAGAGACAAATCAAAGCCGCTTGCACTCAACTCGTTCTTACGCAGTCATACAACCAGCATCAATTAACAGTTCCAACAAGTCCACATGTGCACGGCCGTTCAACTCCCAGCCATGCGGACATAACCAGGATTTTAAGAGGAAAATAACCATGTCTTTCGAAACAAAAAATGTTAATTACGATATTAACCTAATGACTCCTTACAGAGATAGAGCGTGAGCCAAATCGCTAGCGTGGCAGAACGAATGTTTGCCATGTTTTATATCAAAAGGTCAACGGACAGAGCAGTTGCTTTCCCTAAAGAAAGTTGAGCAAGGTTTGCCTTGCAGATGGGTGTATGCCTTAGTGTCAGTGCTGTCCTCCCAGCTGTAAATGTGTACCTGCTATATTATAGGACAGGGAAGATAAAGCAGCGAGGGAGAAGAGATGGGCTTTGCTTTCAAGATGTTGGCCCAAGGAGAGAACTTGAGGTCTCTGAAGCCTCACTCCTCGCCAAAAGCATACATGATTGGAGCACTTTTACCTCATTCCCCCACCTAAAAAGACAGGATTGAGAAATAAGTAGAATAATTTTTTGGAAGCTCTGTGTGTATGAATTTGATATAACCTTGTTTCATTCAACATGTAAATATTTTTTCTTTACCATGTATTAAAGATTGTGCATTTAAACATGAAGTATGCAACAGGTTTCAGCTGCAATGGTAGTGATAATATTTTGTCTGATGTCACTTATGGTAAATAGTCGTAAAATGAAAAACAAAAAGCAACTATATGTTGTGAAAAGAATGAAAGCATTATTAGGATACCAAATTAGCTAAAAGCCAGTTGCACAATACAGTGTGTGTTGACACCAAACAAAACAAACTAATATGGCTCATGCTCCATACCAAATTTGATGAGAACAAAACCCCACCAAAAGCCATAAATGTAGAAGTCACACACTCACACACACACACACTTATCCACCCCCCACCCCACCTCACCCCCCACTCCACACAACACACACACACCCACCCACCCACACACACATTCACCCACCACTCCAACCACACACACACACACTATCCACCACCCACCCACCCCCACTCCACACACACACACCTATCCACCCACCCCACCCCCCCCCACCACACACACACACACACTTATCCACCCACCCACCCCACCCCCACTCCACACACACACACACACTTATCCACCCACCCACCCCACCCCACACCACACACACACACACTTCACCCCCTCACCCACCCACCACCACCCCACCCCCCACACCACACACACACCACACATCTGTCCCCACCCCCCCACACACAACACACACACACTTATCCACCCCAACCCCACCCCACTCCCACAACAACACACACACCACACACACACATCCCCCCCCCTTACCCCACCACACCCCACACACACAACAACACACACACACTTATCACCCACCCCACCCACCCACCACCACACACACACACACACCACACACCACACACACATCAACCTCACCCCAAAACGAACCACCCACCCACCTATCTATCCCAGCACGAGAGGAGAATGACTGGCCCACACCAACAGAAGCGTGCTACACATGTCGCTGTGCTTGCCAGCCTGTGGAGCCACAACTAGCTGCCTTCAACAATGTGCAGGCTGATCCCCATAAGTGCTCCTTCCCTGAATGCTTTACGCCCTCTGGATACAACTATCATCTCCCTCGTGGGGATGCCCCCCCCAGGGGGGGGTTCCCTTCAGTATAAATAGCATCCCCCCCACCTTCTGGAAACTCTGTGCTTCTTAGCAAGTCACTCTTTTCTATCCCTCTCTTTGTTTCTGCCTGCTTGTTTTCATCCCTGTCCACCACCTCCTTGTCGATTGTCTGCCTTCTATGTCCAAAAGTCCTTCGGATGAGACTATAAACCGAGGCCCCGTGTTCGAACGCATGCAGAACATCTTGCGCACACGTTCAATCCTGTTCCGCTTTTTCGGAAGAGTAGGCCATTGTGTGCCGGTGGAAACAGATGACTAACTTTACAAAACTGCATACACACTGGGACTGGATGTAAAAAAAAAAGCAGCACATGAGTGCTAATTCCATTATCCTCGATATAAAATAATAAATAAATAAATAAATAAAATAAATTCCCCTGCTTTTTTCCCCCAGGAAGACGTAATAGATAACAATTCTCTCCCACACTGAAGTTGGCTGTGCTAGGTCTGACTTGTCAGGTGATTAACGGCAGCGCAATGCATTGTTGCTCATATGACAGACAACAACTGTTGCTGTCTGAATGTTTGGCAAAGAAGAAGAAGAAGAAGAAGAAGAAGAAGAAGAAGAAGAAGAAGAAGAAGAAGAAGAAGAAAAGAAGAAGAAGAAGAAGAAGAAAAAGAAGAAGAAGAAGAAGAAAGTGTGAACCAACGTTACGTGTGCTTATATGCCTACAAAGCATCTTCCATGCATCATAAAAGCCCATATGTCTTTCCAAGTAAGAGCTGGTGTGCTATGGTGGTCCAGCCTCCCCTCCTTCGGGCAACACACTATAACAAAGATGATACAAAGACCAACAGAACTCATATTATACTCTAACACGCATGGGCCTTCACTCAAACACACACACAAACACAAATACACACATAAGCACACACACAAATACACACACACACACAAATACACACATAAGCACACACACAAATACACACACACACACAAATACACACATAAGCACGCACGCACACACGCACACACACACACACACACACCTTTCTGGATAAAAATCACTACATGTGAATAGACATTAAAATGAAGATCTCATACACATACACATCCGCGCGCGTGCGCACACACGCACACACACACACACACACACACACACACACACACACACACACAACGCACGCGCGCGCGCGCGCACACACACACACACACACACACACACAACACACGCACACACAGATCAACCCCAGCTCTGTCACGTCCACACTCTCTTAGCAAATGCCATCGTTCAAATTTTGCCTGAACAAGGTTTCCTTAGTGATAGAAAAACAACAAAATAAATCAATGTATGCAATTAATACAAGTTTTAATCATCTGACTGAATTCTTAGTAATACAGAAATCGCTTTATCCTTACTCCTTAGGTTTTTTCGAGGAATTTTTTTGGGGGGTTCAATTAATCCGATTCTGAAAAGCAACTTTTATCCAGGTCTCTTTTGAAATCTCATCCTACTTGACATTTCTTTTTTCTTTTTCTTTTCTTGTTTTGGTGTGTATTACATGTAAGGGACAATAGCACTGCATTACATCTTGTCAGAACTGCTCTCCGTGTGTGAAATTGGGGGCTGCTCTCCCCGGAGAAAATGCTTTTTCACATGCATGGCGATCGACCTACCTCCTTTCCCCATGTCAAATTGTATATTTCTGCGGGCAATGGAGTTTTATTTCATTACGGAATTTTGCCAGTGCCAGCTCTCTTGTCCCTTTAGGGGCGGAATTGTGAAATGGCAATTACTTGTGAGATTTCTCTCTCTCTTTTTCTTTTTTGGTTGTCCTTGGGGGGTTGGAGGGGGGTGGGGAAGGGGGTTGGCTGTGTTTGTTTGTTGTTTGTTGTTTGGGTTGTTTTTGGGTAAACGTTGTTATATTTTCCTTTTTGGTTAGGTGTTTTATAAGGTTTTTATGTAGCCGTGTAGACTACTTTCTTGTATGTTTTATTGCTCTTGTTTTTCACTTTTCTATATAAAAACAAATCTGACCAGACTCAAAATGGTGTACATCCCCCCCCCCCCCCCCCCCGAAATGGGAATGCGGCTACCTTCAATGTTGAGCCAGACTGACCGCACTCAAAGTGGTGTGAACCCCTGAAGTCGGTATGCAGCTACCTTCATGGTGGGCCAAAGAAAAGTCGCTTACACAAAATCTCACCATTGGTGAACCTCAGAGCTCTAGCCAAGGAACAAACAAAAAAAACAACAGTGGGGAAACATTAGCAAGAACGAACCATTTTTCAGCCAAATCCATATATAGAGAGAGTGGAGCCTGAGTATTGTAGGTGTAAAGGTAAAGGTAAAGGAGTCCCATAACCTATAAGGTCGTAGGGGAGCGAGGCGTCAGAGACCTCACTTCTCTAGGGGCCAGCATATTGAGGGTGGCGCCCATCTCCTCTCCCTCGCTGCTTTACCTTCCCTGACCCTAAAGAGGGCAGGTACCCATTTACAGCTGGGTGAACTGGGGGAACTGTACTGAAGCCAAGGCGCACAAACGGTCACCCATCCAACTGGTAACCACGCTCGACGCTGCTTAACTTGGCTGGGGGAAAGCGAGTGCTCCGACCACTGAGCTATCCCGACCCCACTGTAGGTGACTAAGTGAAAAAGTAGGGCAGCCCTGCAATAGAACAGGGAGAGTTGTCACTATGCTATCCCAGTGCCAATGCAACGACAGGGTGACGACTAGCAGCCATTGACCAGGACCTGGCCATGTCAGCCTCTGGTGACGGCCTTAGCTTGCCATTCTAGACACTGTTGCTGCTTCGTGGTTTCTGTGAATACATGAAATGTGGTGTACTTGTGTGTTGTGTGTTGTTCTGCTCCCTCTCTCTCTTAATATATAATATTGTTCGCTCGTCTTCTTTTCTATCTATTTTATCATTATATGTATGTAGTTTATATATATATATATATATATATTATATATTACTGTCCAATGGAAACCAGAGGATAGAAGCAAAGATATAATAATAATAATAATAGATGGAAGAGGGATAGAGAGAGACAGAGAGAGAGCAAGAGAGGGGTGAAAAGAAGGGGGAGTGAGAGGGTGGGGAGCGAGGATGCGAGTTGTGCGATACGAAATCGTAGAACACAAAAAATAGTGTGTAGAGTGATGTGTGACAGTGTGTATGTGTTGTCAGTTTAAGTGAGTAGACGGCAGTGTGGATGTGGACACGTGTTGTTGTGTTTTTTGTGTTGACGATTGATCGATTGATCTCTGCTTGAGTTGTGATAGAAAACGAACTCATCGAAGATTAGATAGACGAAGGATCACAATTACGTACATTTTAAACGGACAGATAGACAGGCAGGCAGTCAGACACACAGTTGTTGTTGTTTTGTTTTTTACAGACGATTGATACGATTGAATAGCCTCTCCCTTGAGATGTATTATCACGTAACGAACTTCTTGCGAAATAGATAGCACAGTAGTTCATTGCCAAACTGTACGTTGTCTTTATTTTTTGCCAGACATGATCTAGTAACACGTTGCTTCTCCTTTTTCGAAATTTTCATTTTTCTTTTTTTATAAACTATTTTAATTCATAATACTTTCTTTACCTTTTTTTTTCGAAACGATCGTGTCATTATTTTTTTGTTTTGCTATCTAAATAGAAGTCAAACCCACAAAAAAAAGGAATGAAGGAAGGAGAGAAGGCACGAAGATAAGGAGGAAGACAGATACAAAAGCGAAAGAAATAACCACCAAACCTCCACACCCCACACCCCATCCCCAAAGAAACACACAATAAAACAATGAGACAATCGCAATCAAGCACGCACACACGTACACTTGCATGCACGCATGCATGCACACACGAGCACGGGGGAAAAGAAGAGAAGGAGAAAGCAAACAAATAAAATTATTTCGGTTTTTTATTTTTCTATTTAGTTGTAAAAGCTTACAGATGTGCTGTCGTCTTTGAATGACCCAAATAATCCGCTAGTAGCCTCCTATTCTTTTATTCACTTTTTGTCTGTCTGTCAGTCTATCCTCTCTCCCTTTCTCTCTCTCTCTCTCTTCTCTCTCTCTCTCTCTCTCTCTCTCTCTCTCTCTCTCTCTCTCTCTTTCTCTCTCATCTCTCTCTCTCTCCTTCCTCTCTCTCTCTCTCTCCTCTCTCTCCTTCCATCTCTCTCTCTCCTCTCTCTCTTCTCTCATCTCTCTCTCTCCTCCTTCTCTCTCTCTCTCTCTCTCTCTCTCTCTCTCTCTTCTCTCTCTCTCTCTCTCTTTTACTTTCTCTCTTTATCTCTCTCCTCTCTCTTCCTTCCCCATCTCTCTCTCTCTCCCTCCTCTCCTTCCCTCTCTCTCTCTCCCTCTCCCTCCTCTCTCTCTCTCTCTCTCTCTCTCTCTCTCTCTCTCTCTCTCTCTCCTCTCTCTTTTACTTTCTCTCTTTATCTCTCTCCTCTCTCTTCCTTCCCCATCTCTCTCTCTCCCTCCCCTCTCTCTCCCTCCCCTCTCTCTCCCTTCCCATCCTCTCCTCTCTCTCTCTCTCTCTCTCTCCTCTCTCTCTCTCTCTCTCTCTCCTCTCTCTCTCTCTCTCTCTCTCTTCTCTCTCTTCTCTCTCTCTCCCTTCCCCATCTGTCTGTCTGTCTGTCTGTCTGTCTGTCTGTCTGTGAGTCTCCATGACTCTTTTCAGACATGCATTTCTTCCTTCCCATCTCTTTTTTGTTGTTGCTTATTTAATCTTTCGCCCTCTTTTTCTTTCCATTGGCAAAGACACATTAATATTCAGATTTGAAAGCCCCCTTGGAGTATGTTTTTGTCGTTTTCTGCCTCATTTCCTAGATGCAAACTTTTAACCCGTTCACGCGCACGTGCGTGCGTGCGTGCGTGCGTGCGCGCGCTCACGCGTGTGTGTGTGTTTGAGGAGTAGATAGATTTAATTTTTTACATGAGCGATGAACATTTTATGTAAAAAAGCACCTTTTCGCATCTATAAACAGGAACACACACACGCGCGCACGCACACACACGCACACACGCATGCATACTATCTCTCTTTCTGTCTGTCTGTCTGTCTGTTTGTCATTTGAAGGTAAAACGTAAAAACCAAAAAAAAACCCGTTCTAGTGCATAACTCCAACCCCTCCACAAAACGATTTTCTCCTTCGTTCCTTCCTTCCTTCGTCGTTTCGTGGCTGTTACAGGTAAACGATATTGCAGACTGGCACATGCCGAAATGCCCCATACACATTCTGATGCTAAGCGTTGCAGTAAAATCTTCTTCTCCTTGCGCACGTGCAACCACGTAGCATAGAGGGGAGTGGGCGGCAGACGATATCAGTGGTGATGCCAGATTGTCGGCATTTTTGCATTAATTTATACTATCCCAGCTCAATGTCATGCTCGTCCGTTTGCAGCCTAGGATGTCTTACCTAGTCCACCCAATTTATAGCAGAAACAATCTTATGTATTATTCCATATACCTGTGTATTTATCTTGCTGTTATTTAGTTTCTTTCAGCGTTTTATCCGTAAGTCTTTGTAGAGATATAATGGAGAGACTGTTGGGGGGTGTTGCTATAGTTAGATAAGGAATAGGAATGACAAACTGATTGTTGTAGATAGCTGGATATAAAATTACCGTTTATTTTGTGTATGAGTGTGATTCAGTTGTTTCTGCTGCTCCTGCTGCTGTTGCTGCTGCTCCTCCTACTCATATTCTTCCTCTTCCTCCTCCTCCTCCTATTACTACTACTACTACTACTACTACTACTACTACTACTACTAGTACTACAACTACTACTACTACTACTACTACTACTACTACTACTACTACTACTGCTGCTGCTGCTTCTGCTGCTGCTGCTGCTGCTGCTGCTGTTGCTTCTACTACTACTACTTGCTGCTGCTGCTGCTGCTGCTGCTACTGCTACTACAATAGAAGCTAGTTCTGTAAGATTTATCATGAGGTCTGAGCAGATTTACAATTCCATAAGAGAAAGACAATATTTAGAAATATATAACAACTATGTTCCGGTAGAGAAAGCATATAACACATTTTGCCAAACAGAATTTTTGGGGGAAAAAACCCCACCAGCACACGCAGTGGGTAAAGGAAGGAGATATAAACACTTTGACGTGAAAAATAGGGTGAAACTGTTTATAGCAGTCCAGAAATACAGAAACATATATCTTTTGCAATTTGAGATCACATGCGTGCCAACATATGGTCTAATTCCAGTAAATGTTATGAGTATAGATTTTTTTTTTAAAAGGTGCGCCTGCCCACACACACACACACCCACACACACACACACACACACTGCACACACACACACACTCCATCTCTCCCACCACACACACACACACATCAACACAACAACACAACTGAACACAACACACACACACAACAACACACACACACAACACACACACCCTCAACACAACACACACACACCTACCTCAACACACACCTCCCCACCCCCCACACACAACACACACACATACTCAACACACACACACCACACACACAACACAAACACACCCACACACAACAAACACCCCCCCCCTCCACACACACACACACACACCAACACTCAACACACACACACACACACAAACAACACACACAACAAACAACCCCCCCCCCCACACACACACACACACAAACCGAAAAACAGAGATGACCCCTAAAGCAGTGTGTATCCCTATCTACCTGCCCCCCCCCTTCCCCACCTGTGTATGCGGAGACTGCAATGTACGCTCCTGTCTTCGTCGTGTGGGGGCGGTAATTACATTTCCACATTTAATGGCGAACACTTTGATGAAAACACTGCGGGGTAGCCCAAAAAACCCTCAGGACCCTAAAGCAGGCAACAACATTGCACGCATGCTGAAGCCTCTGCAAAGAGAGGCAGAGAATTGCACAACCAACGACACTGTACTTCTTGTGCACGTGCAAGCTAAAGATAAGTTGAAGCTTGGAGTGCACATATCCATCTTCGGTCAGACTGGAATGATAGGTTCTTCTTCTTCTTCTTCTTCTTCTTCTTCTTCGTCGTCGTCGTCGTCGGTCGTCTTCTTCTTCTTCTTACTGTCTGTGGCAAGCATACTTTGTGTCTAGTCAAGTTAAATACAGCTTAAACCCACCAAATTTATGGGATAAATTCACGAAACTTAATGCAAAACCCACAAAATTTGTAGTAAAAATCCACAGCATCTTCAGTATAGCAAATCCCACGATATTTATAGGAAAAATCCCCCAAATATATCGCAAAAATACTAAATCTGTTTTTAAAAAAAGAACACTTCGACTTCTATAACAAATACGGTAAATTACTATAAGTTCTATGTACAGGTCTATAAGTTGTTTCTTTTATATAATGCTGTGAACTGTACTTGTACTTGTGTTATCCCAGCAGGAGGGAATGAATGTCCTACACCAACAGAAACGTACCTACTGTACGTACCAAAGCTAAATTTACCACCAACAATTGTTTGAATTTCAAAGCACCAGGTAAGAAAAGACAAAATATATGAACATTTTTTCGAGGCTTTTTGGGGGGGGTTCTTTAACATTTTTTTATTTGCATGCCCCTGTAGGGTAGAATGGACAGTGCCTGGTCTTTTCCTAGCTCATGGCTCTGCAGGCAGTCTGCCCGCTGGCCTCAGCCAATAGCGTCTGACTTCAGGGGAGCTCATTAAAAGGTGCATAAGAACAAACATTCATATCTGCTTCTAAAAAAGGCAGGACAATGGGCTGGGTAGGCAAAAACTAAGCGAGAGGGAGAGAGAGAGGATATATGTATATATATATATATATATATATATATATATATATATATATATCATATATATATATATATATATATATATATATATTCTCCAAACTGATCGTGTATATTGCCATAAATACAGACAAAGCATGTTTACCTGTGATCATGTTCAGTGGTTGCAATAAGAACAATCTGCCAACAAAACAGTAACAAAAATCTTCAAAAGTAAAGTGCTCACACACACACACACACACACACACACACACACACACACACACACACACACACACACACACACAACACACACACACACGTCAACCTCACCTAAAAAACGAACCACCCACCCATTCATCCACCTTGTGTTATCCCAGCAAGAGGGAATGAATGTCCCACACCAACAGAAACGTGTTGCACGTGTCGCTGTGCTTGCCAGCCTGTGGTGCTACAAACTACAAGTGCTTTGTACGGCAGACAGGCTGGTTTACAAGTGGACTTTGATGCACAGACTTGATTCACTTGGCATCAACATTCTGGAAAGGTCCATCGGGTGGATCAGTGGTCTAGAAGTAACGCGCCTGCCTAGAAAGCAAAAAGTCCGGGTCGGAAGTGTGCGGTGGTTTGATACCCGTTTAGAGCCCGAAACTCCCCCCCCCCCCCCATCCACTAGACCATGAGTGGTGGTCTGGATGTTAGTTTTCCCTGGATGAGACGATAAACCAAGGTCCCATGTGTCACGCATGATTATTTAGCGCACGTAGAAGAACCCACGGCAACAAGAAAGTTGTCCCTGGCAAAATTCTGTAGACAGAAACCCACTCTGATAGGGAAACAAAATACAGTTGCAGACAGGAAAAGAAAAAAAGAAAGAAAGGGTGGCGCTGCTTTTGTGGCGACACGCTCTCCCTCCCGGAGGAGAGCAGCCCGAATTTCATACAGAGAAATCTGCCGTGACTGAATGTGGTATAAAACAAATAAAGTAAAAATGACATTAAACAAAAATTGAAAAGACAAGCAAGTCGCTATCTCTTTTTCTGTGTATTCCTCTCTCGTTTTTTCAGCCTATGTCTCGGTGTATTATGTCTTTTCTTTCTGTGCCTGTATGTCTGTCTGTCTCCATTTCCTAGTCTCCAGACTGGGAGGACGGGATAGCCTAGTGGTTAGAACATTGCGCTCGCAATCTGACGACCCGGGTTCGATTCCCGTTCAAGGGGATATTTTCCTCTGGAGTTAACATCAGTGCAGACTCCACTCTCCCCAAAAGTCCTTCGGATGAGACCTCAAACCGAGGCCCCGTGTGCGAACGCACGCAGAACTTCTTGCGCACACGTTAAATCCTGTTCGGCTTTTCGTAAGAGTAGGCCATTGTGTGCCGGTGGGAACGGATGACAATTACAAAACCGCATTCACACGGGGACGGGATGTAAAGAAAAAAGCACATAAGTGCTTATTCCATTATCCTCGATATGAAAGAATAAAATAAAAATTTAAAAAAATAATAAAGTCTCATTTTTGTCTACTGTAATAATTGTGCTTCATGTTGCTTACATATTTGTCTTTTTACGTGTTTGCTATTTTCCACTAGAGCTTAATGTATAAAAAATAACAGTGTTGTATTTATTCTATTACCCTCAGAAACTAAATATTCGTTATCGTTATCGCCATCTGCTTGCCTGTCTATCTCTTTGTCTTCATGTCTTTTATCTGTCTGCTTGTCTGTTTATGTGTCTGTCTCTTGTTTGCCTGTCTTTTTCTCTATTCTTCTTTTGTCTCTCTGCCTCGTGGACGCGCATCCGCGCGCGCCCGCTTGTGTGTGTTTGTGTTGTGTGTGTGTGTGTTTGCATCTCTCTCACTCTCTGTCTGTATGTGTGTGTGTTGTGTGTGTGTGTGTGTGTGTGTGTGTGTTTGTGTGTGTGTATGTGTGTGTTTGTGTGTGTCTGGTTGTCTGTGTATGTCTGTGTGTGTGCGTGTGTGTGTCTTCGCACGCTCGCACGTCTGTGTGTGTGTGTGCGTGTGTGTGTGTATCTGTGTCTGTGTCTGTATGTTTTCGCACGCTCACGCGTATGTGTGTATGTCCGTATGTCTGTCTTTATTTTTTGACAAGAACATGAGACAACAATCTGACAATTACCTGCCAGGCTGTTCACTTCAAAGACAAAGGCACCGACAGGCTTTCTGTGAAGAAGTGTACTGCCATTAACGCCAGTATACATTGCACGTAGTTGCCACATTAGTTTCCATGAAATGCTTGACAGGCAGCCAAAGCAGTTAAAGGCTGTCAGCCCTCTGCTATCTTTCGCACGTCTTTGAGCATAAATATAGACAGGTATTGTTTGGAGGAAGCCATTTGCGACACTGAATAGATTAATCACTCTTGGAATAGCTATACTTGCATACTTTAGGTGTGTGTGTGTGTG
>CM054147.1:20134972-20147472 GCA_028751875.1 Rapana venosa
GTGTTAATCCGTTTACTTTCGTGTTCCGGCACAATCGATCTTGTAGCAAATCCTTACCTTACCGAAACGACTGCGTGTCAGAGGAAAGGAATGGCATCGTCTGCTTAATTAAAAACAGACCTTCCTGCCCTCTCCTTCTCCTCTTCTCCTCTCCTTCTCCTCTCCTCTCCTCTCCTCGCCTCTGCTCTCTGAGCCAGCATAAGATGCTCATGCCAGCCAAGACATGATGCTGAAGTCTACTATGTTGTGTAGTACACTAGGGCCAGGGTTGACCTTGGTGTTATTAATCGCAGAGAGAGAAATAGAGAGAGAGAGAGGGGGGGGAGAGAGAGAGAGAGAGGGAGAGAGAGAGAGGGAGAGAGAGAAAGAGAGAGGGAGAGAGAGAGAAAGAGAGAGAGGGGGGGGGGGGGGGGCTGGAGGAGAGAGAGAGAGGACAGGAGAGACGGATAGAAGACAGACAGACAGAGAGACAGACAGACAGAGACAGAAAGCCACAGGCACAGGAACAAATAGATATAAAGTAAAAGACAGGCGCAGAGAGACAGACAGAGATGCAGATATAAACATAGAGAACATTAATATATAAATACACACACACGCACGCACGCACACACACGCGCGCGCGCACACACACACACACACTTTTTTTTCTTTACCCCAGTTTTCTGAAAACTCCCTCAGCAGCATATTCAATAACATGAATTTGGTATTTAATATTGCGAAAGGTCTCTGGCACAGTCCTATAGGACATTTGTTATAACCTCATTAAGTTTAATGATTGTTTTTTGTTTTAAACTGGTTTTCTTGCTTTGTGAAGTTTCTTTTTGGACTATGTAAACTATTTTTCCCTTGTACACATTTCAGTAGGATATCTACTACCACCCTCAACTTACATGCACTTTTTTTTTCTCGCCTAATATCACTGAGCGTGAACAGACATAACATCGAAGACAACAACAACAACACACACACACCACACACATACACACACTTTTCAGAGTATACGAATTTTGTTTATCTTTCTATTTACTTATTTGTTGTCATTGTTATCGATGTTGTTGTAATTGCGTTTGTAATGACGCTATTGGTACTATTCGACGTACACACACACAAAAAGACAAATGCATCGCTGATTCAATGTAGCCACTGAAAATTTAAAAGAAAACTGCGACACCCAACATCCTTATATGAAGAGACAGAGACAAAGAGGACAGGGAACAACAGAAAGACGGACAGACAGACAGACAGACAGAGGGGAATGAAGACCAGATGAAAGTTGTTAACCTACATCATGCGTCAGCACAGGTGGGCAAATCTGTGGTGATTGAAAAACAGCCAGGGGCTTGTTACACAGGGGAGGGGGGTAATTCCATTAAGTGGCACCCACCGTGACTGCTACACCTCGTGTCGGTCTTGTTACAGAAATTACCCACTTGGCATCCATACACCTTTCAGGTGTTCCCTCTGTGTGTGTGTGTGTGTGTGTCTGTGTAGTGTGTGTGTAGTGTGCAGTGTATGTGTCAGTGTGTAGTGTGTGTGTGTAGTGTGTGTGTGTGTGTGTAGTATGTGTGTAGTGTGTGTGTAGTGTGTGTGTGTGTAGTGTGTGTGTAGTGTGTGAGTGTGTTTATGTGCATACGTGTCTGTGTGCTTGTGTGAGTGTGTGTACATATACATGAAAGCATGCATATGTATATGTCTGTATATATTCTGTAAGAGAAAGAGAGAGATAGAGACAGACAGACAAAGACAAACAGAGACAGACAGACAGACAAACAGACAAACAGAAACAGACAGACAAGCAGAAACAGACAGACAGACAGACAAACATAGACAGAAAGAGATGAAACACCCTTGCACGCATACCGGTAATTTTACACACACACACACACACACACACACACACACACCACTCACAGAAATTTTACACATACACGCTATTCTTTCTATAATAATAATAATAATAATAATAATAATAATAATAATAATAATATTAATAATAATGTATGGAATTTATATAGCGCTGAATCTTGTAAAGCAACAAATCAAAGCGCTCAGATTTTTTTTTATATCGAGGATAATAGAATAAGCACTCATGTGCTTTTTTTCTATTTTTACATCCAGTTCCCGTGTGTATGCGGTTTTGTAAATTTTGTCATCTGTTCCCACCGGCACACAATGGCCTACTCTTTCGAAAAGCGGAACAGGATTTAACGTGTGCGCAAGATGTTCTGCATGCGTTCGCACACGGGGCCTCGGTTTATAGTCTCATTCGAAGGATGCTCACTTACGAACACACAAGGAAAGATCCTATGCAATTGGCTGTGCCACTAGGACGTACCCCCCACCTCCCCCTCCAACCCCCCACCTCTCTCTCTCTCTCTCTCTCTGCCTCTCTCTCTGTCTGTCTGTCTATCTGTATCTCTCTCTCTGTCTGTCTGTCTATCTGTATCTCTCTCTCTCTCTCTCTCTGCCTCTCTGTCTGTCTGTTTATCTCTCTCTCTCTCTCTGCCTCTCTGTCTGTCTGTCTGTATCTCTCTCTCTGTCTGTCTGTCTGTCTGTCTGTCTGTCTGTCTGTCTGTTCTTATCTCTCTCTCTCTCTCTGCCTCTCTGTCTGTCTGTCTGTCTGTCTGTCTATCTCTCTCTCTCTCTCTGCCTCTCTGTCTGTCTGTCTGTATCTCTCTCTCTCTCTCTCTCTCTCTCTCTGCTCTCTTCTTGCCTGTCTGCTGTCTGTCTGTCTGTCTGTGTATTCTCTCTCCTCTCTCTCTCCTCTCTTCTCTCTCTGCCTCTCTGTCTGTCTGTCTGTCTGTCTGTATCTCTCTCTCTCTCTCTCTGTCTGTCTGTCTGTCTGTATCTCTCTCTCTCTGCCTCTCTGTCTGTCTGTCTGTCTGTATCTCTCTCTCTCTCTGCCTCTCTGTCTGTCTGTCTGTCTGTATCTCTCTCTCTGCTCTCTTCTGCTTCTTCTTCTGTCTTCTTCTTCCTATCTATCTGTATCTCTCTCTCTCTCTCTCTCTCTCTCTCTCTCTCTCTCTCTCTCTCAGCCTGACGCGTTGCTGTACAGCACGTGCACATCGTCATAAGTGGCGCGTCCCAATGACGTGAGGTGGAGGCAAGAGGCAGGGAGGCAGTATGTGGGGAATGACAGGCGACCTAGTTTGACTGAGAGCCTGGCTGATGTGATGACAGATCTCTTTCCTTCCCCCCCCCCCCCCCCGTTTGTCTGTCTTTCTTGTGTGTGTGTGTGTGGGGGGGGGGGGGTGTGGGTGTGTGTGTGTGTGTGTGTGTGTGTGTGTGTGTCTGTCTGTCTTTCTGTCTGTCTATTTCTGTCTTTTTCTCTGCGGTTGGTGTGTTTGTCTCTTTTGTCTCTGTTTGGGGATGGTTAGTTTGTCCACTTCTGTTTTGTTATCTCTCTGTCTCTCAGTCTCTCTGTCTGTGTCTCTTATCTGTCTCTCTGTATCTTTGTCTTTGTCTCTCTCTGTGTCCTCCTCTCTCTCTTCACACACACAGAGAAACAACATCAATCTTAACAGATCAGTTTTCATTCCATGCCAATTCTGATTGTACTTTACACATTGCCAGAAAAGAAATAACAACGAAAATGATCTAATTGTAGACATAAGCACCCAACAAAGCCCTCCAAAGAAAACTTTTAAGTGTACTTACACTGTTCTTTGTAATCCATTAATTATCTCACGCCTTAATGGACATACCTTTAATAAAGATAGCATATAAAGAAGTAGCCATGATGAAACAGATTAGACTATTGGCCTATCCTGGTGTCCTTATGACTATTGGGTCACCGTTGTTAGACCATACAATAAACTACACTGTACTACACTGTAGACTATATAATATTTTGAACACCTTTATGCAGGAGTGGTAGAACAGATAAAACATATTATGACAGGTTTTTTTTTAAATGACGATTAAGCCAGTAAGAAAGTATGTCTAGAAGTAGACAGCTTAACACCAAAATAACAGCGCTGACTGTAACATTTATCTTTTGCATAATGGACACAAAACTGACCATGCCTACCAATCACAAAAACGTCCAGATAAAAATCGGCCAGCTGTCTAAAAGCCGCTTCACAATGGAATTCCATGAAAGTAGAACTGACCACCACCCCCACCCCCCTGCACCGCCCCATGCCCTCCCCCCCCCCCCCCCCCCCATCCTCCTCTTGACCTTACTCTTTTCACTGCCCCAACTCCAGATGATCACACGCGGAGATGGTCTCCAACATCTCCGCCCCCTTTTAAGCCGATTGTGGACTCCTTTTCCACGGCTCTAGAGGAATTAATGCTCACCGCCGTCCTGGTGGTAGTGTCGGGGGTCTGTATGGGTTAATCCCCCAAAGCTGGCCAGGAGTGGATAGGGTTAAGGCCTGGACAGCCTTGTTGAGGGGTGTTGAGGTCTGGGCGCTGGGTTCTTCAGGGGCTGATGAAGATGGCTAAGACCTGGCTGTGACATCGCTGAGTGGCTTTGCCTTGCTGGTGGTAAGACAGTTGTCACATCCTGGCTAGTTAAGAAGAAGAAGATGACCAGTCTGGTGTTAGTGGCGGGTTTGTGTGAACCATTGAGACCTAGAGTTGGTAACAGAAGGACAAGCATGATTCGTCGTAGCTCTCTTCAAACGGTTTGGAAGCATCTACTGTTGTCTGTCATGTGAGCCAAAATGCGTCACGCTGCCGTTTAGCGCCTAAGTCAGGCCCAGCGCATCCAACTTCGGAGTGGAAGAAAACTGTTATCTTTTTAAGTCGAAAGAAAGGTAGGAGAGTGGACCAAGTGGGCAGAAAGGCAGAAAATCTAAAACAAATAGAAAGATAGAAAAGAGGGAAGTCCTTGCACAGAATTTCCAGAAGTTGGGGTTGAGGTGCTATCTATGCTGACAGTCTGTTCCCCAGCATCCACACAGGGGGAAGCAAGCGTGGTTCTGCAGCGGCGAATGTTGCGCACAACTAATGATCTAGTCCCGCCAAGCTTTTGTGTAAACGGAAAAGCTGACCAACTATTTGATGTTTGTTCTGTACACTATGCCTGTAGCGACGTTGGACAATATTGTTGCTAATTGATTTTCTGAAGAAAATGTATGTTTCTGGTATTATTGTCTGCGTGGTCTTTCTGTTTGTTTAGAGCAGTTTCTCTACTGATTCTTTCTCGTTCTTGTATGATTGCATGTCTGCTTTTATATCTGTCTATATGTGTATTTGTCTATGTTTTTACTTTCTGTCTGTCAGTCCGTGTATCTGTTTGTCTGTGTGTCTGTCATTCAGTTTCTATCTGTCTGTCTGTCTATATGCCTGTCTGTCTGTCTATTTGTCTGTCTCTCTGTCTCAGTCTGCCTGTCTGTCCCTTTCTCTTTCAAATTTTGGGGTATATGTCTTTGTATGTTTTTCTCCTTTTCCCATATCACAGCTACAGAAAAGCTGATGTAGAATAAGTTTCAAATCTGGAATACCTTTTTTGTACATGTATTAAAAGTTAAAGGAATAAAACACTTAAAGAGCAAATTAATCTTCGACCGATGTTTTGTATCGGAATTGATAATTTATGTAGAAAGAAGGAAAGAAAGAAGAAAGAAAGAAAGAAAGAAAGAAAGAACGAAGAGAAATGAAAGATTAACTGCATCATTTTAACAACACCCTTTCATAGAAACATACAACATTTGCCCTTTTTCTTGATTTTCATCATTGTACAAATTCTCAGTTTTTCGAGAATTTTTCCAATAACGCAATCCTTTTCAAGAGATTTGGGCTATTTCCAATCATTATACCATACATTACCTTTACATAAAACTAATATTTTACATTCCTTTAAAAACTAGAAAATAATACCGTCTACATCTTTTATCTCCTCCACAATAAATCTTCCAACTTTTGTAATTTTTTTTGGGGGGTCAAATCTCATTCACACACAGAGAAAGAAAACTACTCAAATTCACATACAAGCCTACAGCAAAACGAGAAAACCCCCAATGCAAACGAAATAAAAGATTTTTTTCTTGGTTTTTTTTTTTTTATACGGAGGCAGACAAATTCGATTTCAGCTGTCTGTATTGAAGAGCTGGTCTTGGACAGACAATTGAAGGACAAAGTTAGACAGTGGGGAGACACTGATATCACAGAAGAACCCTGGAGTACTACACCCCCTTCCCCCCCTCCCCCCACTCCCCCCCCCCCCCCCCCCCCGAGAAAAAAATGAAAGGCAGCTCTTTTACAATGTTTGGTATTGCATCCAAATCCAGGCGAGACAAATCTGATGAGTGGAAGGACTAAAGTAATGTCTTCGATTGGTGGAATGGATACCACTTTTTGGGATTTGGGGGTATGGGTTGGGGGGGGGGGGGGGGGGGGGGGGTTGGAGATGGGGCGAGGATGGAGGGGAGGCGGGAGGTGAGGTGGGGGGGGGGGTGGAGGGGAGGGTGGGGTGGGGGGGGAGGAGAGGTCGTGTCTTGAAAGTGTGGGAGAAATGTCTGCAAGAGGAGGTGCTGGCATGCCTGGAGATGGAGAACTTGTTGACTAAGTTTGCACAACTTTGAGCTGAAGTATGAGACCGGGTTGAAGTTTGAGGAGAGAAAGAGATTAAGTGAGAGAGGAGAGAGAGGAGAGAGAGAAGGAGAGAGAGAGAGAGAGAGAGAGAGAGAGAGAGAGAGAGGACAGACAGACAGACAGATAGACAGACAGATAGACAGACAGACAGATAGACAGACAAACACATAGACAGACATGTCACACAGAGATGGAAGGAAAGAAACAGAGAGAAAGGGTGTAAGGAGAAGAAGCAGCAAACTCGAAAATGAAAGTTTAAGTTCACAAAATGTAATGATCCCTTATTTTGTTTTTAGATTTTTGTAATAGTTCACTGCATACATAGTAATTTACTCATTTACTTAGACACTAAAAAGGGTTTTTCAAAGAAAAAGAAAACAGATTACACCATCACGTTATGGGTGAACGATTAAAGAGAAAATTCATGTATACACAAAATTACACTGTGTTCAGCAATCATTATTTTTTGTTCCTCGGCTATAGAGCTTCGATGTTCACCAATGGTAATATTTTGCTTATGCGACCATTTTCGCCCAAGATGAAGGTAGCCGCTCTCCGACGTTCGGGACAGCAATCATGCATTTGACACGGTACAGGTGTTTTCTTCAGCAAGCCAAACTAGTACTACGCTTTTATCAACAAGGTCATTGACATTCCAAGCGTCATCAGAAGCCATTAATCCAATTTTCGCATCTCATGCACCTGCATGCTCTTTAGGGCTTGGACTGTGTAGCTAGGGCAAGAAGTCAGTTGGATCAATCTGTGAAATGCTCAGAGAAATCAAAGTCTGTTCTAAAGCATGCAAAGTTGATTTTGGGCGTCTGCCGCGAGAAGCAATCAGCGAACAAAGGAACAAAGTCTGCCAGCATTGACAGTGTGGTGGCATCAGAGTCTGAGTGTTGTTGGCCAGTCATGGGAGGGGGCATGGGATGGTGTCGGTGGATTCATACTGAGCTGTGTACAGAGGGTCCCTGTTTGTTTTTCTGTCTGTGGGTCTGTCTGTATGTCTGTCTCGCTGTAGATATGGCGCATTTAGTGCAACTATACGAAATAATATCTTACGGTATAGACACATCTTACAGGAAAAAAACCCAATTTAAATAAAGATTGAATTTTTTTAGGTCTGCTCAACAGGTACATAATTGTGTATTTTTAAAGGATTTTCTGTCACCTGCTGCGCTTTTATGAAAAAACATTCAAGATAGTCATACTCTAAATCCATTTACTTTCTAAGAAAAAAAGTAATTTATTGCGTGTCTGATGACATCTTAAACATAAGTTATTTGAACTGGTCCGGATAAGATATTTAACTTTACATGTTAGAGGAAAGTCACAGTCACGAAAAGCAAGACAAATCCGGTCACAATTGCAATTGATGTCGGAGGCTTAGCTGATCATCAAAGCTCACACCCCACCAGAGTGGTCGTGATTCCCAGCGTCCGCCGCCGACATCTGTGCATATTTCATAGATTTCATTTGGAAAAAAATACAAGAGTTAGACCGAATTTTCAAGAGATTGCAAGCAAATCAATCGTCTAGTAAGTTTTCTGTACGGAAATCTGGTTATCAGTACTAATGAAGCAACACATTTTTCCTTGTGGAAACAAACTGATTTTGTTCTCTTCTTTCTTTTGCTTTGTTACTTTCTTACTAGAGCATTACAAAATATGGTCCTACAATGTGAGGCTGTTGAGCTATTGGTATTTAAATTTGCTCAGAATAACACTAACAAGTAAAGGCAAAAAGAAGCTGAATGTATGTTGCTTAAAAACATCTCACATAGGAGGCTGACTTGGCAGACAAGACAGAGGCAGACATACAGACACCAATATTGCATGTTGGGAATTCCGTTTCTTCAGACTGGAGTCGGAAGCCATTCCACCACAGTTTCTTTGAGGATACGTATGTGTGCAGTATGGAAAGGTCTACCACCATTTTATCCTTACAAAATATGCAGCAGCTTCATTTTTATGATGAAACTGTCACAAAAAGAACTTGCCTGTCATGACTTATGGTCGGAAATAGTCCAACTCGGATATGAAAAGAACTTGTTCTGCGTACCAAAGTCTTTCACATGCTAACCACGTCTGTTGAAAAAGACCTGTATCCAGCGGTATTGCTTTGCCACAGTGTGTGGAAACAAAGTCTGTCCCCAGTCGGCCCAGACACTGCCAACCTTTCTCTTTCTGTGGTGAAAATGAGATGTCCAGCTGTCTGACCTCGTAGTCTAACCTCCCGGAATGAAGACATCAATTCAGATTTCATTTCTGCACCAGGCGGGCGAAGGAGTAAGCTCTAGCCTTTCCCACAAGACTGCTTCATTGTCCATCGATCCCAGATTCTGAGAGGGAGAGAGAAGAGCCCTGTCTACTTGCAGACGTGCAGGGGAAATAGGCCGAAACTAATCTGCTATCTAAAATGCATAGCGAACAGAAATGCTCTTACAAAACTATTTCTCTTGGTTTGTCAGAACGGTTATTTGATACAGGTCATAAACATATCCAATATTGAACAAAAGTGGTACAACTTGTTTTGTACAGGGAACATGTATTTTCCTGAAAAATAAATGAAAAAGTGGTTTGGCTCATGTGGTTAGGTGAAGGTATCTTCAGCTGTATCAGTTTTTTGACCACGGAAGTGGACAGAGTTTTATCCTTTTCTTTTTTTTATCAGAAAGCAAAAGTGTGCAAGAGGGTAAAATTAATTGTCATTTGTACGGTATAGACAAAAACAAGCACAAGACCTGGTGATCACAATGGCAGCAGAAGCAAGAGCAAATATTACCACGAGGACTATTTTCTTCTTTAGATTGACGGATTGATGAAAAAATACAATTGCACTGCTTATTCAATGTATCATCTGAAAATAAAGGTTTGACTTTGACTTTGACGTGCAGACAGAGTTGACTGGCTTATTTGTTTCTTTGTCTGTCAATGTGCAGTCATTTCACGAAATCTCTTATTTATATACACAGATTCACCTTTACTGACCTACCTTTATATTGATTTCACCCAGACGTCCTTCCAAATCTGTACAATTATATTTTGTTCGATTGACTGTCTGGTTTACATGACAAAGAAAGATAGGTGGAAACATGGTACGAAGAAATAAATAACATTCTGTATGCTTCCTGCCTATAATAAATCTCCATACAGACATGACACAATATCCATACATCAATAACGTGAAGTTTTTTTGGTCTACAAAATCCTCTGGTGAAGATGGAAAGGAATCTCAGTGCTTCGGAACATGTTTGTATCGCCAAGTTGAATCTCTTGTAATAAATAACACTGCCTTGGGAATTCCAAGGTTGGATCAGGGTTAGAATTTACCGGCCTTAGTAAACTATACTCTTCCTCTTGAGGGAGAGAGAGAGAGAGAGAGAGAGAGAGAGAGAGAGAGAGAGAGAGAGAGAGAGAGAGAGAGAGAGAGAGAGAGAGAGGAGAGAGAGAGAGAGAGAGAGAGAGAGAGAGAGAGAGAGAGAGAGAGAGAGAGAGAGATTTTATTTATTTATTTATTTATTTTATTCTTTTATATCGAGGATAATGGAATAAGCACTTTTGTGCTTTTTTACACCCAGTTCCCGTGTGTATGCGGTTTTGTAAATTCTGTCATCTGTTCCCACCGGCACACAATGGCCTACTCTTACGAAAGCCGGAACAGGATTTTATGTGTGCGCAAGATGTTCTGCGTGCGTTCGCACACGGGGCCTCGGTTTACAGTCTCATCCGAAGGACTTTTGGGGAGAGCGGAGTCTGCACTGATGTTAACTCCAGGGGAAATTATCCCTTTGAACGGGATTCGAACCCGGGTCGTCAGATTGCGAGTGCAATGTTCTAACCACTAGGCTATCCCGTAGTGAGGAGAAAAGAGAGAGAGAGGAGAGAGAGAGAGAGAGAGAGAGAGAGAGAGAGGAGAGAGAGAGAGAGAGGAGAGAGAGAGAGAGAGAGAGAGAGAGGAGAGAGAGAGAGAGAGAGAGAGAGGAGAGAGAGAGAGAGAGAGAGAGAGAGAGAGAGAGAGAGTGAGAGAAATGGGTTGGAAATAAGGATGCGATGCACATTTTTAGGTCTGGTTTCAAGATTCTTTTGACGGACTCTATAGCTAAGTGGTTAAGACTGTTCGACTTCAATACCATGGTCCATGAAGTCGCAGGTTCGAATCTCGGCGGCGTCTGATGAATCAAGGGTGGGGGATTCTTACGATCTTCCAGGTCGACTTCAAGTGCAGACTTGCCAGTGCCTTAACTCCCTTCGTGTATATATACACATGAAGTATATCAAATCTGCATGTTCAAACCCCGTATAGTGCATGTCAACGTTTGGTGAGTTATAGAAACGGGAACATACCCGGCATACATTCCCGAAGACGGAATGCGGGTGACCTCCATGGAGGGGGCAAAAAAGGTGGCATACGCAACATCTTACTATTGGTGAACCTCGGAGCTTTAGCGAGGAACGGGGAAAAAAGTCTGTTTTATGGAAGTGTTTCACAGGCTGTTATATGCAAGCATAACTATCTTTGAAGACTTGAGTGTGTGTGTGTGCGTGCGTGAGTTTGTGCGTTCGTGTGTGCGTGCGCGCGCTTGTGTGTATGTGTGTGTCTGTGTGTCTGTGTGTGTGCGCGTGTGTGCGTGTTTATTCGTGCGTGCGTGCGTGCGTGCATTCGTGCCTGCGTGCGTGCGTGGGGATGTGGGTGTGTGTCTGTGCGCGTGCGTACGTGTCTATGCGTGCGTGCGTGCGAGCGTGTGTGCGTATTTGTGTGTGTGTGTGGGGGGGGGGGGGGGTGTGCGTGTGTGTGTGTGTTTTGTATGTGTGTGTGCGTGTGTGTGTCTGTGTGTGTGAAGCAATGCAGTCAATAGCCAAAAAGGTTTACGGGAAAGAAATAAAAATGTTAGATTTAGATATGTCTTCAAAAGAAATGTATATTACCTTTACGGACGCTTTTGGAGGACGTATGTCTAAATGAAATAGAAATTAAGCTTCAAGGTCTTAGTGAATAAAATAAGAAAAGATATAAAAATGAACTTGTGGTTTCTCAAGTCTGTGAAATGTCCACATAACCTAGATAAAAAAATGATTAAGTGTAGCCTGGTGCAGTGAGAGGACTGTTATTATTGTAAATATATTTTAAACGGTGTTAACAGATATGTGGGCAGTAAATGATAAATGGCTCCCTGCGAATACAAACTTATATATGCTGGGGTTTAACATCATTATATCAGACTTTCAGCAGATTTCAGGATGCAACTTCTGTTTCAATATTCAGATTTGCCGGTGGGGAGGAATATGTAATAGTTGAGGCGATAAACTTTTAAAAAAATGTATTTCAATCTGCCCATGCATTTCGTATTTGGCACAGATGATAACAGAAGTTTGACATTTAGAATACATCTTTAAACCTTTGAAGGATAGGGGAAAAAAGAGATTCTTACTTTCATGTCTCGATTGATTAGATGGTATTATTATTATGTTCACGTCTGTGTATATGTGATGTTTCATACATGTTTGTGTTCATGTAAATCCGCTCGACCAGGTAAACAAACAGCTGAGATGTTGATTTTCTGGCACACCCTGTCTTTTGTCTGTCTGTGGGGAAAGTATAAAGTCTAAACCAGTCCACAGGAACGATGAGTCTGTAAGTAGCCCTCTCAGTAATATTGCTGAATGTTTCATGTAGCATTTCTTGTAACAGATTGGTTTGTGTGTAGAGTTGTAAAATAGAACTGAGATACGGAGCCCTCCCTCCCTGTTCATGTGACAAAGCAATGCCTCTCTTTGCTCGTCAAAGTTTCGTTTTCACCTACTGGCAGATTGGTTTGCTTTGAAACAAACTTTCCTGGAATATTTGATCATGTAATGTATCACTTTCAGTTCCATCGCATTGTCCTGCTTCTCATGATGATCATGACTTCGTCGTCTTCGTCTTTTTTTCTTGTTCTTGTTCTTCTTGTTCTT
>CM054147.1:20152472-20154972 GCA_028751875.1 Rapana venosa
AAGGAAAACCAAGCAAAAACAATTCCCACCGCTCCCAAAATACCAACAAACCATAATTTACAATTAAAAAAATAAGCAGACAAAAAGCTTAAACACAAACGGCACCAATTTGAACTACCGTTATAACTAGGAATTCCACTTGCCCCTGCCTGTCCTCCCTTCCTAAAAGCTATAAACAAACACACAGATATTTCAGACGATGCCAAAAGGAAGAGAAGACGGGGAAGCATTTCGGCTTTTATGTTGAACGTGGGTGGTAGGAGATTTTAAGGGAAGTGGACCTTTTAATCTGTCAAGCGGGATAGGGCTTCTGTGAATGCATTAAGGAGATTAAGGAAGCGATTCAGAATGTTGACTAGCTCTTTAGAAGCTTATACCAGAAGGGGTTTGCGTTTTTTATTTTGGTGGTGGTGGTTGGGTACCTGGGAAAAGATGGGTCAATTTGTATAACTCTTGTTGCTTTTAAGTGCTTGAGTATTAATCTTCTATGATTGGTTGATGTATATCAAACTATTTTAGCCTCACGCGAATGAAATTGAAACTTGTGATACAGCTTATGTAGTACCTTTTTCATATACGTTTTTGTGGTTGTTTTTGAGGAAAAGTATGTTGGGCATGCTATTATATGCATATACAAAGATATCAAAGGTACCTAAATCGTTTTAAACATTCAGATATTTAAAGTAGTCTTTGATGCTGGTTGACTATATGATACCGTACTCTTCAAATAACACCTTCTTTGAAAAACTTTTTTGGTTGATGATTAACTTTTTCACACTAAATTGTAGATTTAAAAGATGAGTGATGAGAATTTTTGTCTTGATTCTGTCAAACAAGTGTCAGGCTGTTCTTGAAGGTAATACTGCTGTGTTTAACCTTTTTAAACATCCCATGACTGTTTTGTGTTCAGCAAGATATATCGTGTATGTTCAATGTAATCTTATATAATATTAATATATTGACATTCAAGAATACAGACTTATTTTCAAGCTAGATAGATGGAAGGAAAACACTATAGAGAAAAAGCATTCAGCGTTTCCATATAAATGCTTCCCTTACATAGGGATTGAAGCGGTAATAATTTATGGATAAACCACACCTTAAAGAGAGAGACAACTATGTTACTCCTAACAACTGCTCCCATCCCCCAGCCCCCATCCCATTTTGTTGGGTATTTGTGGAGTGTTTTCACAGCGAACTGCATTTTTCCAGTATTTTGTTTTAATTATCAGGATGTAGAATGATAATCGTTTTGCGTTCTTAGTAAGCAGCTACACGTTTGAATATTGCGAACAATTTTGAAACACACGCAGACACAGGCATACTGCTAGGTACGTGTGATGACATGCAAAGTGTTGTTCTGTTGTAGTAGTTTTTAGAAAAGAGTGTATTTTTTTTATACTTCTACATCTTTACTTCATGCCACACCTCTATGCACTTCTACATCTTTACTTCATACCACACTATAATACACTTCTACATCTTTACTTCATACCACACCATCAATACACTTCTACATCTTTACTTCATACCACACCGCTATACACTTCTACATCTTTACTTCATACCACACCATCAATACACTTCTACATCTTTACTTCATACCACACCATCAATACACTTCTACATCTTTACTTCATACCACACCATCACTACACTTCTACATATTTACTTCATACCACCCCGTAATACACTTCTACATATTTACTTCATACCACATCGTCATTACACTTCTACATCTTTACTTCATACCACACCACCAATACACTTCTACATCTTTACTTCATACCACACCACTAATACACTTCTACATCTTTACTTCATACCACCCCGTAATACACTTCTACATATTTACTTCATACCACACCGTCAATACACTTCTACATCTTTACTTCATACCACACCGTAATACACTTCTATATCTTTACTTCATACCACACCGTAATACACTTCTACATCTTTACTTCATACCACACCGTAATACACTTCTACATCTTTACTTCATACCACACCACTATACACTTCTACATCTTTACTTCATACCATCAATACACTTCTACATCTTTACTTCATACCACTATACACTTCTACATCTTTACTTCATACCACACCGTAATACACTTCTACATCTTTACTTTACACCACACCTCTATACACTTCTACATCTTTACTTCATAAACCACTATACACTTCTACATCTTTACTTCATACCACACCGTAATACACTTCTACATCTTTACTTCATACCACTATACACTTCTACATCTTTACTTCATACCACACACATCAATACACTTCTACATCTAAAAACTTCATACCACACCACTATACACTTCTACATATTTACTTCATACCACCCCGTAATACACTTCTACATCTTTACTTCATACCATCAATACACTTCTACATCTTTACTTCATACCACACCATCAATACACTTCTACATCTTTACTTCATGCCACACTGCTATACACTTCTACATCTTTACTTCATACCACAC
>CM054147.1:20162472-20177472 GCA_028751875.1 Rapana venosa
CTCTCTATCTCCTTCTGTCTGTCTGTCTGTCTGTTTCTCTCTCTCTCATGAAGAAACCAGCACAGAAAATACTTAATAACAAAACTACAACTTTACCAACGTCATAACGAGGACAACAAACCTGCTGGAATCCCTGTAACATACTCTCCTTGCATAACGAACTCATAACTAACTGGCCCCCGCCTGCCAACCCCAAGAATGAAGATAGCAATCGGCCCCTACAGAAGCTTGAGACTGGACATTGATGAAAGACTTGGCCTCTCACTTTTCTCCTACCCTCCCTCCCTTGCCCTCTCCCCATCCTCCTCCCTTATTCCCCTGCTCTTACCCCCCTTCAGTTTCTCAACTCTAGACGATCACGCACGGAGATTGTCTCCAAGATCTCCGCCCCCTTTTAAGCCGATTGTGGACTGCTTTTCCAGGCACTAGAGGAATTAATGCTCACTGCTGTCCTGGTGGTAGTGTCAGGGGTCTGTATGGGTTAATCCCCCAACGCTGGCCAGGAGTGGATAGGGTTAAGGCCTGGACAGCCTTGTTGAGGGGTGTTGAGTTCTGGGCGTTGGGTTCTTCAGGGGCTGATGAAGATGGATAAGACGTGGCTGTGACACAGGCCTCAGTGGCTCTGCCTGGGTGGTTGTAAGAAAGTGGTGGGATTGCTAGTTGAGAAAGATGACCAATCTGGCGTTAGTCCTGGTCTGAGTCATTTGAGACCTATGATCCATGGACAGACGGACAAAGGTGGTTTTAGAAAGTCACATTTTGGACACAGAACGATCTTGCCAAGTCGGGTTCTTGTGTAAAACTGGAAAAGCTACATGGTGGCTGTTTTGTACGTAGAACCAGTGGCTATGTCGTGTTATATGATTGTTTCCCCCCTTGTGGTTTTGGAAGCAAATTGTCTTTTGATGAAAGTTGCATGCCTGAGAATATTCTGTTAGTGTCTTTAGATTTGTTCAGATCCGTAATCGCGAATGAAAGAGATACGTATTTCTCTTTCTGTCTGAGTTTCTGTGTATGGGTCTCTTTGGCTATTTGTCTGTCAGTCTGTGTGCCTGCTTTCTGCCTGTTTGTCCCGCCATTGTTTTTCTTGTTCCCTCTTTTGTCTGTCCTTCTGTGTTGTTTCTTTTTCTTACATACCAACTGCAGAAAAACTCATAAACGGAATGTACAACATTCAGATCTGGTAAGCGTAGGTTAGTTTTATGTTTTATAGAAACGAAGAACAAAATCCTCTTGTGGGAATGTAGGGGCCCTGTCAGTATAAATAGCATCCACACCTTCACGAAATTCTGTGCTAGGAAATCCTCTCTCTATCCCACTCTGTTTCCGTCTTGTTCCTGTTACTTCCTTCTTGTCTATGTTCCCGGCTTCTTGGTCTATTCTCATGCCTTTTTTCCCCCACAAAGACTTAACAAGTAATAATTCTCTACTGTGTCGAAGTCGATGTACCGGGCCTGGCTTGTCAGGTGCTTAAGGGCAGCACAACGCATTTTCGCTCCTGTGACAGACAACATAAGTTGCTGTCTGTGCGTTCAACGATGAAGAGGATAAAAACAACATTAATTATAATTAATTACAACAATGCACACTGCAGTATTAACTTGTGTAGCTATCATGGTTAAGTGTGTTCAACCTTTTGAACAAAGAAAGAAAGAAAAAGAGACAGGAAGAAAATGAAAAAGAAAGGTCTGCAATTAACTAACAAACCTAAGATTCTTCCCAGTTGTTCTATTTCATTTTTGTCCTTCCCTCAACAGCCCAAACCCCATAACTTTGCGGGGTGCACAACCTTTATGTATGTGCGTGAGTGTGTGTGTGTGTGTATGTGCGTGCGTGCGTGCAAGCGTGTTTGTATACATTTGAATTTGTAAAAGAAAAACACACCAAACACCTATCAATTGTAACTGGCTGCATGTAAATGAGTAGGATGAATGAAAGCACTTTGCTTTGTTTTTTGCAAGATATGGAGTTATATAAATTCCATTTATTATTATTGTTATTAACTACATCAATTCTATTATTATACATATGCAATATTTGCTATTAATTGTTTTCATGCTTACAAAACTTTTGTTCGTCTCTGGACGTAGTAACAACAACATAATACTTTCTGAAATTAGCTGTGTTCTTTTCTAGTTTGTTTGTAACCTATTCCCTTTAAACAAAATAAAGTTACTTTTACTGCATATCAAATTGCAACGAAGATCACTTTCTTTGCTTTAATGTTTATTTTAGGCTTTGTCTACATGTTTGGTTGTGTGGTTGGTTATTTGGTTGATTGGTTGGTTGGTTGGATGGCTGGCTGGTTGGCTGGCTGGTGTGATGGTTGATGATAGGTTGGCTGGTGGTTTGTTAGTTAGTTGTTTCTTTGGCTGGTTAGCTGCCTGGTTGGTTGGGGGTGTTTTCGTATTACTTTCTACTTTCCCCTACTTTATTTCTAGAAATACAAAACCCACAAAATTGCTATCAGACTTTGCATACAAGCTCCTAACAAAAAAAAAAGGAAGAAAGAAAGAAAGGACAAGGCAGACACATTGGATTCCCACTCCTACGACACAGAAGAAGCTACGCGGGACAATAGGAAGGATTAAGCCTGACACCAGTGACACTGATATCGCAGGGGGAAAAAAAGCAAACCCCAACCCGTCCACTACTACCGCAGAAACTAGCTCTTTCTGAGTGGCTGGTATTACCGCCAAATCCGCGGGAGATAAATCTGATGAGTGGAAGGACTAAAGTAATGGCTTCGATTGGTGGAATGAATACGCCATACTTTGGGGGTTGGAAGGGGAGGAGGGGAAGGGAGGAGGTAGGACGAAGGGGTGGGGTGGGGGAGAGGAAGGAAGGTGGTGTCTGTCCTGACAGTGGGTGAGACATGTCTCCAAGAGGTGCTGACTGACATGCTGCAGATGGAAGAACCGCTTTACTAAGTTTGGTGCAGAACTTTGAGCTGGAGTACGAGATTGGTTGAAGATAAGAAGGAGGGATGATACAGACAGAGACGAGGACAGAGACAGATAGGAGAGACATACAGAGAGAGAATGGAGGAAGAGAGAGAGAGAGAAGAGAGAGAGGAAAACAAGAGAGAGAAGTATAGCAGAAGAAGACATAGACAGAGAAAGAAAGAGAGAGAGAGGAAGAGATATGAGAGAATAGAGAAGAGAGAGGAGGAGAAGAGAAGAAAGTAAGAGAGAGAAAGAGAAGAGGGGGAGAGAGAGAGAGGAGAGGAGACAGACAGATAAGTCAGGCATGAGAGAGACAAGAGAGAAGAGAGAGAGAGAGACAGGGCGACAGAAACAGACAGAGACAGAAAGTAATGGAGGCAGGCCTTGGCTGAAAGACTGAAAAACAGATAGACACATAGAGACAGAGATAGACATAGAGAGATAGACAGGTAGAATGACAAATATGAACAGACGGATGGTTATAGATAGAGATACACAGACAGAAAGTCATAGACACAGAGAAAAAGAGACAGACACACGAAAAATAAACACAGTAGAAGTGGAGACAGATAAAGCAAAAAGACTAATTTCACTTCACAAACTTAGTCATCTCTTGTTTGCTGTAAAAAAAAGTCTTTGACTGCCTACAGTTCTCCACTCTACACACAGATAGAAAGCTGTGGAGTTCAAATGGAAGGAGAAAAAAAGAACATAACTATCATCACAATACACAATGTTGTCAAGAAAACTACAAGAAAAAAATTGTGAACGTATTTACACAGTGGAAAACATTTGATACGAAAAAATGTGGGTTTTTTTATATCATCAATCAACCTGAATGTTTTTTGTTGTTGTTTTGTTTTGTTTAGTTTGTTGTTTTGTTTGGGTTTTTTCGGGGGGTGGGGGGTATCAACAAGGTTACTGACATTGCAAGCACCAGCAGACTGAACTCAAGTCAAGTCAAGTCAAGTCAAAAACACTGCAGTCATCCCATGACGGGCAATTACAATACTGCCAGGCACATGGATACGCATGACAAATCTCAAAAGAGTCATTCTCTTACATAATGTCAATTAGCTAGACATTTCCAATGTTGGGCTTTGTGCTACAGAACATCAGCTCGCATCAACTGTATATGCTCAGAGAATAACAACTTATCCCACTCCCACCTCACACACACACACACACACACAAACACACACACACACAAACACACACACACACACGCACGCACACGCACACACACACTCACACACACACACACACACACACAAAAACACACACACACACATGCACGCACACACACGCACGCACACACACACACACACGCACGCGCAGACACACACACACACACACACACACACACACACACACACACAAAGAATGCATTCTGTTCTGTGTATACAAATTTGATTTGGCGTCTGCCGTGAAAAGCAATCAGAGAACAAAGGAACAAAGTCTGCCAGCATTGACAGAGTGTGGTGGCATCAGAGACTGAGTGCTGTTGAGCAGTCATGGGAGGATGCATGGGATGGTGTTGGTATCGATGAATGTTCATACTGGGCTCTGTGTTTGTGTGTGTGTACGTGTGTGTGTGTGTGTGTGTGTGTGTGTGTGTGTGTGTGTGTGTGTGTGTGTGTGTGTGTGTGTGTTGGTGTGTGTGGTGTGTGTGTGTGTGTGTGTGTGTGTGTGTGTGTGTGTGTTGGTGTGTGTGTGTGTGTTGGTGTGCGTGCGTGCGTGTGTGTGTGTGTTGGTGTGTGTGTGTATGTGTATGTGTGTGTGTGTTGATGTGTGTGTGTTGGTGTGTTGGTGTGTGTGTGTGTCAAAGTCAAAGTCAAATTTTTATTTTCAGATGGTACATTGAATAAGCAGTGCATTTGCTATTTTCATCAAGCCATCTATCTAGGAACAACAAAAAAACTTGATCGATATTATCTAACTACATTATTATCTTAATCAATAATAATAAAACTAACTCCAAAAGAAAAAAATAGAAACAGAGAAAAAAAACCCACATATACGCATACACACTCACACGCGACCAGAAACAAAAAACAAAAAAACCCCTCATCAACAACGAAAATGGACCCCCACCCCCCACCTCCAACAAGAAAAATACGCTGCATAACTCGTACGCACATACTCGCGCGCACACGCATACGCACGCACACACACACACACACACACACACACACACACACACACACACACACACACACACATACACACACGCACGCAAAGCAACGCAACGCAACGCAATATAACACAACACAACACACACAACCCAATCCAACACAACACGTGTGTGTGTGTATGTGTGTGTGTGTGTGTGTGCACGCGCGCGCGTGCGTATCATTCCTACCAACAGCTATATAGCTAGTTTGTTCTTCGATCAAAGATGTATGTATCTTAAACGTGTTTGCATTATATCACGTTTGTGTTTGTAGATAGGACCTTAAGTTTATAGTCTCATCAGAAAGACTTTCAGTAAGATTGTAGTTGGGAAAGCAAAGTTTTACAGTTCAAATCTCACACTACTCAAGTTTCCCCAGAGAGAAAACAAAGTACTCCAGGGGAAAGGATGGAGGGATGCTGTGGGAATGCTCGGTAAAAACCACATGGTGCCGAAGACGCGAATTGGATTTGCCGCCTTCCATGAAGAGGATCAAGGAACTAAGTACAAAGACTAATGGCATTGACAATGTACCGCAATAATGTACAGTCTGAGTAGTGATTCCGATTCGAGAGAAATAAGACACGAGTGTCAGACATACAAAAAGATGCTTAGTGGGTGGGTGGATGGATAGAGGGTGTGGTGGGTTGTAGTAGGTATGACCCCCCTGCCCCCCAAAGGAAGGGGGTTGGGGGGGGGGATGAGGAGAGAGGGTGAAGAAGACATTCATAACAATATTGTCAACCAGTCTACTCACCTCAATGACTGTAGTAGTCTTTTCCCAGTTTTCCTTACTGATGAGGTGATCAGCTCGTGTGGGTATGAGGAGACAGAGTGAAGTGGAAGACGCTAAAAATAATGTCAACCAATCTACCCCTATCAATGCCTGTAGTATTTTCTTACCAAGCTGTCCTTACTGATGTGATTATCAGCTCGTGTGGGTATAAGGAGACATAGTGAAAGTGGAAGACGCAACAAATGTCAACCAAGCGACCCACCTTTACTTTATGTTATATTTTATTTTTCATTTATTCCTTCATTTCGAGGATACTGGAATAAGCACTATGCGCTTTTTACATTGCAGGCCCCGATGTGTATGTAGTTTTGTAGATTGTATCATCTGTTCCCACCGGCACACAATAGCCTACCCTTCCGAAAAGTGGAACAGGTTTTAACGTGTACGCAAGATGTTCTGCGTGCGTTCGCACACGGGGCCTCGGTTTTTAGTCTCATCCGAAGGAATTTGGGGGGGGGAGGGGAGTGAAGTCAGCACTGATGTTAACTCAAGGGAAAATATCCCCTTGAACAGGACTCGAACCCGCGTCAGCAGATCACGAGTGCAATGTTCAACGCTCTAACCAGTCAGGCCATCCTGTCCCGCTTAATGACAGTAAAGTTGTTTTTTCCCAGTTTTCCTGTTGATGTGATGATGTGATCATCAGCTCCTTGAGCTTCAGAAATTGCCTGTTGGTGGTCAAAATCTGTCTATGTCTGCTTCTCTAATGGACAGAAATTACGGGCACTATAGCGAACTGTGATGCTAGGAGTGATAACAAAGCATGGTCTCGGTACTGCTGTAGCTGTACACGGCACGACAGGGGAAATTATTGGATGGATTTTTCGATCCTTACTGAGTGGAGAGATAGATATGTAGATAGATAGATAGATAGATAGATAGATAGATAGATAGAGAGAGAGATAGATAGATAGATAGATAGATAGATAGATAGATAGATAGATAGATAGATAGATAGATAGAGAGAGAGAGAGAGAGAGAGGGGGGGGGGGGATACAGAAACAGAGGGGGACAGAAAGGGATTCAGAGACAAAGACAGACAGACAGAGATTGTAATTTAGAGAGAGCGACAGAGACAAAGACAGAGCTAGATAGAAACAGGTAATGAGGGACCACCTTTATCCATATACCAGGTCAAAATAGCAAGAAAATTGCCCACAGTGTAACCAAGATTCCAATGGTACAATGTTATCTACTTCCACTTTTCCCGTTTTACTTTGATGGGTGCTAGTCAAGATGCTGATCAAGGTGTGCTCAATACAATTAATATGTTTGTATTGGAAGAACAAACTAGATGAGTGTCGTCGGAGAAGAAGGACAAAGAGACATAGGTACGATGTCTAATGGCATCCACAACGCACCATACCAGAGTCTGAGTAGCATTTTCCATCCAAGAGAAGTGGAAAGAAAATACGATACATGTATGAACACAGAGAAACATGCTTATGGCAGCAGATGTGGTGGGCAAAGGAGGATAATCAGCTTTGGGGGTTAAGGGGAGGTAAAAAGATCCTTACGCTACCAAAGCTGTCTCGGTTAACATTTTTTTCCCCAAGATTTTTTATTCTTTCAGGGGTGGTGATAGTACGTTAGTACATGTTAGTCCTGAGAAAACTGTTTTGTTGCCAGACAAATTTGATTTCAGCTTCTACCACTGGGGAGTAAAATGCAGACAAACTTGTGAAGTGTGAAATGATACCTGTGATGTTATACACGCATGTCTAGCTAGTTGCTCCAGGTGTATCTGATGGCTGGATATTTGAGTTTGACCTGAGCAAAGAGAGGGAAAGAATGGTATACAGAGAGTGAGTGAGTGAGTGAGAGAGAGAGAGAGGGATTTATTTTAATGTATTTTACTTTTTTTCTAGGATGATGGAATAAGCACTCATGCACTTTTTTCTAAAATCCAGTCCCCGTGTGTATGCGGTTTCGTATATTATGTCGTCCGTCCCCATCGACACACCATGGCCTACTCTTCCGAAAAGCGGAACGGGTTTTAACGTGTGATCAAGATGTTCTGTGTGCGTTCGGTCATGGGACCTCGGTTTATAGTCTCATCCAAAATACTTTTGGGGAGAGTGAAGTCGGCACTGATGTTAGCTCCAGAGGAAAAATCCTCTTGAACGAGAATCGAACCCGGGTCAACAGATCACGAATATATCACTCTAACCACCAGAGAGAGATGGAGAGAGAGGTGGGGGGAGGGGAGTGGGAGAGAGAGAGAAGACACACAGACAGATTCACAGAGGCAAACTTTTCAAAAGCATCAAGCCACACAAGATGTCAAGTCAAAGTCAAGTCAAGTCAAAAACACTTTAATCATCCCATGAAGGGCAATTACAATACTGACAGGCAGATTGATACACATCAAATATATCAAAGACACAAAAGCTATATTTCATATTGGTTTTCAAATAAAATGTCACGAACACACACACACACCAACACACACGCGCACATGCGCACACACACACACAAACACACGCACGCACGCACACACATCAACTGTGAACACAATTTTAAACCCATTGACTAGAAGACATAAAAAAAACTTATTTTTACGCACGTATATACGCAGCACGTACACACGCACGTACGTGTGTGTGCGAACACGCCCACGCACACCCACACCATACACCAATATATAAATTCAATGTTTTAAGACCGTTGACTAGAGCTAGAGAAGACAGACTTATTTTACACACCCACACACCCACACACACACCCACGCACCCACACACACACACATAATTATGTATTGACTACACTCATAACAATGACAATCAGGCAAGTACTTCAGAGAAATGTAAAAACTAGGTAGTCAACATCATTGTGAATTCAGAATTCGAATGCTTACTGGCACAAAAGAATTTCTTTTTCTGTTAGTTTTGCTGATGGGACACTGAAAACGGCGTTCCGAAGGCAACATTTGAAATTCTGGAAACAATGTTTCCAGAATGTTTCCAATGTTTCCCTGGAAAGATGTAACAAATCATGTAAATTAAAGCATATACACCTTTCAAAACACACTACAAAACTAACTTATCCATTCAGTCAATATTCCACTCCCCCAAAAAGTCAAATGATAGTGCCAGACAAAGACCTTTTAGAAAAGAACCCCAGGAAGCAAGAAACAATGTCAAGACAATTCTACTAATGAGCAATAAGATATTTCTGAAAAGTATCAGCCAACATCAACAAGCAATAGGGTACTAACTAAACCTATCAGCCAACACATCTCTTTTGGTGCTGACTATGCCAGATTGTTCCCCCTATTGTGGAGACACCTGACATGGGTGCAAGATGTTTCAGCCACACAGACTAGCTAGCTAGACAATACGAAGAAATCTCAAGGTGAAAACATGTTGTCTGTGGCAGACAGACAACTGGATCTGCTTTAAAGTTATTGGCTGATGATGCCTTTGGATTGGATGTAAGAGTTTATGGCAGAAAGGGGAAATGCTAGTGGACGTTTGGTAGGTTTTTATTTTCGTGGACTTAACTTTACATGCTAGTAAAGTAAGATATAAAGTACTTAAGTTTTTTAACAAAAAGCTGCAATAATTCACAAGAGAGAGAGAGAGGGAATAGACAGACAGAGACGGAGACAGAGACAGACAGACAAAGACGAAGAAAGAAACATAGAGACAGAGACAGAGAAAGAGACATACAGGCAGACTGACAGACAAAGAGACAAACAAACAGACTGATATAGGCACAGTACCAGAGACTCAGCGGGACAGAGAGAGGTGCAGAGGTATAAAGACAGGGAGAGACAGAGACAGACGGATGGACAAACCGGGTAAAACATTGAAGAACACAAAATACCCAACAGAGACAGACTGAGAAACAAGCACGCACACTCACATAGAAACGGATAGAAATCTTAATGTATATTTAATCCTGAAAAAAAGCATATTCTTATCTGTATGGTGCTTAGTTACAGAGTTCAATAACATTATTTTTTTAAAAAAGTTCGCGGTAAGAATCAGTAACGAACAGCCATTAGAAAATAAAAATAATTAACTTCTTCTTCTTCTTCTTCTTCTTCTTCTTCTTCTTCTTCTTCTTCTTCTTCTTCTTCTTCTTCTTCTTCTTCTTTCTCTTCATTCTTCAGCGTTCACAAAATAAATGAACAAATCACTTTCTGTCTTATTTAGAAGTCCTTCTTTCTAAGTCCATAAGTCCAGCCTTGTCTTTTCTGTAAATGAACGTCGTGTTATCAAAACTACCTATCTGAAACAGAAGGCTCAAACTCGACGCTTTGTTTTGACTCGTACCCAAAAGAAAATGGTCATGCCACACGAGAAGACAGTCCCTGACACCATTGTCACAGCGTAACAACATGGCCGGACTGGCATTCCAGATTTTTCAGGCAGATTGTATTAAGACGAATGAGTGGACGAAAAGTCCCCTGTGTGTGTGTTTTGAAGGGCGTGGTGAAGGTGAATGTTGGTAGTGAGAGAAGAAGAGAAGAAAAAAAGAGAAAAGAGAAAATCATGGGGTCATGACATTGGAGTGGGAGGAGTTGAGTTTCTGTTTTGTGTTGTGTCTTCAGTCATTCTGATAGTAATAATGATTTCATCATATTACCGGTGTTAAGGTCTGAGTTACGTCGTGAGAGAGAGAGACAGAGACAGAGAACTCAAACTCGAATATTTTAATGAGGGCAAAAGGATCTTTACACCAACCCCTCAAAACAGATAGAGAGAGAGAGAGAGAGAGAGAGAGAGAGAGAGAGAGAGAGAGAGAGAGAGAGAGAGAGAGAGAGAGCGAGAGAAGAGAGAGAGAGAGAGAGGAGAGAGAGAGAGAGAGAGAGAGAGAGAGAGAGAGAGAGAGAGAGAGAGAGAGAGAGAGAGAGAGAGAGAGAGAGAGAGATTCAAGTTCTTGGAAGAAAATTTTGAGCAAAATATACATTCAAAGTTTAAAGAAAACTTCATCTGATTGCACACGCTATATCAAACATCTGTGCTGATCTCGAAACCTTCTTCTAATCATCCACACTGTAACTCTAATAATTATTCAAGAAAGGTTTGGGTGAGATATCCACCAACCAATATCCCTGCAATACTGCCAATCACTGCTGAATCCCCTTCAAGTATTCAACAGTCCCCAACACTTTAGCATAGCTAGTTCAGCTTCCCTTTCTATCGACGCACTCTTCATTGTCAGCGCCATGTGCTCCAAAGCCAGCCATGTGTACCAGACGAATTGGATTATTGCCTCAACAGAAGACGACCATCACAGGGGCAAGGGGACTCACTCTAACAGCACAGGCATGGTGTCGAATCAGAGCTTGAGTTGCTTTTCCTTTTCAGGGGAGATAAGATTAAAAGAATGACGGAGAAAGTGAATGCCAGCATAATTACAGGAACTAGAGACAAGTCTCACAACTTTTATGGCGATAGTACAATGATGAGGGGAAGGGATAGAGCCGTGATACCACGTTAAAATCTAGACATGTCGAACTGATGTGTGGGATGATTCAGTTTTGATTCAAGAAATTCCATTAATTCATGTCTACCATTTAAAAAATAGTAAATAGAAGGAAAGACAAAGAAGAGAAGTAAAGAGGAATAAGGAGAAAAGAAAAACAAATTAAGTCCAAAGAACAAAATTACAAAAGATGAGAAGAAAAGAGAAAGGAATGAAAGAAAAAAAATTGTGTGTATGTATGTGCGTGTGAACGTGCGTATGTGCACGGACTCTTGCGCGCACAAATACATTCTTTTATAAGGCTTCAGTATGACAATTCAGTATCAATGCTAATGAAATATTTCTGCTGCAGAAACAAACTTAATTTTTATTATTTTTCATCTTTGTACAAGAACATCACAAAAAAGAGACTTGCAAGTAAGGTTGGTAAACTGTCCATAATAGTCATATTGCTTTGAACAAAACTGATCATGAAGGGACTAAAAACATTCTCTGCACGATGCTAAGAATAACCCACAAAATATACACAGGAACTTGACTAGACAGTCCTGACAGAGGAAGCAACGCAGACCTGAATACCACAGGTCGGGGAATACTCTTTCCTTGCATCACAGGGCCCTGCCATTCCTCCCTGCATTCCTCTGAGAGCTGTCCCTGTGCAGTACAGAAGATTTATCCCCCTTGTATCAGGGCAGACTAGGCAGCAGCATCTGATAAAACTGTCACAAAAGGAAATCAGCTGTCATGACTTATGGCCAGAAATAGTCCGGCCCCCATCTCAAAGAAACTTGTCCTGTGTACAAAAGTCTTTCCCATGCTAACCCCTATCTATTGAACAGACCAGCATTCGGGAGTATTGCTTTGCCACAGTGTGTGGAAAAAGTCTGTCCCCAGTCGGCCCAGACACTGCCAACCTTTCTCATTCTGTGGTGAAAATGAGATGTCCAGCTGTCTGACCTCGTAGTCTAGCCTCTCGGAATGAAGACATCAATTCAGATTTCATTTTTGCCGAGAGGAACGAGTAATAGGCGGGTGAAGGAGTAAGCCCTAGTATCGTGGTCCCCAAAACTGCTGAATAGTCTCTTGATCTCAGCATCCTTCTGACAGTAACAGGCGGTACTTATTTCCACTTGCAGACATATAAGGGAAGCAGGCTAAAAACCAACATTTTAGGTAGTGTACAGAGTGCACAGATTCAAGATCTGCACTTTTCTTTTGCTTATCAGGAAACGATTTCAATCAAATCTTGAATATTCGATAACAAAAATGCAATGTGTTTTTTTTGTTTACAAATATGTTGATTTATTGTCAAGATCAAATAAGGGTGTAGCTGTGTCTTGTTTGTTTGTTTTTAAAGTTAAGTTATATATATATATATATATATATATATATATATATATATATATATATATATATATATATATATAATATATAGAGAGAGAGAGAGAGAGAGAGAGAGAGAGAGAGAGAGAGAGAGAGAGAGAGAGAGCCTGAAAGTAATTTGGAAGAAAACAAGCATTATTAAATAGAAGACAACACTTTTCTGGCAGCATGGAATTGAAAAATACCCCACTAAACCCAACACTACATTTGACATGGAGAACAGAGGCCAATCAGTCCATTTGTAAGACTTAAGTTTGGGAATCCCGTAATTATTACAAATGAAATAGTCCTGCTACAGAAACAAGTTTGCTCTGAATAAAGCTGATGATCAAAGGAACAAAAAAATGCCTGCACAATGTTAACAATAACCCACAAAATATGCACAGGAACTTGACTAGACAGTCCTGACAGAGGAAGCAACGCAGACCTGAATACCACAGGTCGGGGAATACTCTTTCCTTGCATCACAGGCCCCTGCCATTCCTCCCTGCACTCCTCTGAGAGCTGTCCCTGTGCAGTACAGAAGATTTATCCCCCTTGTATTAGGGCAGAATAGGCAGCAGCATCTGATAAAACTGTCACAAAAGGAAATCAGCTGTCATGACTTATGGCCAGAAATAGTCCAGCTCCCATCTCAAAGAAACTTGTTCTGCGTACCAAAGTCTTTCACATGCTAACCCTGTCTATTAAAAAAGACCAGCATTCAGCAGTATTGCTTTGCCACAGTGTGTGAAAAAAGTCTTCCCACAGTATGTCAAGACACCACCAACCTTTCTCTTTCTGTGGTGGAAATGAGATGTCCAGCTGTCTGACCTCGTAGTCTAACCTCCCAGAATGAAGACATCAATTCAGATTTCATTTCTGCCGAGAGGAACGAGTAATAGGTGGGTGAAGGGGTAAGCCCTAGTATCGTGGTCCCCAAAACTGCTGAATAGTCTCTTGATCCCAGCATCCTTCTGACAGTAACAGGCGTTACTTATTTCCACTTGCAGACATATACAGGAAGCAGGCTCAAACCAACATTTCAGTTAGTATACAGAGTGCACAGATTCATGATCTGCACTTTCCTTTAGCTTATCAGAAAACAATTACAATCAAATCTTAAATATTCGATAACAATAATGCAATGTGTTCTTGTTTTATTTACAAATATGTTGATTTATTGTCAAGATCAAAGAAGGGTGTAGCTGTGTCTTGTTTTTTTTTAAGCCTTAAGTTGCATATATAGAGCCTGAAACAAATTTGAAGAAAGCAACCGTTATTAAGCAGAAGACAACACTTTTCTGGCAGCATGGAATTAAAAAACCCCCCATTAAATTCAACACTCCATCTGAAATGGAGAACACAGGCAAATCAGTCCTTTTGTAGGACTTAAGTTTGAGAATTCCGTAATTATTACAAACGAAAGAGTCTTGCTACAGAAACAAGTTTGCTCTGAATAAAGCTGATGACCAAGCGAACAAAAACATTCTCTGCACGATGTTAAGAATAACCCACAAAATATACACAGGAACTTTTTTTTTTTTTGCTGCCTCATCTTCTGTGATGTCCCCCGTCCTGCTGTTCCCACGCCGCTCATTCCAATCTCCCCGCCACAGCCATACCCAGATTTGTTATGTCTCATCCCCAGAGTCGGAGGTCCACAGGGAGCCAATCACTATTAGGCCGCCGTGGGGCCACCAGCCAGAGGGGCCCTGCACTGCTGCTGGGTCACTTTGGCGGTGTTCAGTGGTGCCTGTTCTGAGCTAACATACGCAGGACACCACCTACTAAGCCCCCTACTAACGACAGTATTAGCTCAGTCACGGAGCCAGACCCGAGGTGGCAACCACCACAACGTCCCTCCAACGACCGTCCCCCGCGAACCTCCAACCCCAAAGGCTTTGACACAAACTCACCACAGGCACAGTAGTGTATGGGCAAACCAAATCTGAGGTCACCATGAGACCAGAGAAACTGGGACCACCGAATCAGAGGCAATCTTTTTAATTGCATGATGATCAATGACAATGAGGATGACGTAATAATTCTGCTGTGGAAGTGCATATGCTTTGAGACTACTTGACAGGGTTGTACTCTACGCTTACTATTATAATATATCCCGGCGTCAACCGGGCCCGAGAGATACAGACACCTGCAGTGTTGGTCAGGTAATTTGAGCAACACTCTCAAACTCGCATCCGTTAAGTGGATGAAGCTCTACTGTGTGGTCCCAGTCTTCCCACTGAGCCCACAGCACACTCACTCTGGGTAGGAGCCGGCCGGAG
>CM054147.1:20184972-20189972 GCA_028751875.1 Rapana venosa
TTAAGATATTGAGCGGAGTCATAACAGGATATTCAGGTTAAGACTGCATCTTAGAGTAATATTTTCCAATCGTGATGTTCAGCTCTGATGTTTCCACCGATCAGAATATATATATGGATGTACTGAAATGCTAACTTAAGTGTTCCATTTTGATATAAATATACTTAATTCAGTAGTAGATATACGACATGCACATCGCCTTTCTGACACAGCTACTCTTCTTGCTACGTGTTAGCATAGGAAGTCATTTTGTGTGGCGATAAAGTTAGTCCTTAAACTAGTCAAGCAGAGAGATAAATGTGTATTTTCTCCCTGTAGGAAAGTTTAACTTCATATCTTGCCCTTTTGCTATTGGCTGTTCTCAATGCTGGTTTGCAACAACAGCAAAAAAGAATACAAGAATGAGCTTTCTGAGCCGAGTGGAATCTTTCTTCTTCTGTTGAGTCAGGTTTATTCGGCAAGTGTCATTAGGTCCTGCATTGTTTTTCATGCTATAGCATCATCGTGGTCCTCCGCATCATCTCAGCATGTTCGTAACTCTAGTGATGGGTAGGAAGAAGAGGAGTATGGTTGCAATGTTGGTTAGGATGCTGATGTTGATAATGATGATGGTGATGTCTTTCTCTTCATTTTCTTCTTCTTCTTCTTCTTCTTCTTCTGTTCACTGAAAGGGTATTTTATGCTGTTCAATACAAAGCAATTTATCTATGCTACTTATCATCATTATTTAACACACGTTAAAAAGTATTACCTTAAACAAACAAAATTCGTTTGAGTTTGCTAAGAAACGTAAACAATCGGGGTAAAAAAACAACAACATTACCATCAATTCTTCTACTTTAAGTTTTCATCACCAGTATCAAAACCCTTTATTCAGGGACTGAAGTCACGATGGCTTACCTTTGCAATGTCTGGCTCAGGGAAATAGCAAACCGTGTGCCGCGTGCCCGTGTGATGGCACTTCACGCCCTGAAGGGCACGGGCACTTGGCCTGGCACCACCAACAGCAATCATGGGCCCAGCATGGCTGGCTCTGTGATGGAGAGTGGTTATGATGAAGCTGGGCCAATATTGACACAACTGGCTGATAGCAGAGACTGTGGGAGAGTGGAGGGCTGGCACTGTGACTGTCTCTGTTTTTGTATGTCTGGCTAGTTGTCTGTCTGTTGGTTGCCCTTTTTAGTGTGTAAGTAGAGAATTGCTTTATTGTGGAGAAAAAAAAAGATTAGTAAAGATGATTATGGTGAGGCATGATGTTGGCAGAATTGAAAATGGCAACAGAGATCGTATAATGGTATTGATGTTGACGAAATAAGATGACGTCGGGGAAAACATCATGATTGATTTCTCATTGGATCACAGTTGTTAATATGATGAAGTCTCTGTGGCGACATCGACGGTAGTACACAGGAGGGATGATGATGATGATGATGATGATGATGATGATGATGATGATGATGATGATGATGATGATGGTGATGGTGTGGTGGTGGTTGGAGTGATGCACGACGACGATATGTTTGATGTTGACGAATAGAGGTGATGATGAGTGATGATGAGGATGACGTTCTTATATAAATTCCTTACATGATAGATGGATGATGATGATGATGATGGGGAGGAGGATGAGATGAGTGGTAGTGGTGGTGGTGGTGTGGTGGTGGAAAGAATGTGATTGATGATGAAATAGCAAGAGGGATCTGAGAGACGTTATTTTAATCATACTGATGATTGTGATGATGTTAGATGGACGTACAAGCATTACAGAGGCTGTAGTAGTAGTGGTTGTATCAGTGAATGAAGTGAGTAGAGTGAAAACCACTAGGTGGTTTACTAACAGTTATTTTTTATCACTTGTCTTGTTCTAGCCTATTAATAGGTGCGTCCTGCATTTCTCCCTGCTTAGTTAGTACTGCTTGTATCAGTCTGTCTGTGACGCTCTCTGTAGTACCAACTTTCAGTTTGTTTGTATATCCTTTCTGTTTTACTATTTGCATTCGTCCTCAAGCCATGTCATCTATTGTGGCATTGCCTCCTTGTTCTCCCTCCTCCTTGTTCTGTCTCCTTCGTCTTCTTGACTCTTTGCCTCCTCTGTCTCTTTTGTCTACTCTGTTCTGTTTCCTATTCTTCGTCTGTCATCTGTCATCTACTCTTTGCCTTTCCTCATGTCTCTGTTCTGTCTCTCCCTCGTCTCTACTGTCTCTCTGTATCCGTCTTTCTGTGTCTCTTTCTGTCTCTCTAACTCTTTGCCTCTCTGTCTCTCTCACTCTCTCTCTGTCTCTGTCTCTCTCCCAGGCACGTGTCAACAAGCTAGCACAAGTGTGCGGAAGCTCTGCACTTGATACGTGTGTTTGTTTTTCCATGGGCACAAGTGGCGCGTGTGTGTATGTGTGTGTGTTCCCAGCACTCCACTGCACAGTGCTGAGGAGGGAAAAGTCTTGCCTGCCATGCCATGCCATGCCATCAGTTGTTCGCTGTTAGTTTGGCAGAGCTGGCACATCAGGCACTTTGAGAAAGTTGGGTAGGGGGGCAGAGACTACGTACACAAGCTAAACTTGCCATTTTTTGTTTTGTTTTTGTTTTGGGGGGTTGTTTTTATTTTTTTATTATTAGTTTGTTTCTGTGTTTGCTATAGGAGGGGGTGTTGAATAAGTGTACGTAGTTAGTGTGAGAGTTACTAGGTTACGTTTTCTTTTTTTTCTATTTAGCCGCATAATTGTTGGTTCTTCAAGAGAAGTGGCAGTGCGTAGGACAGTTTATACATGTTACACCCTGCCTTCCCATTTTTAGTAATATTAATAATAATAATAATAATAATGTATGGAATTTATATAATGATAAGACTGTATAAATGAATATTCTGGTCATTCTTTGTGTGCTGTTGAGAGGTTGTATTTTAGCCATCTTCTAAAAGCTACCAGAAATGTAAAACTATATCTTCGTTCTGTACACCTACGTGTATTTCGGGAAAAAAGCAAGGGATGTAAAGATCTACAATTATATTAAGATATCGGAAATATACCAAAATCATGGATGGACCAGAGTTGCCGAAGGTTGGGAGGGGATGGGAAGAGGTTCCACTGTGGCATGATAAATGATTTCAGCAATCGGTATTCCATGTTGTTGAGAATCATGTCATACACTCTTAACCTCCTCATTATTTTAAACACGTTTCAGTTCCCTTCTTGTATACAGATATATAAGAATAGGCCACACAACAAATAGATAATAGACTGTATCAGAATGATATCACAAGCATGTCACTTTTTTTTAATACTGTCTATTTCAAGCGTTCAAGTGTAAAATAATAATAATCATCAATAATCTTTATATTTCTTTTTTTTTAAAGAATGGGTTTACAAATGCAATTTTGGAGGGAATTTAGAATACGCCGAACGTGTCAAATCGATTGGGCTCCATTTGGTGATAATTCTTAACCATTAAGATTTGGCGAAGTAAGCTGTCGAACGACATTGCAATAATTACATGAAATCAAATCGTTGCTGCATCGCATCATGTCCAAAGGCACGAGTCAGATTTATGCTGGGTCCTATCCCATTGCTGACTGCAATCAAGTGAGACACTGGATCTTGTCGCTGAACAAGGCACTTCAGAACGTTGGAATGTCAATAAATTGCGTGCGACTGTCTTAAAAACCATCGCCATAAAGGCCCGTGTTTTGTTTATAAACGTTATATTTTTTTCGTCCTTATTCCTGGCTATTATCGGTGTCATTCTTTGCGCACTCCCCTCCTTATCTTCTTTCCTTTAACAATTGTTCCCGCCCCCTCCCTAATTATTCTAATGCTTTATAGTGTCTCGTGCATTATCTGAGACAAATGGTTTAGCTCTCAGAACATAAAGTGCTTTTAAACTGGCGCCTTCCGGGAATTTCTTTTAAGAAGATCACAGCAATCCGATTTTCGTGTTAAATTCGAAAGCTGCCTGTGAAAATAACAGGAGCGTTTGTAATCTCCAGAGTAATTTCGAATTAAAGAAGCCTCTGTGTTCCGAAGTTGTTGAATATTTTATGAACTGTTTCAAATCTTCTTAGATTGTAGGGTACATTCCACTTTCAATTATGGTGTACAAAAGGCTGCATTTTGTTAAGAGCTTGTTGTCTATAAATCTTAGTTGTTATTTTAATCATGCATCATTTCATAAACAAGAGCAAACACACACATACACACACATGCACACATACGCACCCACGCACACACACACACACACACACACACAACACACACACACACACACACACACCACACACACACACTCACTCACTCACTCACACTCACACTAACGTGAGCTCGGAACTACTGTTGTTGCTGTATTTTTTTACATTTGTATAATACTACTTCGGCATAATCAACTACGATTTCTTGCATCAAAACCTAAAGAACCCCTCCCACACCCCCGCTCCACCCCCCCCCCCAAAAAAAAACCCAAAAAAAAAACACCACCCCACTACTAAATCAACAAAAAATAAAAGAAATACAAGCAAAGAAACTACAAAACATATACAGAAAATTAACAACAAAAACAACCTTAACCCTCTATACTTTATGTGCTTAGCTATTTTAAGGCCAGCCAGGAATTCCATTCACCCTTCTCCTCCCACTTTAAAAAGCCACGAACAAACACACAGAGATTGAGAGGCTGTTTGGAAGGTACAGACCTTGGGAAGGGAAGCCTTTACTTTAGCTTTACTGTTGATCGTGGATGGTGGCGGATTAAAGCCGAAGAGTGGACAGTTCATTTGATCAAGTAGCGCGACGCTCCTGCGAATACATCATGGGGATTTCGAGGAACAATAGGATATGTTGACTGGGCTCTTTTCAAGCTAGAAGAAGGAGAGTATTCCTCTTCTAATGGCTGAATACTTGAGTGAAAATGGGCAAATTTGCACAGCTCTTAACACATGCTTTGTTCCCTACCCCCCCCCCCCCCCCCCCCCCCCCCCCCCCCCCCCCCCCCCCCCCCCCCCCCCACTGTGGAAA
>CM054147.1:20194972-20202472 GCA_028751875.1 Rapana venosa
GACATCATAAAGAGTGTTTTCTAAAAATAGAAAACATAAAACAATTCAACCCTTTTGTACACCTATACATCATATGGTCATATGTAACACAGTTCCCATGCTTTTTATAGCGCAAATATGTACATATCTACATGTCTTAACTGGCAAATATTTTCTACGTGTAACTGGCTTTGGAAGGCGCTCTTTGTTTTTATCTGCTAAGTACTTTAAGAGGTATTTCTCTCACAGAGAGAGAATATAACGCAGATGCTTTTTAATGATCAGGATGCTAAACGATAGACTGGAAGAAAAGGCTGCTCTTGCATTTACCTGAAACACTTTTTTTTTTTAAAGGAATATGAAGTTTGGCTTGAAGTATGCTTTCCTTGCTTGAGTCTGTGTACGTGTGTCTGTGTGTCTGCATTTCTTTGCTCTCTCTTCCTTTATCTTGTCCTATCACACTCACACATACACACAAACACACACACACGCATGCATGCACGCACACCCTTTATGTATGTGCATATATATATATATATATATATATATATATAATTTTTATATTTATATATATATATATATATGTGTGTGTACTGTGGAGAGAGAGAGAGAGAGAGAGAGAAGAGAGAGAGAGAGAAAGAGAGAAAAGAGAGAGAGAGAGAGAGAGAGAGAGAGAGAGAGAGAGAGAGAGAGAGAGAGAGAGAGAAGTCATTTTCTTAACAAGATCTCTCTCCTCCTCCTCCTCCTCCTGCTCTTCCTTCTCCTCCCCCTCCTCTCCTCTCTCTCTCTCTCTCTCTCTCTCTCTCTCTCTCTCTCTCTCTCTCTCTCTCTTCTCTCTCTCTCTTCTCCTCTTATTCTTGCGTACACGTGCACAAGCACGCATATGTGCGATAATATCTGGCAGTAAAAAACCTTTCCCGCCACAGAGAGAATGCCATTCTATGTCTGGACTCTCAGTGGCAAAAAGAAAAAAAAATGAAGATCTTATCGGGTTTGCTGTCTGCCTCTTCCCAATGCCTCAGACCTATTAGCATACTGTCTAGCATCTGGCAGAAACTGTCCAAGACACTGCCAACTAGTTTTCTGACATAGTTTATCAGCTCTGTCTGTCTCAGAATATGTGACATGCACCGAAGTTAGTTCAGGAAAAAAAGGAACAGAAATCGAATGAATTCTTTTGGCTTTGCTGTTTGGTTGGGTGGTTTGGTTTTTTTTGCAAAGGAAACGTGTGAAATCAGTATACTGGTTGAATGTAAGAATGAATATTTGAAATATTTGTCTGAAATTTGCCAGGTCTTTATACAGAAATTCCTTTAGTAATTTTTGGCTTCCAAAAATGCTTTGGTGATGTGATGTTTTGGTACAGCTGTCATTGAGCCTGTTTGCTTCCCAAACTTCTACAGTCAAATGTGCACCCCTCCTTCCCCACATCATCATCCTCACTTTCCAGCCTTTATGGGCTTATCTACTTCTGCCACGCCCCCTCAACGCCCCCACCCCCTACTCATATCGCATGGGATGCACACGCAGAACAATAGTACGGTCTTGGGTTTCAGAAAGGCATCGCCACAACATACTTAGACCAAGATTCCATATCTATGGGCCAAGTTTTTTTGTGTTTTTTAAAAAAATATTTCAGTGTGCAATGTATCATACTCAACTCGTCTGTCGCTATCACTGCTGGCGTCGGTAGGAGCTCCACGCAATGCCTACAGGGTTCACCATCTTTCTCTGTCTCTGCTGAGTTCTACGATCTCTTGTAAGTCCTCCCAGACCACTGATCTCAGTGATGTTGGCAATGTAAGATGTTGTTGGTCTGCCTCTTTTCCTTCTGCCCTCAACCTTACCTTGGAAGACTGTCGGCATCAGATTGTTCTGGCTGTTTCTTTTTTTTAACTTTCAAAAATTCTTTTATTTCGAGTACACTGGAATAAAAACTCGAGTGCTTTTTTAAATCTAGTCACCGTGTGCATGCAGTTTTTGTAAAGTTTTGTCATCCATTCCCACCAGCACACAATGGCCTATTCTTTCAAAAAAAACGGAACGGATTTTAACGTGTACCTAAGATGTTCTGTTAAAGTAACATGTAAAGCCCATAATTACATAACCTCAAGAAACTACCCCCTTCCCAAACCCAATCTACACTTGTCTGTTACTACCCTCTACATGTCGCTGGTGTGTATGTGTGTGTGTGTGTGTGTGTGTGTGTGCCTGCCTGCGTGCGTGCGTGTGTGTGTGTGTGTGTTTCTGCGGAGCAAAGAGAGAAGGCGGCTCAGACAGCGGGGTATTGATGCTGGGACCTTGCCTTGTTTTTCGCACCTGCTTGTGTCACGTTCCTCAGTTTGTGTGCTTCAGGCGTGGGAGGGAGAGGAGAGACAGTGAAACCAGGGTAGGCTCTGACTGGGTAATACTATCTATCAGAGAGGCAGGCTCGTGGGAGATACAGCATGTGTGTTTGTGTGTGTGTGTGTGTAAGTGTGTGTGTATGTAAGTGTGTTGGAGGAAGAGCAGGGGAGTGGCACGAGCGCACAGCACGCACAGGCGCAAGTGTGTGTGTGTGTGTGTTGGGAGGGGGAGGGGAGAGTACGCAGGAGCACACGCACGAGCCCAAGAGTGTGTGTGTGTGTAGGGGGTCGTGCGTGCGTGCTAGATTTCGATTGACAAAGGAGTGTACTCTCTCTCTCACATAACTCTATCTCTCTCTGTCTGTCTGCCTGTCTGTCTGTATCTGTGTCTGTCTGTCTGTCTGTCTGTCTGTCTGTCTGTCTCTCTCTCTCTCTCTCTCTCTCTCTCTTCTCTCTCTCTCTCTCTCTCCTTCCTCCTCTTCTTCTTCTTCTCCTCCTCCTCCTTCTCTTCGTCCTTCATCTTCTCCATCCTCTTCTCAGTGCGTGGGTGGGCACAGGAGAGTACACAACTAGTGTTCATCATTTTCTAGGACAAGCCACAGCGTGGGGGATCCAGAACAACACCCAGCACAAAGTTAGGTCAGGGGGTTGCTGTCTCGGCCACAATGTTCTGATTGGCTCCGATTACACAGGATGCTTGTAAGGGTTGTTTTGATTGGCGGAACACTGAGCACACTGTGTTGGTGGTGAATACTATCGTTGTGTAGATTGGCTGCCTCTTCTGCCGTGTAAATCATCCTGAAGGTCGTTTGTTGATAGGGGGGTGGGGGTGGGGGAGGGGGAGGTGATGTGATGTACGTTAGTTCATGGATACATACTGTGTTTCACTTAGAATAACAGCATCAGTTGTTATAGCCCAGAGCGATGAAGCAGAGGGGAGCAAGATATTGAAATAAAAATGAAATATATTGTATAGTACATGTACAGTGAAATGATCATTTTGTAGAGGTGCAGGATAACAATTTTGATTCCTGTTTGCATTTTGTGGGTTTAGTTGGATGGTTGATTGGGTTTTTCGTTTTTCATTTGCTTGTTTTTGATCTTTTTTTAAAAATCATTTTTCAAACCTGAGCAACTGACCAAGTGGGGTAAACTAAACTGTTTGCAATTTGGAAACATTAGTAGAAAGAAATATTCCACTCATTTTTGAACAGTTACCTGTAATTGTCACTTGAAATGTGGGCTGTCTGTTATCTGACATCTCCACGTGGGTTTGTTTCTTTTGCAAAAGTCCTTGATTTCTGTTTGTAAAATAAGAGAACAAACCCATAACGCTCTTTTTCTTTTGGCAAAAAGTACAAAAGAAGGATTTTCTGGTTTGCTAAAAAGACGATCTAGACGTTCATTTTCAAACTAGGTAGCCACAAGATATCCTGAATCATGTGATGCCATATGTAAATATCTATCTGTGCTGCAGTACCTTAAAGAACGCTTCTATTCTGGGATCTCCAGGTCATGCATTTCGATTTCCCTGCCTCAAGTCATACCCAGGCTTGTCATGTCTTATTCTCAGAGTCAGAACTTCACACAGAGCCCATCAATATTTGGCCGCCATGGGGCCGCTATCAATCAAACAGCCCTACTACACTGACTGTTTCCAGGTCACTTTGAAGGTGTTCAGTGGTGCCTGTTCTGAGCTAACCTACACACTACACCACCTACTAAGTCTCAGTTATGGCGACAGTGATAGGTTAGTCGCGAAGCCATTCTTAGTGGGATGTCTCTGCGGGGTAGAGATCACCACAGGAGTCCTCCAAGTTCCTTCGTTGATAAACTTCCGACTAAGAAGGCTTTGACAACTCACCACAGGCACAGAAATATATGGAACTCCGAATCTTTGATCACCATGAGATCGTAGCAATTGGGGTAACCAAAGCAGAGTACGTTTGTTTTCTTATTGTATGGTGATCAGTCGCGATGAGAATGATGTAATGATGATGTTGCAGTGAAAGCGCAGTAGCTTTGAGACTTCTTGACAGTACTGTAATCAACGCTTCATCTTATGCTGTGTCCTAGCATCAACCATGTTCGAGATTTACATGAAGCCACAATGCCCACCAAGTAACTTCAGCGAAACTGCCAAAGTTGCAGATATGTAAATCAGATCAAGTTCCACTGTGTGTTCTCAATCTCCCCACTAAGCCCATTGCAAACTCATTCAGGGTAGGAGTCAGCTGGAGTCCGTAAGAAAGAGGGGAAAAAAAAGAGAATCTAGTAATCTAGTTTGCTAACCAATACGCCATGGCGACTGCTCGTATGGGCAGTTAGAGTTTAGACATAAAAGTTAGCCAAGTACTTAAAGCAATGTTTGAAAATAGCTATTTGAAAATCCCCCCTTCACGCACTCATAAACACTCACACTTAGCAATAAGCACACTACACACACACACACACACACACACACACACACACACAAAACACACACACACACACACACACGCACACATATACACACACACTCACGCGCGCTCACGCGCTGGCGCATGCACGCACCGCAGGAAAATGTTTGTTTTTGCAATACCATCAGTTGTTTAGCTTGGATCAAGTGGTGTTTTCCTGCCTGTAATGATTTGCCCACCTTTCTAATTACGTCTCCAAATAAACAGTGCTTCTGAAAATAGGACACTCTCCATACCTTTGAGATTAAGGCTTCTCTAAAACACTTTTCTTAAACACTTGTCTCAGACAGTCTGTTTCCCCCCGTGGGGATGCAGGGGACCTGTCAGTATATAAATAGCATCCCCAACTTCTAGAAATTCTGTGCTAGGAATTCCTTTCTTCTATCCCTCTCTTTATTTCTGCTTTTTCCCCCCTTTGTTTTCTTCCTGTCACCACCTTCTTGTCCACCTTCTGCCTTCATGGTCTATTCTCCTGCCTTTTTCCACAAACGCTGCAAAGATAACACTTCTCTCACATGACAACGTCGGATGCGCTGGGCCTGAGTTGTCAGCACAACGTATTAAATTTTGGCTCATAATTATGACAAGCCAAGGACACAGAACAGCGACTAGAAGCAGTGGAAATGTGGTTCATCCGGAGAATCATGAAAGTCTCATGGACAAAAAGAAAAACAAATGCAGAAGTAATGGAAATGGCTGGGTACAAGAGATCCCTTCTCAACACCATCAGAGAAAGACAGCTCAAATTTTTCGGCCAAATAATCAGGGCTGACGGACTAGAGAAACTGTTATGGAGTGGCAAAATCTGTGGAAACAAGAGCAGAGGAAGACAACGCACAAAATTCACAGACAGCTTAAACAAATTCGCAACGAAAAAAGAAGGCACCAACAATGAGCTCATGAGAGGGACCAAGAACAGGGAAGAATGAAGAGCCATGATCGTCGATGTCTGCAGGACCAGAGCGGACACTTGAAGAAGAAGAATTATGACAAACAGCAAGAACTGCTGTCTGAGCGTTCGAAGACGACGAGGAAGAAGCACTTCACCTTTGCCATCTGTTGTACATACCCAGTATAGATCGACTTACAACACTCAAAGCAAACAAACACATCTGTCAAGGCGTGGTGTTTTTTTTTTTATATAATGGAATCGAATGTATACCATGTGCAAAAGTACCTGAATATGTCCCCCCTCCCCCCCAAAAAAAGTGTGTAAATTAACGAACACTGATTTATATAACATCCGACAAAGGAGACCAGACTTGTGCTATGAACACGTAGCTTTTGTTGGTCTTTAAGAATTGTCACCATTATCATCATAATCATAATTATAACCATCATCATCATCATCATCATCATCATCATCATCATCATCATCATCATCAATCTTCTTCAGAAGCAGCAGCAGCAGTATCTTCTTCTTCTTCTTCTTCTTCTTCTTCTTCTTTCTTCTTCTTCTTCTTCTTCTTCTTCTTCTTCTTCTTCTTCGTGGATATGGTGGACATTATCATTGCCATAATTGCCAATATAATTGTGGTAATCATCTTCATGATTATCCAAATTTTGCCTCCCTTCTTTCATTCTTCCCATTATAAGTATTCTCTCCCTCTGTCTCTCTATCTCTCTCCCGCTATCGCTCTTTCTCTCCCTCTCTTCTCCCTCTCTCTCCTCCCTCTCTCTGTCTCTGTCTCTGTCTCTGTCTCTCTCCCTCTCCTCTCTCTCCTTCCTCTCTCTCCCCCTTCTCTCTGACTGTCTGTCTGTCTGTCTGTCTGTCTGTCTGTCTGTCTGTCTGTCTTCTCTCTCTCTCTCTCTCTCTCTCTCTCTCTCTCTCTCTCTCTCTCTCTCTCTCTCTCTCTCTCTCTCTCTCTCTTCTCTCATTGTCTTTGATGTTTGCTCTGAATAATGTTCGTAATTGTGTGGAATCATCTCCCATCAAAACGCACTTTTGCCTGTCGTTGCCATCCGAGGCTTTACATCGCATGCTGGTTAGTTTGGGTAATGCTGCTGCACTGCATTGTCAGATAACAGTGCTTTGCTCTCTTTTGTTTGAGAATGACAGAAAGAAACACACAGAGAGAGACACACACACACAGAGGCAGAGACAGACAGACAGGGACAGACAGCAAGAGAGCGAGAGAGAGAGAGAGAAAGACAGCAAGGGACAGAGACAGAGACAGAGACAGAGAGAGACACAGAGAGAGACAGAGACAGTTAGACAGAGACAGAGACAGACAGAGATAGACACAGAGAGAGACAGAGAGAGACAGAGACAGATAGCGAGAGACAGAGACAGACAGACATAGATACATTTTCTATTCTTTTATATTTTATTCTTTTATATTATTGAGGATAATGGAATAAGCACTTATGTGCTTTTCTTACATCCAGTCCGCGTGTGTATGCCGTTTTGTAAATTCTGTCTTCTGTTCCCACCGGCACACAATGGCCTACTCTTACGAAAATATAGATATATACAAAAGATAGACAGAGAGAGAGACAGAGAGAGAGAGAGAGAGAGAGAGAGAGAGAGAGAGAGAGAGACAGAGAGAGAGAGAGAAGAGAGAGACAGAGATAGAGAGAGGAAGAGAGAGACAGAGACAGTTAACTTTTTCTTTGCCCAGCTAGATCCCTGAGGTTCACCAGAGGTGAGATTGTATGCATCAGACCGTTTTTACCCACCAAACTGTAGCTGCATTCCGACTTCAGGGCTATTTACT
>CM054147.1:20207472-20212472 GCA_028751875.1 Rapana venosa
ATCAATATTACATCCCACCCCCTCTGCTCTGCTTTCCAATGATTGCAGTGAATGGAAGTGATCCCAGCCTTTTTAGCGTTTGTTTTCTGTGTTCATTTTCCCTGCAGGCTGATGGTCTCAGCGATAAAACGCTGGCTGGAAACAGACCCTGACTAAACACCAGGAAAATGTGGAGGAAAAAATATACACACACATAGAGAGGGTCTAAAAATGGGGACGATTTATTGGCATTGATATCTGTAACATTTAAAAGTGGATGAGAGAAGTGGATTCTTCTTTGCTTTAGATTGAGCCCATTGTGGAGTTGGGTTGTTTTGGTGTGTTTTTTTTTACCCTGCTTCTTGTTAATCTCGTGAGTGATCTTTTTTAGCTTTGAAAACTACTTCCAGGGAGTATTTTGCAATGCAAAATGTGCGGTGTCAGATAGTGTATTTTAATTTCTTTTTTCTTGCATTCTTTTATTTCGAGGATAATGGAATAAGCACTCATGGTTGTTTATTTAACTTCCAGTCCTCGTGTGTATGTAGTTTTGTAAATTTTGTCATCCATTCCCACTGGCACACAATGGCCTACTCTTAGGAAAAGCGGAACAGAATTTAACGTGTGCGCAAGATGTTCTGCGTGCGTTCGTACACGGAACTTCGGCTTATAGTCTCATCCGAAGGACTTTTTTGGGGAGAGTGGAGTCGGCACTGCTGTTAACTCTAGAGGAAAAATACTCTTGAACGAGATTCGAACCCGGGTCGTCAGATCACCCATTCCACCGAAAGTCCTTGTGATGAGATTATGAACCGAGAGGTCCAGTGTACACAATGTAACAGAATTAGAGCACCTTGCACACACGGTAGAACTCGTTGCACCTTTTGGAAGAATAGGTCGTTGTGTGCTGGTAGGAGCTCGATTATATATATATATATATATATATATATATATATATAATAAAATGTAAATAAAAACACAACTGTGTTCAGCTTTATTTCTCCTTTAATTTTTTTCAGCAAATTTTCGCTTCCCTCACATATATATATATATATATATATATATATATATATATATATATATATATATATATATATATATATATATATATATATTATATGTATATATATATATATATATATATATATATATATATATATATATATATATATGTGTGTGTGTGTGTGTGTGTGTGTGTGTGTTTGTGTGTGTGTGTGTGTGTGGTGTGCAGTGTTTGTGTGCGTGTGATGTGCAGTGTGTGTGTGTGTGTGGTGTGCAGTGTGTGTAGTGTGTGTGTGTGTGTGTGGTGTGCATGTATGTGTATATGTGTGCGTGCGTGCGTTAGTGCGCGCATGCATGAGGTGTGTGTGTGCGTGTGTATGTGTGCGCGCGTGCGTGTGTTTGTGCGCGCACGCGTGAGGTGTGTGTGTGTATGTGTGTGGTGGATCATGCTGATGTAGACAGTGGAGCGTCAGTGTACTTAGTTACCAGTTAAGAGGATTACTGTTGTCTTTGTGATCCCTGGTGACAAACACATTGTTCCTCTGTGGTCTTGGGCTCTGTCTGACTGGCTTATTGTCCGTCAGTTAACGCACATCTCATATCTCTCTCTCTCTCTCTGTCTCTTTGTGTGTCTCTTTGATTGTCTGTTTTGTCTGTCTGTTTATGAGTTTGCCCTCTTTGTGTATGTATTTGTTTTCGCCAGTAAGCAGATTTGTTTTCTTTTTCTTTTCCATGAGTGTTTGTTTTAATTGTTTCAATCTCAATGCTTTGAAAAATTGTGTGTTTATTGGATTGTATCTCTTTTTACATCTGTCTGTCTGTCTGTCTGTCTGTCTGCCTGACTGTCTCTCTCTCTCTCTGTCCCTCTGTCTCTGCTTGTATGTCTGCGTATCTGTGTGTCTGTGTGTCTGTGTGTCTGTCTCTCCACCCTCTCTCTCTCTCTCTTTTGCTGTTTTGCTGTCCCTGTCTCCCTTGGTTACTTCTCAGCCATTTTCTTGCATCAACACACAGCTAGAACATCGCATATCTGAGGAACATCAATACCAACCCCCCCCCACACACACACACACATACACTTCCCACTGTCTCCACCTGTTTCCAGTACTCTTTTCACTACCTTGTCGTTTGCGAGTATTTATGGAACACGCCCTTGTGATGCTGAAGATTAAAGTTTGATATGACCTTCACAAGATTCCAGACCTGCCAAAAGTCTATATGATATAAAAATCTGGACCCAATGCTTCTTTCCTGGGAAACAAAGACCAGTCTGTTATATCTGAAAGCTGAGCTGGAAAAGACAACATTGATAAGATATGGATATGCAAGCTGGAAATCAGTGAGGATTACATTACAGACTTAATTTGGGACAAATAAAGATGATGGTGTTTAGATAATTCAGTGAGGACTACAGACTTAATTTTAGACAAATAAAGATGATGGTGTTTAGACATTTTCTTTTTGTTCCTCGGCAAGAACTCTGAGGTTTCCCTATGTTTAAATGTTGCGTATGCGAGCGTTTTGACCGCCATTAAGGTAGCCGTATTTCGACTTGGGGATGTATGCTGGGAATGTTCGTGTTTCCGTAACCTACCGACACGATGTACGGGATCTTTAACGTGCAGATTTGATCTGCTTTTGAATAAGCACAAAAGAAGTTAAGACACTGGCATATTTACACTGAAAGCTGACCTGGGAGATGGTCACAATCCCCACCCTTAAGTCACCAGACGCCGCGGAGATCCCCACCCACGATGTCATGCACCCTCGGGATTGAAGGGGAACGGTGTGAACTGCTTGGCTATAGTGTACGTCATTTGGACAAAATATGAAGCATGAAGACATGGAGAATATTTATTATGGGATGACAGGGAAATATGTTCGATCAGGAGAAGAGCTATTCATCGTGGGATGAATGATGGACTGTGTGGAAAGAGGGATACAGCTGCACTTTGGAAAGAGCAGCATCTCTGTGGTGTGGGGGGTCGAACCCCTGCCATCAGATCGCGAGCTCAACACCATAACCACCAGCATCTCCCGCGCTCGCCCCCCCCCCCCCCCCCCACCCCACCCCACCACCCACCCCCCTCCTCCTAAAAAATTACATATCAAAAAGAAAACCCCACTTGGCATGCCACAGCAACAGCTACTAGTTCTACAGAAGAGTCATCCACCGAATGAGAAAGCGATTCCAAACAAGACAAGAGGAGAGAGCAGAGTAGAGCGCTATCAGTCAGAGAGGAAGAAAGATGCAGATCAATATCACATCCCACCCCCTCTGCTCTGCTTTCCAATGATTGCATGGATGGAAGTGATCCCAGCCTTCTTAGCGTTTGTTTTCTGTGTTCATTTTCCCTTCAGGCTGATGGTCTCAGCGATAAAACGCTGGCTGGAAACAGACCCTGACTAAACACCAGGAAAATGTGGAGGAAAAAAATATACACACACATAGAGAGGGTCTAAAAATGGGGACGATTTATTGGCATTGATATCTGTAACATTCAAAAGTGGATGAGAGAAGTGGATTCTTCTTTGCTTGAGATTGAGCCCATTGTGGAGTTGGGTTGTTTTGGTGTGTTTTTTACCCTGCTTCTTGTTAATCTCGTGAGTGATCTTTTTTAGCTTTGAAAACTACTTCCAGGGAGTATTTTGCAATGCAAAATGTGCGGTGTCAGATAGTGTATTTTAATTTCTTTTTTCTTGCATTCTTTTATTTCGAGGATAATGGAATAAGCACTCATGGTTGTTTTTTTAACTTCCAGTCCTCGTGTGTATGTAGTTTTGTAAATTTTGTCATCCATTCCCACTGGCACACAATGGCCTACTCTTAGGAAAAGCGGAACAGAATTTAACGTGTGCGCAAGATGTTCTGCGTGCGTTCGCACACGGGGCCTCGGTTTATAGTCTCATCCGAAGGACTTTTGGGGAGAGTGGAGTCGGCACTGCTGTTAACTCTAGAGGAAAAATACTCTTGAACGAGATTCGAACCCGGGTCGTCAGAACACCCATTCCACCGAAAGTCCTTGTGATGAGATTATGAACCGAGAGGTCCAGTGTACACAATGTAACAGAATTAGAGCACCTTGCACACACGGTAGAACTCGCTGCACCTTTTGGAAGAGTAGGTCGTTGTGTGCTGGTAGGAGCTCGATTATATATATGTATATATATATATATATATATATATTTATATATATATATATATATATATATATATATATATATATATATATATATATATATATATATGTATATATATATATATATATATATATATATATATATATATATATGTATATATATGTGTGTGTGTGTGTGCGTGTGTGCGTGTGCGTGTGTGTTTATTTGTCTGTCTGTCGGTCTGTCTGTTTGTCTGTCTGTCTCTCTCTTGTTTTTTGTTTTGTTTTTTGGTTGTTGTTTTTTGTTTGTTTGTTTTGTTTGGGTTTTGTTGGTGGTTGTTTTGGGGTTGTGTTTTTTTTTTTTGGGGGGGGGGGGGATCTTTCATTACCCTTTCTCTCTCTCTCTCGTTTTTTGTTTCTTTTTCATGACAACACCCCACCCCCCCCCCCTCCCCCCTCCGCGTGTCTCTCTCTTGTTTTGTATGCTCTTTCATGCCCCCCCCCCCCATCTCTCTCTCTCTCTCTCTCTCTCTCTCTCTTTCTCTTTCTCTCGTTCCTTCTCTCTCATTTCTGATGCCTTCTCTGAACGTGGGTGGTATGGTATGGTATGGGCAAGACAAGGCAAGGCAAGAGAGTCAATAATGTTCACCATGTTTCAGCCCCAGCACAAGTTGAGGTCAGGAGGTTTCTGTCCCGGCCATAATATTCTGATTGGCTCGCTCCGATTACGCGGGATGGCTTTGTAAGGGTTGTTTTGATTGGCTGAAAACACAAGAGCAGACTAACGTTGACTTGTGGATGCGTTTCCTTGTGTAGATTGGCTGTCTTTTCTGCAGGGCCGGGTGTATACATCACTGAGGTGGATCCTTGTTGATAAGTCGGTGGAGTTCCTGACGTCATGGA
>CM054147.1:20227472-20234972 GCA_028751875.1 Rapana venosa
TGCATGGCAGTCTCTGCCACAGTTGTTGCATGAATTGGGGCCCTTTAAGACCCGTATCCAACCTTCAGCTATTTGGCTACACACCACCTTTAATGTTCGTACGTTTTCCTTCTGTTTTCCTATATTACTCTTGCATTCATATCGCACATACTAAGGCATTCACAAAAATAAAAACCACATTTTTGTGAAAGTCTAACTTCTGACTCAAAACTTGTGGTTTTGCACAATTGTGCATATTTGATTCTTTTCTTTTTAAGCTTTTCAGCAAAAACACTGTACCCCCTCAGTCCGTTTTCACCTGCTAGCTTCCTAACCGAAATGTACACGCGCATTCCAACACTGTAGGACCACATCCTCATTTGACGATCATTTCCAACTTTCTTGTGACTGCTTAGTATCGCGGCCAAATGTAAACAAGTACACAGCGCACCTTTTCATACTTTAAAAAACATCAATGAAAATAAGCCGAATTTTTATTTCTGACTAGTACCCTATACTATAGAAGGTACTATTTATTTTATTTATTTTATTTATTCTTTTATATCGAGGATAATGGAATAAGCACTAATGTGCTTTTTTACATCCCCCCGTGTGTATGCGGTTTTGTAAATTTTGTCATTGTTTTCCACCGGCCACAATGGCCTACTTTTCCCGAAAAAATTTATAATGCCCCGGCAAGCTAAAACAGGGAGTGTGACCCTTCCCCTGAAAAATTTAACCCTTCCTTTGTTTTATTAAGGCCTTGCTAGCATAAAGAGGCGGCTCTTATCTTTTCCAATTTGCTTTGGGGCCCGGGAAAAAAGGGACAAAAGTGTGGGTATTTTACGATTTGGATCCTTCATTTGCAACTTGGAAGCTTTGCAGAGAGCTGTGTATTGATCTAATTTCCTCCCCTTTGGGATATGTTTACCTGGGTTTTTGTTCTTCTTTTGCGCTTTGGAATCTCTCCCCCCCGTCTTTTCGCCCCGTCTGTTTTGCTCTCTCTTTGTCTTCTCTGCTCTTTCTCTCTCTCTTCTCTCTGTCTGTCGCTCTCTTGTGCCCTCTCTCTCTGTCTCTTCTTTGTGGGCCCCCTCTCTTCTCTCCCTTTTCTTTTCCTTCTCCTCTGGAAACTGATGCACCCAGCCATCCCACACCCCTGAAAGGGGAGAAGGGGGAGAGGGGAGGAGGAGAGAGGGAGAGAGAGAGAGAGAGAGAGAGAGAGGAGAAGAGGAGGAGGACGACAGACAGCACAACACAACAATACAAGACACCAGCAGACTAAACCAAACGAAACGGAAAACGAAATATGTGAAAAAAATTAACGTATTGCAGCTAGATGTGCTTAAAAAACTTTTAGAAAGCTGTGAGGGTGTTCCCAGAAAATCTTTTGGGGTTGAAAACCTGTTTTTAGCCTCCTCCCTTCCCCCTCCCTTCCTTCCTTTTCCCTTCCCTTTTTCATCTTTTCTTCCATCCCTTTTTTCCCCAAACTTTTTCTTGGCGGGTTTTAAAAGTGCATTTAAACAGAAAAAAGAATCTACAGATCTTGGGCCTGTCGGCTGACACATGGATAAATAGTTTGCTGTTTGAATTCTAAATATGTCATCAAAACCAAAACCACACAAGAGTCGAGAACGATAGGTAGGCAGAGACAGACAGACAGACAGACAGATAGATAGACAGACAGACAGACAGATAGATAGAGAGATAGACAGACGGGATAGACAGACAGACAGACGATAGATAGACAGACAGACAGACAGATAGATAGACAGACAGACAGACAGATAGACAGATAGACAGACAGACAGATAGATAGACAGACAGACAGACAGATGGGACAAGACAGACAGACAGACAGGCAGAGACATCAATCCAATCCTCTTTTAGTGATTTGTAGCCCCGCTGACAACAGAAGCCATACCGGAGCTGGGACATACACACACCACACACACATACACACACACACGAACGCACGCATTCACACAGACCACACAGACACACACACACACACACATACACACCACCATACACACATACACACATACACACATACACATACCACACACACATACACACACAAACACACACACATACACACACACATACACTCACACACATAACACACGCACATACACACACACATACACACATATCTACACACACACACAAACACACACACACACACATACACACACACATACACACACACATACACACCACACAAACACACCACCACACACACACACATACCACACACACACACACACACCAACACACAGACACACACACACACACAGACACAACACAAACACACACACACACACACATTCACACACGCACATGCACACACATGTCTTTTTTAAATTTTTAATTTTTAAAAAATCTTATCCTTTTATATCGAGGATAATGGAATAAGCACCTATGTGCTTTTTTACATCCAGTCCCCGTGTGTATGCAGTTTCGTAAATTCTGTAATCTATTCCCACCGGCACACAATGGCCTACTCTTGCGAAAAGAGAAACAGGATTTAACGTGTGCGCAAGATGTTCTGCTTGCGTGCGTTCGCACACAGGACCTCGGTTTACAGTCTCATCCGAAGGACTTTCGGGGAGAGTGGAGTCTACACTGATGTTAACTCCAGGGGAAAAAAAATCCCCTCGAACGGGAATCGAACACGGATCGTCAGATTGCGAGCGCATTGTTCTAAATACTAGGCTATCCAATCCCCCCATAAACACCAACAGATAGATAGAAAAACAGAGGGGAAAAAGAGAGATAGAACGACAGTTTGGAGTAGAGCAAGAGAATGAGATAGAGAACTCTAAACTCTGAAGTCTGAAGGAATGTATTCATAAAGAGGCCGTTGTTCCATACATGAAGAGGGTTACTTACTGATCAACTCACTGAAGGAGACAGAGAGAAACGAAAATACAGAGAACAGACAGACGGACAGACAGACACATGCAGAGAAAGTTTGATGCGTTTTGTACAGAAAAAGCCAAATGGAAGAAGAAGAAGAAGAAAGAAAGAAAGAAAGAAAGAAAGAAAGAAAGAAAAAAAAGAAGAATGAGGAATGAGGAGGAGGAGGAGGAGGAGGAGGAGGAGAAGAAGAAGAAGAAGAAGAAGAAGAAGAAGAAGAAGAAGAAGAAGAAGAAGAATGTTTGGAATTTATATAGCGCTGAATCTTGTAAAGGAACAAATCAAAGCACTTACTTCTAGTGACGTAATTTCGCTCGTATAACAGACAACAATACTTGCTGTCTAAGGAGAAAGAAGAAGAAGAAGAAAGAAGAAGAAGAAGAAGAAGAAGAAGAAGAAAGAAGAAGAAGAAGAAGAAGAAGAAGAAAAAGAAGAAGAAGAAGAACAACAACAACAACAACAACAACAAAAACAAGAAGAAAAAGAAGAAGAAAAAGAAGAAGAAGAAGAAGAAAAAGAAGAAGAAAGAAGAAGAAGAAGAAGAAGAAGAAGAAGAAGAACAAGAACAAGAACAAGAACAAGAACAAGAAGAAGAAGAAGAACAACAACAACAACAACAAGAATTGTGAAGAAAAAGAAGAAGAAGAAGAGAAGAAGAAGAAGGAAGAAGAAGAAAAGAAGAAGAAAGAAGAAGAAGAAGAAAAAAGAAGAAGAAAAGAAGAAGAAGAACAACAACAAAAAACAAACAACAACAAACAACAACAAAGAACAAAAACAAGAACAAGAACAAGAACAAGAAGAATGTATGGAATTTATATAGCGCTGAATCTTGTAAAGGAACAAATCAAAGCACTTAAATTCTAGTGACGCATTTTCGCTCGTATAACAGACAACAATACTTGCTGTCTAAGAAGAAGAAGAAGAAGAAGAAGAAGAAGAAGAAGAAGAAGAAGAAGAAGAAGAAGAAGAAGAACAAGAACAAGAAGAACAAGAACAAGAACAAGAAAAGGATGATGAGTAATGTTTTTCTTGATAATCTCTGGAACGGATGGCTGCTTACATTCCTTTTTTCTTCCTTCCTTCCTTCCTTCCTTCCTTCCTTTCTCTCGTTTTCCTTCCTTCCTCCGTGTCATGCTTTTCAATGAGGGCTTTTAACGGTGCATTCACACAGACCCAGGGATTCACAGATCTCTTTCCAATCGGCTGCCACGAGGATAAACATTGTCCTGTTTTATTTCCAAATGTGCAAATGAGGCAAAATCATGCGTGCACGAGAGAGAGGGAGAGAAAAGTATGTCTGTCTGTCTGTCTGTCCGTCTGCTCGTCTGTTGGACTGTCTGTCTGTCTGTATGGATGTATGACTGTCTGTCTGCCTGTCTCTCTCTATGTCTCGGGGACTAGATGTAAAAAAAGAGCACATTACTGCATATTCATTATCTTCGAAAGAAAAGAAACTTATTTTATTTGATGTCTGTCTCTGTCTCTGTCTGTCTGTTTCTCACTCTCTGTCTCTCTGCCTCTGTCTGTCTGTCTATTTATCTCTCTCTCTCTCTCTCTCACTCTCTCCTCTCTCTCCCTCCCTCTCTCTCACTCACTCTCTCTCCTCTCACCTCCCCCCCTCTCTCCTCTCTTTCTGTTGCTGGGATATTTGCATTTTTCCAGAAAGATGCTGCCAGTGGCATCTCTACAGTCGTCGATAGCAGCTGCTACAGTAGATATTGGGGTACCAGGATGAACTTACGTCTGGTGACCTCCCCCTTCTTCCTCCCCCGTCGCCCCCCCCCCCCCCCCCCCCCCCCCCCCCCCCCCGCACTCTCTATTCCCTCTCCCTTCCTCGTGTGCTTGCTTTTCCAACCTACATCTCTCGATGTCTCTGCCACCCCCCCCCCCCCTCTCATCTCTCTCTCTTCTCTCATCATCTCTCCTCTCCTCTCCTCTCTCTCACTCTTCTCTCCTCTCTCTCATCTCCTCTCTCTCTCTCTGTGTTCCTCTTGGCTTCAGTGCAGTTCCCGCCCTTCTCTCTCCTTTGCGTGCGTACGTTCGTACGTGTGGTTGTTTTTTTTTTATTTTGATTTTATTTTATTCTTTTATTACGAGGATAATGGACTAAACACTTATGTGCTTTTTTATATGTGGTGAGTGTGCGGCGCACACATGTTGTGTGTGTGCGTGTGTGTATGTGTGTGTGTTGTATGTGTGTATGTACGTGCGCGAGTGCGCACCGGCGCTGTTGTGTGTATGCGTGCGTACGTGCGTGAGAGTATATGTGTTTGTGTTCATGCATAACTGCTTGTTTGGACGTCCCTCCCCCCCCACGCGCGCGCGCGCGCACACACACACACACACATACACACACATCAAATGCCTTTAAATCACTGGAATTGAACAAAAGAAGATATTATACTGACTGTTTTATTTGTGGTCGTTATGTAACATTTGTACTTATTTATGTGTTTATTCTTTTGCATCGAGGGTGATGGACTAAGCACTCATGTGTTTTTTTTACAACCAGTCCCTGTGTGTCTGCGGGTTTGTAAATTTTGTCATCTGGCAAGATCTCCTGCAAGATGTTCTGTGTGTGTGTATGAGTGTGTACGTGTGTTTGTGAGCGCGTGCGTGCGTGTGTGAATGTGCGTGTATGCGTGCGTGCGTGCGTGTGTGTGTATGTATGTGTGTGTGTTCATGCATAACTGCTTCTTTGCACACCTTCTAGCGCACTCATGCTAAAAAAGATCAAACAAACAGAAAAATACCTTGAAAGTTAGAGTACATAACAAAAACGAAAAATATTATCAAAACGTTACATTGTTTGGTTATTATGTAACATTGAGGCACGGGAAAAGACAGAACCGGGAATAATTTGTTGAATTTACCCCCGAGGGGGGGCCGGGGGGGCCTTTCAGTTTAAAAAAGCATCCCCCAAATTCGGAAATTTCGTGCAGAAATTTTTCTTTTCCCCCTTTTTTTCTTTTTTCTCCCTTGGGGGTTTCCTTTTTCCGGTCACCTCCTTCTTGTTTTTTTTCTGCCTTCCCCGGTCCTTCTCCCCTTTCTCCAGAAAAATTTAAAAGGGTTTAAAATTCCTTTTGGTGCCAGAAGGGGATGCGCTGGGGCCTAAACTTGCCCGGGCGCTTAACGGCACGGGACGCTTTTTCGCTCAAAATACCCAGAAAACAATAGTTCGGGCCCTGACGTTCAAACAAACGAAAAAAGGAACTGTTGAAGAGAAAAGTGGGCCAAGGCATTTTGAAACAGCAACTTGCTGCAATAGATTTGGAACTGATAAACCATGTGATGTAGTTACAGTGAGACGAAAGGGTTTCTGCTATCATCGAACCTTTTTAAAACCCTTGGGGAAATTAACCACTACTGGTGCCTGAAAAAAAAATTTTTTAAAACAACAACAGAAAAAACAACAGACAGAAAAAGGGAGATAGAAAGAGAGAGAGAGGAGAGAGAGAGAGAGAGAGAGAGACAGACAGACCGACGGGCAACAGACAGACAGAAAAACAGAGAACAGAAAAAAAGAGAGAGAAGAGAGGGGGGAAAAAAGAGGAGAGAAAAATGAAAAGAATTTAAAAAAGAATTGGGTGAATGGAGAAAAGAATGGGGTAAATGCTTTATTTTTTTTCCAAAGGGAACCGAATAACGTAGGCAAACTTTTTTTTTCCCCCCCCTTGCCCTGATGAGGGGAAAAGAGAGAGAGAGAGAGAAGAGAGAGAGAAGAGAGAAGGGGAGAGAGAGAAAAGAGAGAAGAAAAGAGACAGAGAGGGAAGGGGGGGGGACAGACCAAAACAGACAAAACCCAAAAGACAGAGAGACAGAGAGACAAAGGGAAAGACAAAAAGATTTATTGTTCAAAAACCTTTGGGAAACCATAAAAAAACAAGGGGGGTGGATAGATGCAAACAACTGCAAACAAAATTTATAAAATTCACAAAATCTTTTCAAATAATTACCCCAAAAAAAAAAAGAACAAAGGGGAAAAAAAGAAAACGGAAAAAACCCCAAAGAAAACCAAATAAACAAAAAACCAAAGCCCAAACAACAGACAGACATGCATACATACATGCATACATACATACAGACAGACAGACAGATAGACGAGAGAGACACACACACAGAGGGAGGCAGAGATATATTGATTGATTGGTTGGTTGATTGATTGATTGATTGATTGATTATATCTATCTCCAAGCATTACAGAAAAGTCCTAACTTGTTTGGGTTTTTGTGTGTGCATTCAGCCCATGCAATGAATAGAGACTATCAGTGATAATCACAACTGGAATTTAAACTACATTCGAAGAAGAGAGAGAGAGAGAGAAGGAGAGAGAGAGAGAGAGAGAGAGAGAGAGAGAGAGAGAGAGAGAGAAGAGAGAAGACAGACAGACAGAAACAGACAGACAGACAGACAGACAGACAGAGAGACAGAGAGACTGAGAAAGAGAAAATGACAATGACAATGACAAATTCTTTTATTTCGAGAATAATGAATAAGCACCCATGTGCTTTTTTACATCCAGTCCCCACCCTTAGGGATATATAAGAGAGAAAGAGAGAGCAGAGAGAGGAGAGAGAGAGAGGAGTATGTAGAATGAGAGAG
>CM054147.1:20248440-20263440 GCA_028751875.1 Rapana venosa
GACACAAATCATGACGCCGAAAGGAAAGAGCAGAACAGAGAAATGCAGGAAAAGAGAGTGTCCACTTTAAACAAATCCAAATGCCACAAAGTCATATTTATTTTACCCCATCTGTAGTTCTTCAACATTCTTATTCTACAAGGTAATAAGCTTGCATTATGTAAACAGTCCTACACATTAAAAAATAAAGTAAAGGTGTTTCCATAACCTATGCAGTCGTTGGGTAGCGAGATGCCAGAGACCTCAACTTCTCTAGGGGCAAGCATCTTGAGGGCGGTGCCCATCTCTTCTCCCTCGCTGCTTTACCTTCCCTGTTCGTAAAGAGAGCAGGTACCCATTGATAGCGGGGTGAACTGGGGGACTGTACCGAAGCCAAGGCGCACAAACGGTCACCCATGCACTTGATAACCACGCTCAATGCTGCTTAATCTTAACTTGGGGAAAAAAGCGAGTGCTCTAACCACTGAGCTATCCAGCCCCCCCCCCCCCCCCCCCTCCTACCCTCCACCCCCCTATACATTTCACACCTACACAAAAACTGATCTAACCTCCACTGCTACAGCTTGTAACCGATTTTTTTTTTATAAAAAAGAACAACTAGAACCTCTTACGGAATAGAAACACTCCATAAAGCTCTCGACTTGTGTAGAGATAAAACATGCACTCATTGAGAAGAGAGGAGAGGAGGACAGGAAAGCTGTAAGGCGGCTAGGGAGTAGCAAGAACGCTGACTGACTTCACTGCCTGTATGTAGTGAAGGCCGGGCCCACAAGGGGAGTGTAGCTGGGGTGTAAATCAAGGCCTGACACAGCCCGCACTTCAGCGGCTCCACATTGCTTACACTTCCAATTATTGGTTGCTGGGAAGTGGCGTTACGTTGTTGTTTTGGTGAAGTTTCTGAATGAATATAAAAGAAAAATAAGTCGATTTACGTGTGTGTGTGGGTGGGGGGGGTGGAGGGGGATGTGTGTGAGGGGGAGGGATGTGTGTGTGTGTGTGTGGGGGGGGGGGGGGGGGTGCGTGCGTGCGCGCGCGTGCGTGCGTGTGTGTATGTGTGTGTTGGTAAGGGGTGTGTGTGTGTGTGAGTGTGCGCGCGCGCGCGCGCGCGCGTGTGTGTGTGTGTGTGTGTGTGTGTGTGTGTAAAACAATTTAGAGTTCTATTGTCCTTTCTTGCAGCAAAACATATTTTCATTATACCCTACACACACACACACACACACACACACACACACACACACACACACACACACACACACACACACACACACACACACACACACACACACACACACACACATCTGATGTAAAAAGAAGAGAGAAAAGTCAAGATTTCTAAGAGAGGGACTTCAAAAACTGGAACAAAATGAAATGCGGGAGAACAAAGCGTCTTATGATCTTACCCACATTCACCCATCTTTATCTCTTTATCTTGCCATCCACCTCTCTAATAAATATAACAGAATAGAGATATTGATGAATCCACTATCGTTGAAACCACTCGGAGCTATGGAGCTCTAGCTGAAGAAAAAGCAGGAAAGGGGGTCTATGTATGGGCATACATCCTACACTGTATGCTTTAGTGATTCTTTGATGCTTGATGACAAATTTGCCATTCGGAAACTGTTTTTAGTACTAAAAAAGAATTACGCAACTGTCTTTGTTTTCCATTTACATTCCCCATCGTTGACGTGGTGTGCTCACAAAAAGGGTCGAGGTGTTGGTAGGCTTACATAGAAGGTCTTCGATAGTTTTCCTTCTTTATCTCTATGTAAAGGTAAAGGTGTCCCATAAACTATGTGGTCGTAGGGGAGCGAGGCATCAGAGACCTTAGCTTCTCCAGGGCTCAGCATCTTGAGGGCGGCGCCCATCTCATTTCCCTCGCTGCTTTACCTTCCCTGTCCCTAAAGAAGCAGATACCCATTTACAGCTGGGTGAACTGGGGGACTGTAATGAAGTCACACGGTCACCCATCCAATTGGTAACCACATTTGGCGCTGCTTAACATTGGCTGGGGGAAAGCAAGTGCTCTGACCACTGAGCTATCCCGTCCCCTATAATTATGTAATGTTGACATTTGAGTTAGGGGCAGCAGTATCCATATGATTAAAAGTCAGATATTAAAACAACCAACACTTGCTACCAGACTGGTTCAGGACATGGTGATCATACCTGTTGTGGAAAACAAGAGAGTAACTAAGATAAGATAGAATGTAACATGATGCTTTCATGCACATCATTTCAGTCACGCTGACCAACGAATAATATACAGTAGTGAATTAGAATAAGTTTATTTCGTTGTGGCTAATAAGCCTTGGTGACTTGTACGGCAATCAAGAAATTATTATTCTGATTCTGATAAGTTTATTTCGTTGTGTCCAACAAATCTATGTGACTTATATGGCACTAAACGGGATAGCTCAGTGTTCAGAACACTCGCTTTTCCCCAGCTAAGGTAAAGCAGCATCGAACGTGGTTACCAAGTGGATGGGTGACCGTTCGCGCGCCTTGGCTTCAGTACACACAGTTCCCCCCAGTTCACCCAGCTGTAAATGAGTACCTGCTCTCTTTAGGATCAGGGCAGGTAAAAACAGCGAGGGAGAGGAGATGGGCGCCGCCCTCAATATGCTGGCCCCTGGAGAAGTTGAGGTCTCTGACTCCTCACACACGTATGACCACGTAGGTTATGGGACACCTTTACCTACCTTTACCTGGATCATTTCTGACTCTGGTTCTGGTGTCTCTGTGTGCTGTGCAGGGACAGGAGAGGCCAACAGCTACATGGAGAACGCCAAGAAGCTGCCGGTGCCTCAGTTCCTGCCCACCAACACCAACTTCTTCCACCACGTGGGGGAGACGGCAGTGCTGGAGTGTGCCGTGGACAACCTGGGCAGGAGAAAGGTCAGTGCGGGCCGGCTGGGCGGTCAGGCAGAGGGCTGTAGTAGTAATCATAGGAATAATCATGTGTGGAATTTATATAGCGCTGAATCTTGTAAAGCAACAAATCAAAGCGCTCTGTAGTGTGATGGTGTGGTGGTGGTGGTGGTGGTGGTGGCGGTGGTGGTGGTGGTGGTGGTGGCGGCGGTGGTGGTGGTGGTGGTGGTGGTGGTGGTGGTGGTGGTGGTGGTGGTGGTGGTGGTGGTGGTGGTGGTGTGCGTTCCCCAGTTTAACGCTTTGGGGGTCACCCAGAATGTGCACTCTGATTCAGTCATCCCGTCTGGGAATCACTGTGAGATGGAAATTGCAGTCTGAATAAAACGTTTGCGTGTATATAAATAAACCACAGCACACCGCACTACACTACAGTACACCACACTAGACTACATGACACTATAGTATACTACTCTATACTCCACGCCACTCCACCCACTACACTACACTACACTACACCACACCACACCACACCACACTACACTACACTACACTACACTACACTACACCACACCACACCACATCACGCCACACCACACCACACCACACCACACTTTACTACACTACACTACACCACACCACACCACACCGCATCACACCACGCCACACCACACCACACAACACCACACCTCACCGCACTACACTACACTACATTACACCACACCACACCACACCACACTACACTACACTACACCACACCACACCACACCACACTACACTACACTACACTACACTGCACTACACTACACTGCACCACACCACATCACATCACGCCACACCACACCACACTACACTACACTACACTACACCACACCACACCACGCCACACCACACCACACCACACCACACCACACTACACTACACTACACTACACTACACTACACACACCACACACACCACACCACACCACACTACACTACACTGCACTACACCACACCACACCACATTACGCCACGCCACACCACACCACACCACACCACACTTTACTACACTACACTACACTACACTACATGACACTATACTATACTCCACTCCACTCCATCCACTACACTACACTACACTACACTACACCACACTACAGTTTTGAAGTACTTCGCCATATAGGTGAAAGTTGTTTTTTCCCCCTTGAAAGGAGAGTGTGAAGGCAATCTTAACACACCATTTTACAACATAGCAACGTTTTAGTGTAGGCCTTGGCAATTAGCTGACATCAATAACTGACACAGCTTTTGGCCTGAGTCACAGTGTAGTGTAGTGTAGTGTAGTGTAGTGTAGTGTAGTGTAGTGTAGTGTAGTGTAGTATAGTGTAGTGTGTGCTAGTCCAATTCTTGGCAAAATGGACGCAATAGCCAAATGGTTAAGACCTTCAATCAACAACTTCAATCCCATGGGTCCATGAAGTCGTTGGTTCGAATCTCGGCTACGGCATCAGGCGAATTAAATGTGGGGATTTTTTTTCCCTTCTCCCAGGTCAACTTCAAGTGCAGGACTGTCACTGCCTTCATTCAATTCCTGTATATACATATGCAGACGATCAAATATTCGCGCTAAAGATCCTGTAATTTATGTCACCGATAGGTGGGTTATGGAAACACGAACATACCCAGCATGCTTCCATAATATCAGGATGCGGCTTCCTTTATGGTTGGCGAAAAATACAAACATACAACGGTCACATACGAAAAATCTCACCATCGGTAAATCTTGGATCTCTAACCAAGGATTGAAAAAAGTACTGTGTTTTGGGGTTGTTGTTTTTTTACAAGCTATTCACTCATTAATTCTGTAGTTTTTCCATCATCCAGTCAGACATACAACTAACTCGCCTAAAAAGATTACCGGAAGCCGATTGTTCCCCCATGTCCTGAACGAACACGATGTCTGAACGGAAATCCGCCATTAACTCTTTACCGATTCCTTTTTAGAGCTTTCAGCACGTTTTCTGTTATAAATAGTCGGTAATATCCCATCTCTCTCCCTCATTCCCCCCTACCCCCCACTCCCACCCCCCGCCCCTGTTTCCTGGCAGCATAACTTTTCGCGTTTATGCTGTGTCTTCAGAATGGTTTATGTTGTTTTCCCCCACCCCTCACTGCCCACATACACTTTCCATAGTTTTCTGATGTTATGTTTGATGTTATGATGTGTTGTTGTTGAAGCGTTTCTCTTTTTTTTTCCAAACAGAAGTTCACAGCTGTATTACTCCCAAAAGCAATTTAACTATTTCGCTGTATTACAGGTTTCGTGGCGAAAATTGTCCGGGGAGATTTTGACGGTGGGTCTGGTGTCCTTTGTGGACGATGACCGCATGGAGGTGGAGCATCCTCCGGGGTCCTCCCAGTGGAACCTGGTCATCAGGGACCTGCATGCTGAGGACGCCGGGGTCTATGAGTGCCAGATCAGCTCCAAGATCAAACACCTTCGGCACCATGTCACCCTGCTGGTTCAGAGTGAGTTAACCGTGATGTGTGCTTGTGTGTGTGTGTGTGTGTGTGTGTGGTGTGTTGTGTGTGTGTGTGTGTGTGTGTGTGGTGTGTGTGTGTGTGTGTGTGTGTGTGTGTGTGTGTGTGGGATGTGGGTGGGTGGAGGTGGGGTGGGGGTGTGGGTAAGGTGTTGGAGGGAGTGGGTTTGGGGGGTGTTGGGGTTGTGTGTGGGGGTGGGGGGGGGTGTTGGGGTTGTGTGTGGGGGGTGGATGGGTGTGTGTTTGTGTTTGTATTGTGTGTGTGTATTTGGGGGGGGGGAGGAGGAGGGTCGGAAAAATATGTGTGTGGGGGGGGGGGGGGGGTGGGGGGGTAGGTATTGTGTGTATGTGTGTGTTGCGGGGGGAAAGGGGGTATGTGGTGTGTGGGGGGAGGTGAGTGTGGGTTAGGGAATGCGTGTATGTGTGTGTTTGTGTGTGTGTTGTGTGTGTGTTTGTGCGCACACCCCCACACACATACACACACGCATACCCTCCACCACCACCCCCCACTCACACACACACACATGCATAACCAGCCCGCAATCCCCAAACACACACAGACACATTAGACACCTCGTGTGGCGCAATAACAGGCAATTGCTGAGTGCACATTGCTTTAATGCTGTAGACTCAACACACCATCCAGACTCCCGATGTTCTCCTAAGAAGCCCAGCACACACACACACACACACACACACACTGGTACAATCAACACCGTATTCAGTCTGACACCACAACCTCTGCCATCAAACGTATGCGGCCAGAAGGATGCTCTGTCATCTTCTGCTGTACTCGTGAATGAAGGATTTATTGAACGAGTGCATGGTCAACAACACAGGCAAGGGATGTACGAGATTCGAATTCACAAGCTGAAGTGCATTAACACGTCTTTGAAAACCCTGTGCATGCATGCATGCGAGCTTGCGCGCAGACACGCGCAGACACTTACAGACATACGAACAGACACAGACACACACACACACACACACACACACAACACACACACACTCACACACGAAGGCACACACACACACACGAAGGCACACACACACACAACAGAAGGCACACACACACACACGAACACGCGCGCACGCACACCGCACACACACACACACACACATATTAGAGACTCCTCCCCAGAGCGGTGGCCATTGAACCAACAGCATAATCACGGCTTGCTCAACACTGAGCCCTCTTTGAAGTTGCCCATAAACCACAGCCACCACTGCATTAGTCTGCCAGACTGTGATGACAGAGTTATGAAGAACTGACGAGTAGAACAGGCGACAACAAGGGTTGCAGGAATCAGCACAATTAAGGGAGACACTTTTTTCTTTAGAAAAGAAAACACAATTTAGAAACATATTATTTTTTATTGATCGTTGTGGAGGAAAACGCCAAGTAAGTGCCAGTAACCTGTTACAACTTCTACATCATTTTGAAAATATTTTTTTACCAGCAGATTAAAAACCAGAAGTACTAGAAAGTGAAATATTTGTCAATGGGAGTAGTTGAGGCATGGAATAAAAGCTATGCCTTTAGCCTAACCTGACTCACGTTTTAGCTCCTTGTGCGTGGATAAACTAAGAAAGGTCTAACCGTCGAGCAACCTTTTTCTTTCAGATATTCAACATGTTGTGGTTAACCATTTCATGTCATCAACAAGCGCTAGCTGAATGTTGCGAAATGCTTATAGATTTTAAAATCATTTCAAAAATTGCAAAAGTCTTGCTCTGTGATGCTAAGTATTTAAACAGGCATGAAAACAATAACGTACATTTTCAACTTAACAGCCGTTGAACAATATACCCTGGTGGCTTCAATACAAACTTGACCCACACATAATCTAAATGTTGAATCAACAACATAAGTATGAAATATTGATCACTGTGCGTCCTTCAAACTTTTCCCATATAACTTTCATAACTTGCATACAATAAATGCACGCTGCATGAAACCAAACATGTCTAAACAGATAAAAACGCAAACCAGTAAACGTCATCCAAACACTGTACCCACTAATACACTGGCCTGACTTTTATCCTCTACACACTTTTCTAGCTGACAGGGAAAAGTCGCGTGCAGCACATCAAATATATGCCTGCTATCTTTCCCATGAGAAGAATAACATGGTCTTTGAAATGGCCCCAGCAGGGCAGTGCCAGTGACAGCAGGCTGATTGTAGATTGCCAGGTTTGCTGACTAGCGAATGTCACCTGGCTGTGGGCAATGCCTGTGTCTGCAGTTGGAGGAGTCAGGCAACGATGGTGCAGTTATGCTTCGTCAAGAAACACTTGGTGTGTTGAGTGTCAGATAAGGAGGAGGCACAGCACAGCTCGGGTGTCATGGACAGTTATGGGATGCTGGGAGTGATGGATGGCGGTTAATCTCTTTTCGTTTCTCTTTCCGATTGCTTCGTTGTTGTTGTTTTTTGGGGGAGCGGTTGTTTTTTAGGGGTGGGGCGTGGTGGGGGTGGGATTCTATCGTGTTTGTGAGTGGTGATATTGTTTATTGTGTCTGCAGATGTTTGTCGCTTGATTTGTTTTGTCTATCTGTCTGTTTTCGTGGTTTTTATTTCTGTATTATAGGGTTGACTGTCTATGTGAAAGATGAAGAAGAAGATAGATCTATCTATCAGGTTTCAGAATCTATATGTGCATTGTTTATGTAGTGGTGTATTCATTTTTGTTGTTTCTGTGTGTTTTTGTTTTCGTGTTTATACCATAGGCTTCCTGTCTCAGCGGCAGATGGAGAGATGTATCCTTTTATCTGCGCTAGAATTTATATTGTTCTTGTTATTGCTGTGCGTTTCCCAGCTTAACACCCTCAGGATAATCAGAAATACACGCTCTATCTCACTCATCGCGTTTGGGAATCAATGTGAGGCCGTAACGACACACTCGATGAGAAGTTTGCGAGTATTACAGCTTTCCAGTCTCTTCGCATGTATACGGGCATAGTCCCACATCGTGGAATAATTTCTCGTTTAAGAGCTTTCCCTGGATAAAGACAATAGCCACATGCTATTTCACAGCCTAACAACGTTATAATGATGAAAGGCCCGAGCCCTAAGCTTACAGGGGACGGGATAGCTCAGTGGTCAGAGCACTCGCTTTCCCCCAGCTAAGGCTAAGCAGCAACGAGCGAGGTTGCCAATTAGATGGGTGACCGTTTGCGCGCCTTGGCTTCAGTTCAGTCCCCCAGTTCACCCAGCTGTAAATAGGTACCTGCATCTTTAGGGTCAGGGAAAGTAAAGCAGAGAGGGAGAGGAGACGGGCTCCTCCCTCAATATGCTGGCCCCTTAAGAAGCTGATATCTCTAATGCCTCGCTCCCCTACGACTACATAGGTTATGGGACACCTTTACCTTTTAATGTGAACCGGAACCTGCAATGTAGCTCAGAATGCCAGATCTGCTTGCATCTACTCAGGCAAGATGGATGAAGATTCCTGGCAAAATATGCTGAAGGTGTTCGGCCAGTCTCCCTGATGACCTCAGTGGTCATGGGACTGAGTACCTGAGTGACCATGACCTCAACGTAGATCATGACTTTGGGATGCTTAGTAATTGTTCGATATTTAGAAGGTGACTTTGACATGTCTAGTGATTGCCTGATACCTAGACCGTGTCTTTGAAATTTTTAGTAGATGTCTGATATTTTCATCGTTACTTTGAAATATTTAGTAGTTGTCTGATATTTACATCGTCACTTAAAATATTTACAAGTTCTTGATATATACATCGTGACGTTGAAATATTTAGCAGTTGTCTGTAATGAAGATCGTCATTTTGAAATACGAAATGATTATATCTGAAAAGTAACCTTGATATATTTAGTAGTTCTTCCATATCGAGATCGTAACATTATAATACTGTATTGTAGTTGCTCTATACCTACATCGTGATTTCGAAATAATGATCTCGTAGTTGTCCTTTACTATCCGGCTGTAAAAACCTTGGTTATAATTTGACATGTTTTATCTTTTTTCAGATGAACCTAAAGCGCCTAAACTGAAAGAGCCCAGTAAGTATTGAGATGCAATTAGTCATCAGACAATCTTCCTCTTCGCTATCATCGTTGTCACTGACAATGTCTTCTTCATTCTAGTCTGTTTCTTTTCTATTCTTCTTCATTGTTTTCCTTTCTTTTTGCTTCCTATGTTTTATTCTTAAGGATTCTTGTTCAATCTTATTACCAAACTATTTTTAATGTTGTGATTAGAACCCCAAAAATGGTCAATCTCAAAAACAGGTAACGGTATTGTAGTGCAGAAGTGCATAGGCTTGTGTGCAATCATGGCGATTATATTTGAATAATATCGTTGTTGTCGTCGTCGTCGTTTTGTATTTGTGTGTGTGTGTATGTATGTATGTATGTATGTATGTATGTATGTATGTATGTATGTATGTATGTATGTATGTATGTATGTATGTATGTATGTATGTATGTATGTATGTATGTATGTATGTGTGTTTGCGTGCGTGCGTTTGTGTGCGTGCGTGCGTGTGTGCGTGCATGCGTGCATGCGTACGTGTTTTATTCCTTGTCTTTACTTGTTTGTATGATCTTTGCGCTGTTTTAAGGGGTATTTCTTTTACTGTTTGATTTTATTACTTTGAAAGATAGTGATCGAAAGAAATCGTTGTCGAGATTAAAGACTCTTATACATATATTGTTTTTGGCTATATCTAGCTTGTTATGACGATTAGTAAACTGTATTGGAAAAAAGACTGCTCTTTAAAGCCAGTATTAACATGTCAACATATCACTTACTTTGATATAAACACGTACTTTTCATACTGTAAATTGCTGCAAAAGGCAAAATAAGAAAATCTTCAGCTAAAAAAAATATTGCCTATTCTTTTCCAGAAGTTTCTTTGTAAGGCTGAGTTGTATGTGTTTACCAGTTGATTAATTCATTTAAATCTTCGTTTTAATCATTCATTTATTATTACGTTTTAAATTTTTTCATTGACTTTGAAGTGATCAATAAATAAACCATTGACTAGCTGATCGATTGATTTATTGCTCTACTGATCAGTGATTGATTTATGTACGAACTCTTCTCCCAGACATCCAGATCACAGGCAGGACTTCGTGGACGAGGGGGAGAAGATCGAGCTGCTGTGTAACGCCACGGCCAAGGACCAGCCTCCTGAAGACCTGGACTGGTTCCGCGAGGGCAACAGGCTGCAGGTGAGGTCACCTTTTATTCCTTCTCCTTCACCTGTCCCGGGATAGCGTAGTGGTTAGAACATTGCTTTGACATTAAATAAAAATAGTCTTTTAGACCATGAGGGCATCACTGAAAAATTGCAACCAACTTCCTCCACGCCTCGCAGTTTTCAGCTTTCCGTCGTTAAACTCAAGGCCAGTCCACTCTCTGATGTTGTCGTCCCATCGTTTTCTCTGTCTGCCTCTTCGTCTTCCTCCTTGTACTGTTCCGTGTATGACAGTCTTGGCCAGTCCACATGTTCTTGTGACGTGTTCGTACCATTTCTGTTGTGATTTTTTACACTGAAGTCAGGAGCTCTTCATAATATAGCCCAATGGCGTTTTCAGTTTTGGTTTTTTTCCCCATGTTAGTAATCCGATCTCTGTATGAAATACCAAGAAGTTTGCAAAAGCATCTCATCTCCATTGCCTGGTACCATTTTTTCGTAGCTGTTATGGACCACGTTTCACACGAATACAAAAACATGGACATTACCAGGGATCAGTTTTAACCCCACACACCACTCAAGATCAGGCGTGAATCTGGACATCACTGACAACAATACAGCGACAGCTTTAACCGCTGCTAAATCAGCATAGCAAAGCTGGTTTTGATTTTAAGCATTACCAAGTGTAAGGATACCCTTAGGTTTACCCAAGATATGTATGTACCCGGCCTTACTCTTTTAAGTCTTAGAATACCTGTGAGCCTACACGCTGAAAGAACAGTGTGTACGCATGGAGCTGTTGCAAACACCTTGCCATAAAGGCAGCCATACTTAGCCGTCAGAGGATTTGTCCCTCCTTGTAAAGAGGAGAGAACAAGGTTGTCCTGATCAAAGGTAGTTATGGAGTAGAACAAAACCTAGGTATAACATCTCACAGCTTGACAAAGAATGGAATGTAGGCTGTGACATTTGCCTGACATCAATAACTGACAAACTTGTTGGCCAACGCCAAAGAGCAAAGTTGAAACTGCACACACACACACATGCACGCACGCACGTACGCACGCACATACATACACTCACACACACACACACACTCATACACAGACGGACGCACGCACACAAATACACACATACACGCACACACTCACACACACACTCATACACACATACGCACACACTCATACACAGACGGACGCACACACAAACGCACACATACACACAAATGCAAACACACTCATACACACGCCCGCACACACACACACACACACACACACACACACACACACACACACACACACACACATATACATACACACACACTCACACACACACACGCCCGCACAAACACACACACACACATACACTTACACACACACAAACATTCAGCCAGTTATTTTCGTCATTTTGACCAAAGTAGAAATGTCATTGAAACATATAAATCTATTATTTGGGCTTTATTATTGTCCTGGGTCAATGTTATGTCAGTTGTTTGTTTGTTTTTTTAAAGTTGATAAACGCACAGACACACAGACGCGCGAGCACACACACAATCACACACACACCACACAAACACACAATCCAACACACACACAACACAACACATACAAGCACACAACACACACACTCAGCACACAAACACATACACACACCACAACACACACACAACATACAATACATATACACACATCATACAACACACACACACAACACAACACACATACACACACTACACACACACATACACACACACACACACAGAGCACACACAGAGCTTACACACACACACAACACACACACACACACACAAACACACACACACACACACACCACACACACACACACACACACATCCGTTCTGTCAAATCAACAACAACAGCGCCCCCCTCTTCTCCCCCCCCCCCCCCCCTACCACCCCAAGAAAAAAAGAAAAGATAAAAACAAACAACAAACAAACCAAAATGAAACGGACGGGAGAAGAGAAAAAAACACAGAAGATGTTATCACAAAATATATCCGCTTTATTTTTGCAGACAAGCGAAAACAAAGGCGTGTATATCCGGAAGTTCGTCACATTATCGACCGGAACTATCGTCAGCATCCTGGAAATCAAGCATGCGCACTTGAGTGACGCTGGCGTTTATGTCTGCCGAACTTCCAGTCTTGACGTCACCAGTTTCCGTGTCAACGTCTTGAATGGTAAGATTGTCGATGTCAGAGGTTTTTGAGTAGATAATGCTGTGGTAAAGTTTATTTGTTTTGTTGATGGTGTTGCTTTTGTCTTGATGTAGGTTGTATTGTTCTGTTTGGATATCAATATCTCATGGTACGTGAAGTTTTTTTTTGTTTTGTTTAGGGTGTTTGTTTTGTCTGGTTTAGGTTGTTTTGGTGTGTTTCGATGTCAATATGCGTATGCATTTATGGTTTTAGCGCTTTTCTGTCTCAACTTTACAGTTATGTTATGTTGTGTGGTGTGTGTGTGTTTGTGTGTCTGGGGAAGGGGGTTGGGGAGTGTGTGTGTAGTGATGATTATATATATATGTGTGTGTGTGTGTGTGTGTGTGTGTGTGTGTGTGTGTGTGTGTGTGTGTGTGTGTGTGTGTGTGTGTGTGTGTGTAGTGGAGGTTATGAGTGTGTGTTGTGTGCGTGTATAAGTGTGTGTAAGTGTTTCTTGTACTTGTATGGTGCGAGTGCGTTGTGATGCATTGACAATATCGCATTGCATTGTAGTGTAATGTATTGTATTGTTTGTCTTGTTTTGTCTTGCATTGCATACCATTTTCAGTCATTACACATTTTTGTAAGTTAAGCACGGGCTAATCTCCCTGCTGGGGATGAGAACGCGTCGCCGCAATAGCAGCGCCACCAAGTCATTTGTTTTAGCAAAAAACTGTTTTCCTGTATGTTTGCAAGCTCCCTATAAGACTGGCTTCTTCTACATCACTGGGCTATGGACAATTTTTTTTATCACGGCGCTGAATGTGTTTATAATAATAATAATAATAATGTATGGAATTTATATAGCGCTGAATCTTGTAAAGCAACAAATCAAAGCGCTCAGATTTTATTTCATACCACTTTAAGTCACGGCAGATTTCTCTCCGTGAAATTCGGGCTGCTCTCCCCGGGGAGAGCGGGAGAACGCGTCGCCACTTAGCGCTGCGCCACCCTTTCACCCTTTTTTTTTTTTTTTTTTTCGCAGCTGTATTTGTTTCCCTATCAGAGTGGCTTTTTTCTAAGAATTTTGCCAGGGACAACTCTCTTGTTGCCGTGGGTTTTTTTACGTGCGCTAAATAATTACGTGTAACACACGGGACCTCGGTTTATCGTCTCATCCGAAAGACTAGCGCCCAGACCACCACTCATGGTCTAATGGATGGGGAAAAATTTCCGGTCCAAACGGGGTACGAACCGCCGCACACTTCAGACCCGGACTTTTCGCTTTCTAGACAGGCGCGTTACCTCTAGACCACCGATCCACAGAACCACAGTTTACACACAGAACCTCCGTTTATAATATCATCCGAAAGAGTAGCACCCAGACTATCACTCAATTCTGGTGGGATGGGATGGGGTGGGGTGGAGTCTGGTGGGGAGGGGGGGGGGAGGAGGGAGTTTGGGCTCAAATGGAGGATCGAACCCATACTCCTCGTTCTCTTTGAAGGGTACGTTTTCTCTAGACCACAGATCCATGTTACATACACTGCTCTCTCTGTGTTTGTCTCTGTACTTTTGCTCATATGACAGACAACATTAGTTGCTGTCAGAGCGTTCGATAAAGAAGAAGAAGAAGAAAAAGAGGAAGAAGAAGAAGAAGAAGAAGAAGAAGAAGAAGAAGAAGAAGAAGAAAAGAAGAAGAAGAAGAAGAAGAAGAAGAACAACAACAACAACAACAACAACAACAACAACAACAAGAAGAAGAAGAAGAAGAAGAAGAAGAAGAAGAAGAAGAAGAAGAAGAAGAAGAAGAAGAAGAAGAAGAGAAGAAGAAGAAGAAGAAGAAGAAGAAGAAGAAGAAGAAGAAGAAAACAACAACAACAACAACAACAACAACAACAACAACAACAAGACGAAGAAGAAGAAGAAGAAGAAGAAGAAGAAGAAGAAGAAGAAGAAGAAGAAGAAGAAGAAGAAGAAGAAGAAGAAGAAGAAGAAGAAGAAGAACAACAACAACAACAACAACAACAACAACAACAACAACAAGACGAAGAAGAAGAAGAAGAAGAAGAAGAAGAAGAAGAAGAAGAAGAAGAAGAAGAAGAAGAAGAAGAAGAAGAAGAAGAAGAAGAAGAAGAAGAAGAAAGAAGAAGAAGAAGAAGAAGAAAAGAAGAAGAGAGAACAACAACAACAACAAGACGAAGAAGAAGAAGAAGAAAGAAGAAGAAGAAGAAGAAGAAGAAGAAGAAGAAGAAGAAGAAGAAGAAGAAGAAGAAGAAGAAGAAGAACA
>CM054147.1:20268440-20270940 GCA_028751875.1 Rapana venosa
ACACACACACACACACACACACACACACACACACACACACACACACAAGCCAACCAACAACAACAAAAAAGCTGGAGAAAAATCACTAATCACTCCGACAGAGCAGTCGATAGGAGAATAGCCCGATTGGCAAGAGATAACCACCACTCCACCACTCCAATGATACAAACAGATCCCCTTGACAATCCTGGCATAAAGCTCTCACACTAAGCACCGCTTCCCATCTGATTTCCTAATCATAAACAACTGGAAAATGTCAGCTCTGGCAGCAAATTACTAGGGAGAGGGAACCGGTAAAAAATTATTAACTAAAAAAGACCAGCAACAACAAAAAACCGAGTCAGAGCTAAAAATAGAATATCTGGAAAAGTTTGTAGCAGAGGCCTAAAGATTCAAAGAAAAGCACAACCAAGTGTGTGGATTGAATTATCTCCCCGATGACTTATCCCTCTTTGATAATGTTGCTGTTATAATTGTTAGGGACTCTTGTGTGGTTTTGCTATATGTCTAGAGAGGGGGGTGGGTGTCTCTTTTTTGGCGCTAATTTAATAATAATAATAATAATAATGTATGGAATTTATATAGCGCTGAATCTTGTAAAGCAACAAATCAAAGCGCTCAGATTTTATTTCATACCACTTTAAGTCACGGCAGATTTCTCTCCGTGAAATTCGGGCTGCTCTCCCCGGGGAGAGCGGGAGAACGCGTCGCCACTTAGCGCTGCGCCACCCTTTCACCCTTTTTTTTTTTTTTTTTTTTTTTTTTTTTTTTTTTTTTTTTTTTTTTTTTTGCTGCAGCTGTATTTGTTTTTGTTGTTTTTGTTGTTTTTGCAGCTGTATTTGTATTTGCAGCTGTATTTACAGGCGTCCCACAGAAGTGTGAATGCGTACAGAACATTTTCATAGACATGTTGCAACGCCTCTTGAGAAATGAGTTTTGCTGACTGATTTATCAACGAATAACGACACAGTTTTATGTTGGAAAATGTCGGATTGGTAAGATGAAACCTAATGTTGGCTTTTTTTTTTTCTAAATGGGTTAAAATACAAAATATGAAATGGAAATGTTAGAGAACAACAAGCAAAAATGCACTTTACTGATTTTCAGGGAAAAAAATAGCTTCAGTACATAAACCTCATAGAAACGTATGTATAGTTTTAAAAAATGGTGTATGTAATTTATAAAACGTCTTGACAACGAAAATGATGACTGATTATTAATTTGTACTTTGTGCAGCGATCAGCTGTGTGTGTGTGTGTGTGTGTGTGTGTTTTGCATAGAAATTTTGAATTCTTGTCTGGATGGAAAGTCCAGTTGGTTGTTTTGAAATTCATATGTGTACCAGTCAAAAACATTATCAATAAATAAACAAAAACAAACCAATAACAATGCAGTGCTCTGAAAAAACTTCGGATGTATGCAAGGTATGGCTTCTATTCTTGGCATTCACTAATGCCATTATAAATTTAACTTAAGTGTCTAGTCTTCCCCCACAAATAAAGGATTTGGATGGAAAAGGAAAACACAATCTACAACACTTTTTACATGGAGATAATATCATTACGGAGAGAGAGAGAGAGAGAGAGAGAGAGAGAGAGAGACAGAGACAGAGACAGAGACAGAGAGACAGACAGACAGACAGACAAACAGACAGAGAGACAGAGAGAGGCAGAGAGAGACAAAGAGAGAGAGAGAGAGAAATCTTAGTTAAATAAGTACAAGCAAAAAAACGACAGTTTAAAAATGTGCACTATTTGCATGATTAACTCCAGAAAAAAGGCAACATCTCTTTCAACTAGACAGAGGCATAAAACTTGATCAACTTGACAACAAAGTCCAATGGACCATTCTCCATCTTCAAACGGAACCAGAAAACAGGAGCTATGGAAGGAGACGGAAGGGGGAGGGGGGTGGGGGGGGGGGGGGTGAGTGGGTAGCCTAGTGGTTATAGCTTTGCGCTTTCTATTTGACAACCTTGGATCGAGCCCGGGTTGGAGCCAACGCAGAGACACTCTTTCCAGGGTATAATTATGTCACCCTTGGATTTCACATCAGTGCTGACTCCACTACCCCCGAAAGTCCTTTTGTTGAGACAATAAACCCAGGCCCCGTGTTCGTATGGACTTTGAACATTTTAAATTCCCGACAACACCTGTTCTGCCTTTTGGAAGAGTAGGCCACTCGTGCCGGTAAGAATGGATGACAAAAAGAAATTAAAGTTTTAAAAAAGCACATACACAGCGGAGTCGTGTTTAGACATTGTCTGCACAGTCGGAATGCAGCTACCTTCAGGGTGGTCAAAAAACCAGTCGCATTTGTAAAGCAAACAATCTAGCTATTGGTGGACCTCGGAGCTCTAGCCGAGGAACCAAAAAATAAAGATCCCTAATGTTAGGAAACATTGGTTGCCCATTCTGTCAGTCTGTCAGTAATTCAGTTTGCCTGCCTGTCCAATCTTTTGTCTGTCCATCTGACGGCCAGTTTGTGTGTCTGGGATTTG
>CM054147.1:20280940-20283440 GCA_028751875.1 Rapana venosa
AGTTGATAGGGAAATAGCATGATCGCAAGAGATAGCCACTTAGTAATTACAAACACAACACACACAAAAACCAGAACAAAGCAGCTAGGTTGTTTTTTTAACGATCCACCAATGGGATTCTGACACCAAGCATCCCATAATCATCTAATTGTAAAAAATAATAAACAACAGGAAAAACAGAAAACTTGGCAGTAATATGCTAGTACGACAAAGGAGAGGTATAAAAGAAAACAAAGAAAGAGAGAAAATGAACGGAAGGGAAAGAGGTGTAACAAATGGCGGTTAAATTCACTTTTAAAACAGTTAAGCACAGAATCAGAAGAAGCAGAAAAACACACACATAACACCCCCCCCCCCCCTAAAAAACAACAACAACAACAAACAACAAACAACCAAACAAACCCAAAACAAAAAACAAAAAAACAGAGGAAAAAAACCCCAAACCAAACAAACATGCAAATGAAACAAGCAAAGCAAGTGAAAAGATGAACCAAGAAAGAAACACGCGAAAAACGAAACAAGCATGCTAATGTCATTCATTGCCTTCCAAAATGACTACACCACGTTTCCCAGGCTGAACATCAGGAAAAAGAAGCAGGACGGGAATAAACTACACTGAGCTGGTTGTAGTTGGAAGCAGTATGGGAAGCGGAATAATTTCGTGGTTAGAACCTTTATTGTGTAGCTAAAATGGCTGTCGCGGTAAAGAGGACAGGCTCAATATAGATTCGAACTTCTCCTCCAATCAGTTTTGTAACTTCCTGTGGAAACTTCCGGTTCCGATGGAAACTTCCGGTGGAATGCTGCGCACTGTGCTCGTTTCACGTTCACAGTCTCAGTCTCTTGAGTTTTCATTTCTTTAATACTCTTTTATTGTTGTTATCTTCGGTCGAATTTTCTTCATCTGACATTGATTTTTTTTAAAAGCGATGTGCTAAGCAGTTTACAACACACACAAAAATTCCATTTACTTTTTTTTACCAGGTTTCGCTCAGTTGAACGTTCTAATCCAGTTAGCGACAAGAAAATGTTTTGATGGCACAAAGAAGCGTTGCACTCGCCGTCTGAGGGTAAGGAATGGAGACTCTACTGAGGGGAACATTGGAGGGGATTTTCCACCTGAACGATAATTATATCGGTACTGACTCTACTTCCATCAAAACCCTTTAGATGAGACTATAAGCAACAGTTCTTGTGTGTCATCATATAAAGTACATCATATGCACACGTTTACGTCCGTAGGGATGCCGTGGGCTCGTGTAGTAAGAACAGCATCCCCGGCCCCACATTTTGGAAATTACATGCTACAATTTTCCCCTTTTCTATCACTCCATCTGTCTATGATTTTCCTTAACCCCTCTCTCTCTCTTCTCTCTCTCTCTCATCTCTAAAATCTCCTCTTTCCATCTCTCTCTCTCTCTCTCTCTCTCGCTCTCTCTCGAAGCGAATGCGTCGCATTCCATTGCTTCTCTCTCTCTCTCATTTCTCTCCTCTCTCTCCTCTCTCTCTCATCTCTGCCCTGGTTTCTCTCTCTCTTCTCTCTCTCTCTCTCCTCACTCCTCTTTCTCTCTCTCGCTCTCTCTCTCTCGCTCTGTTCTTCTCTCCGGTCTCGGGCTCGCTCGCTCCTCTCTCTCTGGCTCTCGCTCTCTTTGCCGTGCGATCCTCCTCGCTCTCTCTCTTCCCCCCCTCTCTTCTCTCTCTCTCTCTCTCTCTCTCTCTCTCTCTCTCTTCTCTCTCTCTCTTTCTCTCTCTCTCTCTCTCTCTCCTCTCTTCTCCTCTCTCTTCTCTCTCTTGCTCTCTATCTCTCTCTCTCTCTCACTCCTCCCTCTCTCTCTCCCTCTCTCTCTCTCTGATTTTCTACCTAACCAGCCCATTCGTCCCCTTTTTTTTTTTGCCAAGAAAACTTTTCTTTTATGACTTTTAATACTGCCCTGAAGTTTGACTCTTCGGTTTTGAAGGCCGGCCATACTCCTGTGAGTTTACAACGCAGGAGAAGACAGGCACCACACATTCTCTCATATAGCTATGCAATAAGGCCATGGCCAGTTATACACTTTAATTACAAATATATATGGCCGTGGCAGATGAGTAGGCCGGGTATAGCCGACAGAGTGAACGATGTGAATATACCCAGCATGCATCCTGCTGCTGGAAAAGGATAGGCTCCGCCAGGTTTAATTTCCTTTCCAGTTCAGTTTGAAAATTGCGGTCTAAAGATTACGACTCAAAAAGTCAAACAAGGTCAAGATGTAAGCATGGATTGAGATTCCTTTTCACTGGAATTTTTGTTGTTGTTGTTGTTTCTTTGGGTCAGGGGGTGGGGTGGGGGTGTCGTTTGGGTTATTGTTTTCTTTTTACGTTTATGAGATATTGTCTAGCCACTATAGGGAGAGAGAAAGAGAGAAAGAGAGCGAAGAGAAGAAATAGAAAGGTGACAATAACGACAATTCTTTTATTCAGAAAAAACACACACAGATTCACACATCACCCCCAAACACTT
>CM054147.1:20293440-20295940 GCA_028751875.1 Rapana venosa
TGCACTCCACTCCACTCTACTCCACTCCACTCCACTCCACTCCACTCCACTCCACTCTACTCCACTCCACTCTACGCCACTCCACTCTACTCCACTCCAATCCACTCCACTCATCTCTACTCCACTCTACTCCACTCCACTCCACTCCACTCTACCCCCACTCCACTCCACTTGACTCTAGTTCACTCTGCTCTACTCCACTCTACTCCACTCTACTCCACTCTACTCCACTCTACTCCACTCTACTCCCTCCACTGTACTGTTTTCCACTCAATCTACTCCACTCTCCTCTACTCCACTCTCCCTCCTCTACTCCACTCCACTCTGCTCTCCACTACTTTATTCCTCTCTACTCCACTCCACTCCACTCCACTCCACTCATCTCTACTCCACTCTACTCCACTCTACTCCACTCTACTCCCCTCCACTGTACTTTTTTCCACTCCAATCTACTCCACTCTTCTCTACTCCACTCTCCTCTCCTTCCTCTACTCTACTCAACTCTCCTCTCCTCTCCTCTGCTCTCCTCTACTCAACTCTCCTCTCCTCTCCTCCCTCTCCTCTCCTCACCTCTCCTCTCCTCCCCTCCCTCTCCTCTACTCTACTCTCCTCTCCCTCTCCTCCTCTCCTCTCCTCACCTCTCCTCTCCTCACCTCTCCTCTCCTCCCCTCCCCTCCCCTCCCCTCTACTCTACTCTCCTCTCCTCTCCTCACTTCTCTTCTCCTCACTTCTTCTCTCCTCTCCTCAACTGACATAATCCCCCCCCCCCCCAAAAAAAAACAACAACAACAAAACCAAAACCTCTCCAACCCAAACAAGTGAATCCTACGAACACGACTGCCGCCGAACAGACAAGAAATATACTGTTGAATGAAGGAGAGAGAGAGAGAGAAAAAAACAACCACCCAGCCAAGACTAAAGAGTGCAGCACTGAGAAACAGTACAGGAAAAGAAAGCAGAACATTGGTTTGCCTATAAAGCTGCAGGGAGCCTGCTATCGAGATAGACACAGAGACAGACAGACAGACAGACAGACAGACAGACAGAGGAGACAGAGAAGAGAAACAAAGCAGCGAGAGAGAGAAAGCAAAGAAAATAACTTGTGGCGTCAGTACTATTAACCCTACCTTACCCTACACTGCTGCTGCATCCTACACTATAGACACACTCTACGTCTCTGAGTCAGTTGGCAGGGGGGTGAAACATACAGACAGACAGACACATGCACACACATAGACAAATTAACAAAAGTGCATACACACGGGGACTGGATGTAAAAAGGTACGTGAGTGCTTATTCCATTATGCTCGTAATAAAAGAATAAACGAAAAAGAAAAGAAACAACAAAAACGCACAACACACAAACACACGCACGCACGGACGCACACACATACACACAACACACATACACACATACACACACTCACACACACACACACACACACACACACCACACACACAACACACTCACACAACACACCACACACACACACACACACAACACACACACACACACACACAACACACACTCTTACACAACACACACACACACACACAACTACAACACCCTCCTCTACACACAACATACACACACCAAACACACACAACACACACAACACACCATCCCCCTCCCCCCCCCCCCCCCACCCCCCCCCCCCCCCCCACACACACACACTCACACTGGCACCACTTATTGCTACACTCAGTGAAATGATACCTTTATCAATAATCACACTAAGGAATTAACACATTAACCTCGTTCTGTGCCTTTAGTGATGACATTTTCCTAATCCAAACACTTATATTATTATCTCATTATTTGGGGGTCTGTTTCTCAGTGTTGTTATGTTTACGATTTTTTTGTTTATTTGCTGTATTTAGTGTATGAGGTGTGGATGGTTTAGTCAACATCTGTGAGTGTGTTTCTGTCTTTTCTTTCTTTCTTTCCTTCTCTCTTTCTTTCTGTCTTTCTCTCTGTCTTTCTCTCTGTTTCTCCTTTTTTCTTTCTTTTTTGTTTCTTTTCTTTATTTCTTTGTCTCTCTTTCTTTCTGTCTTTCTTTTCCTTCGTTCCTATTTTCTTTATTTCTTTATTTTCTTTCTTTCTTTCATTTTTTTCTTTCTTTCTTTTAGTCTTTTTCTTTCTTTCTTTTGGTATTTTTCTGTCTTTCTTGTTTTTCTTTCGTTCGTTCTTTCTTTTTCTTTCTTTCCTTCTTTCTTTCTTTCCTTCTTTCTTTCTTTCCTTCTTTCTTTCTTTCTTTGTTTCATTATTTTCTTTTTTTTCTTTTTCTTTCTTTCTTTCTTTTTCATTCGCCCTTTCTTGTACTTGGTGTTATTATCCTGTTCGCGTCTTGTATTCGTTTCTCAGTTCATTTTTTGGGAGATGGTGGGGGTTCGAGTGTTGTGGGGCTGCTCTTCTTATTGAGTGTGTTTGTTTTGTTTTGTCTTGTTTGGTTTGGTTTGGGTTTGCTGTTGTGTGCTTACAGTTTCATCATCAGAGTTT
>CM054147.1:20305940-20315940 GCA_028751875.1 Rapana venosa
CAGCTGTTCTCGGCTTTCCCTATAGGTGCAGGTATCCAAGGAAAAAAACAATGATGCCGTGACAGTGGTGTTACCACGAGACCATCCAAATATAGTGGAGTTGCTATACAACCAGGCATGATCATGGGGCCCAAAAATCATGCAGAGATAGTGTCTTCGCTCTCAGATCGTGGAAATATGGCCGTTTTGTTTCTAAGATTTTGTAGCGACGGTGTCTTTGCCTTCAGATCATAGAGATGTGGCCGTGCTGTCCTAAGATCACGTAGCACTAGATCCCCTAAGATCGGAGAGATCTGGTTGTGCTGATTCAGATTATGCAGAGATGGTAGCTTTGTTATAACATCGTGGAGATATGGAGAAATACTGTGCTGTCCAAAGATCATGCAGAGGTGGCTGCATTGTCCAAAGATCAAGCAGAGGTGGTTGCATTGTCCAAAGATTATGTAGAGGTGGTTGCATTGTCCTAAGATCATGCTGAGGTGATTGCGTTGCCCAGAGATCATGTAGAGGTGGTTGCATCGTCCTAAGATCATGCAGAGGTGGTTGCATTGTCCTAAGATCATGCAGAGGTGATTGCATTGTCCTAAGATCATGCAGAGGTGGTTGCATTGTCCAAAGATCATGCAGAGGTGGTTGCATTGTCCTAAGATCATGCAGAGGTGGTTGCATTGTCCTAAGATTATGTAGAGGTGGTTGTATTGTCCTAAGATCATGCAGAGGTGATTGTGTTGTCCTAAGATCATGCAGAGGCGGTTGCATTGTCCTAAGATCATACAGAGCTAGTTGTTGTTCCCAAAGGTCGTGTAAGGTGGCCATGCGGACGTCAGATCATCAGAGATGGCTGTGTTGCTTTTAGATGATTCAGAGGTGGTTGTGTTGCCCTCAGATTATGAAGAAGTTGTCATGTTGTCCTATGATCTTGCAGGGGAGGTTGTGTCGCTCTAAGGTTACACATAAATGGTATGTTGCCCTAAGATGATGAACTATGGTCGTGCTGTTCTAGGATCTTACAGAAATCGTAACGTTGCTATAAGATCCCATAGTTGGGATTGCTGTCCAAAAATTCATGAAAAATAGTCCAGCTGTTGTAAGATTATTTACAGATAGTCCAGTTGCCGTAAGATCATGTAGTGCTTTGCTTGTTACCAGAGAAAATCTGTTCCGCATTTAGTTGTCTTTCAAACACTATGGCTAGAGACCTCAACAGACTGATTTCGTTATTCCTGCCCCCCGTCCTCTCTGACTGACTGCCTGACACAGAAGGCTGTTTTCTTCCTTCAGACAACCTGGTGGACATCATCACATCCCCCACCATGCTCGCTGACAATGGGCAGGACAAAGACGGTCCTCCCCCTGTCTCTGCTACTGCCTCTGATGCCTCGGCCCTTGAAATTCCTCCTGCAGGTGATATTCGTAGTTCTTTTTGTAGTAAACAGTACCATCCACTCTGTGTAAAGCCAGGACTGTGAGCAATGGTGGTTTTGTTGAAGGGAATCCCAATATTCGGAATTTTCCTCATGTGGCTGAAGTGTTTCATGCGAAGTGTGTGGATGTTGAAGTAAACAACAACATCGTTGAGAGTTTGTTTGGTGTGTTTGTTTGATGAATGTGTTGGGGATCTGTTTTCGAAAATTTGTGGTGAGGAACCAAAATGATAAACTCATACTGAGTCACTCCTCTTTACAAACCGAAGTTGTTCCTCTCCTATTACATTTAGATTTTAGGTGATTCTGTTTCTTTTCTGTTCTCTTTCAAACATCTCATATGTGTCCTATGTTTTTTCAACTGGATTTTATCTTTTTCTTGTCTTTGCCTATTCATCAGTGATATTTGCAACGGTTGATGTTCTTACACCTTTTAACAGCTGGTATGTAAGCCAGCACAAAAATAATCCATACATTCGATTTGCATTTGTTCAGATAGGACAAGACAGCTATTAATACTCTGCCGGGCAGTTGTACTAGCATCAGACCTTGTCTGCCTTTCAGATATTAAAAATATCCTATATAACAGCAGAGTAGATATCTGGTCAAGCTGTATTTTATCAGAAATATGTCACTGCTGTCCTTGGTAGCCTTTCCACACATAATAATTGTTTAATTTCAGAGTTCAGTTCTGATCTGGATGGACATGCTATCTAATCACAGCCTTAGCGTTCTCAATATCGATTCATTTGTCAACATCAAGAAGCAAATTAGTTAACAGCTTCACCTGGAAAAATATGACGAGCTAAACATAACAACTGGGAAGTGTTGGCAGATGCTCTTTACAGCCCACATTTCATTGCAGCCACAAACGTTACCAGATGTTCGCAGGGATTATTAGAACGATGATTCGAAGGGCACACAGTTTGATTCTGCCGTTTCCTGTCTTGTTTTCTCATTTCCTTCTATATCAGACTTGTTTTGACAAACATCAAACGAAAAGTAAACAATATACAAACAAAGAAAGACAATAAAAAAGACAAATAAAATTCCCCCAAAATACCAGTCTTAAAAGGTTTGTCATTAACTGAGGCTCATGTTAGATCTAAAACTCTTTCTTTAAGTTATCCACAAACCAATGTTCCTAATCCTAATGGAAAGTTCTGCATTTTCTCTGTGTCAGCGTATATAGCCTAACATCCACCTCTGTTTACAATTGGGCTGATACAATTCTGATCTGCCAGCTTCTTATTCCGTCATTTAACTCTTCCGTGTGATACAGAAGCTTACCCACTGTCTCTTAACAAGCTGTCCTTGCTGTCTGTTTCGATGTCCAGTCTTGGCAAGATTCAGCTATTATAAAGGAGTAGTGCATCAATTTTTAATAATAATAATAATAATAATAATAAATGAAATTTATAGAGCGCTTTATCTTGCAATTACAAATCAGAGCGCTTCCATTCAATCCGCTCCCATATAAGCAACCAACAATGATTAACAATATTCTAACAAATTCAAATGTACAACGCACGCACGCACACGCACACACACACACCACACACACACACCACACACCACACACACAACAACTGTTGCATAGTCAGGTTGACTAAAATCATTCATCATTTTCCAGTATCCTAATTGTTCACTCGACTTGTACGTGTTTCGGTATACATACTGACCTAACCTAAACCCTCTGACGGTAGAACAGCCAAGCCAAATATTATTCTGTAGTGTTCTGACTGTATTATAACCCAGAACAACCGTCAGACCTCTTCCCTTCTAGCTACTTAGATAATGATGTACATTTACCAAAGACTGTTGAAAACATACGCAGCTTTATACGATGACTTCGTACACTACAGTTTCCAGATGATTTTGCACGTTTGTGTCAGTATGTACAGGGACCTCCCTCCACCCCCTCCCCTCTTAAGCAGACATCATAATTATCTTACCTGTGCTTTACTGAGCTAGCGTACGTTCGTTTGCGTGCGAGTTTCAAATTCAAAGTTAAAGTAAAAGTCAACTCTTATTTTCAGTGGTATTAATAAGCGCAGTGTGTGTCTTTGTGTGTCTGTAGTGTATGTGTAGAGGAAAGGGGGCGGGGGGGGGGGGGGGGGGGGGAGGTTAGAGGAGTGAAAGTCACGATGCTCTCCCCAGAGAAATTCGTCGCTACAGCCAGTGCAGTCGCATCTCTTTGTGTATTCCCTAAGCTATAATCTAGTTCTTCTGCTAGTTAGTAGTAGAGTGGCTATTGGCTACAAGATTCACCAAAGACTTGTTTTGGGGTCTATATTCGTTTGGGGGGGGGGGGGGGAGACGGTTGCGGAGGGGGGGGGGGTGGGTGGAGGGATCCTTTGTTGTTGTTGGATTCAGCTTAATACCCTGCGGGGATGGCCACCCCGGATATGCACTGTCTCACTGATCACACCTGGGAATCACCGAGAGAGTAGAAGTGCACTTTGGATGAGAAGTGTGCATGACTGCGCCGTTGGCTGTGTACAAGTACCTCGCTATTTTAGGCAGCCATACTCCGAGTTCAGGATCTTTTTCTTCTTTTTTTTTATCTCTAAAGGAAAGTTGGTGGTTATACCGAGAGCGTACAGTGACTGAAGACTGTCTCAACACAACAGTTCCAGATGTGAAGACAGCTTAATATGGGCCTCTACACTCAGCAGACATTCCGAATGTTTCAAGGCTTTTGGCCAGGAACCAAAAGTGTTTGGGATTTTTTTTAGGAGCATACAAATCAATTTGCACATAGAACCGGGTCTCATAACCTCGTGGACGGGGAATTCTCGTTGTTTTTTTCAAAGCAGACGTAAAACTATCAAAACATCGATCTATGTTGGCCATGTTGTTGTTGTTTTTGCTCACGGTATATCAAAGACATGAATGAATTCAGTAAAGAAAAAAAGAATAAGAACAATCTTTTCCTTTCACAGCTTTACTGTAAGAGTCTTACTATAGAGCTTCCACCTCCCCCCCCCCCCCCCTTAACAAATAGAAACAAAAGCAAACTCAAACAAAAAACCAAAACTCTAACCAAACAAGCAAGCAACAACGATGCAACGACAACAACAACAACAACCACTAAACCAAACACACAACCTTCCACTTCAATCCAAAAAGGGCATACAGGCAAACAAACAGGCACAACAAACAGACACACAAACAGACAAACACGTACAACCAGGGAAACCGAGACAATCTCGCCACTGGTCTGCTAGATGCCATGAAATTCCCTATTACGGACACGAAGCAATCATGATGCTGTGTGAAGAGCTATAAGATATCCATTCATTTTGGTGAATGTGCTTTTCTATTGTATGTACATCGTTGATCAGTCGCTAGGCTCAACTCTGAGATAGTCATTGTCATCATCGTCTTTTCATCATCGTTATCAGCATCATTTGTCGTCGAAATTATCATCATCATCGTCATCGTCATAAAAATCAAAACCATCACCACCACCACCACTACCACCACCATTTTGTTTTTGTTCTTCTTGTTCTTGTTATTCTTGTTCTTGTTCTTGTTGTTGTTGTTGTTGTTGTTTTCTTCTTGTTCTTCTTGTTCTTCTTGTTCTTCTTGTTCTTGTTCTTGTTCTTGTTCTTCTTCTTCTGCTCTCTGCTGCTGCTGCTGCTGCTGCTGCTGCTGCTGCTGCTTCTCCTCCTCCTCCTCCTCGTCCTCCTCCTCCTCCTCCTCCTCCTCCTCCTTCTCTTCTTCTTCTTCTTCTTCTTCTTCTTCTTCTTCTTCTTCTTCTTCTTCTTCTTCTTCTTCTTCTTCTTCTCCTCAATTCCTTTGCGCCATTCTTCTTCTGCTTGTCTGCAATTCATCATCTTCTTAACTGTTCTCTCAGTAGTACGCCAACAACGAGTATTGCTACTAATGCTATTTACTGTTCATTCTTGTTGCTGAGGTCAGCGCGTTAATGCCCGTTGTTTCTGCAACAGCTGTTGCTGCTTTTTTGTCCTGTCGCAGCTCTGTATTGTTCGCTGTTTCCATCTCGCTTCATCCTTAATCACCATTGCTCCAGTCTTTTGGTATCAAAGCATCATAATAATTTATGTTATCTTGTTGTTGGTTTTTTTTTGTGCTGTGGTGACTTGATTGTTGGTGTTTTCAGTGTGTGTGTGTGTGTGTGTGGTGTGTGGTTTTTATGGTTATTATATGGATCATTCATGTAAATGGTTACAGTGATCCATATGGTAATTGGTTGCGTGATTGATTTTGACTGGTGTATTGTATGTGTTGTGTAGTGTATTGTTTGTGTTGTGTGTAGTGTAGTGTAGTGTAGTGTAGTGTAGTGTAGTGTAGTGGAGTGAAGTGGAGTGGAGTGGGGTGGAGTGGAGTGCAGTGTAGTATAGTGTTAGTGTAGTGTAGTGTTGTGTAGTGAAGTGTAGTGTAGTGTAGTGTAGTGTATCGTATCGTAGTATAGTGCAGTGTAGTGTAGTGTAGTGTAGTGTAATGTAGTGTAGTTTAGTGTAGTGTAGTGCAGTGCAGTGCAGTGCAGTGCAGTGCAGTGTAGTGTAGTGTAGTGTAGTGACTATAAACCGAGGCCTCGTATGTGAACGCACGCAGAACGCTATTGTGTCCCAGTGGGAACAGATGACAGAATTTACAAAACCGCATACACGCGGGGATTGGATGTAAAAAAGGACATGAGTGATTATTCCGTCATCATCGATATCAATCAATCAATCAATCAATAAAATAATGTATTGTATTGTATTGTAGTGTAGTGTAGTGTAGTGTAGCGTAGCGTAGCGTAGTGTAGCGTAGTGTAGTGTAGTGTAGTGTAGTGAAGTGTAGTGTAGTATAGTGTAGCGTATTGTAGTGTAATGTAGTACATATGACTTTAAGTCACCAAGTTCTCTCCCCTTCCCCCCCCCCCCCCCCCCCCCGTACCGTCCCCTTCCTGCATTCTTCAATGTTTTATGCACAACACGATCAATGGCACTATTTTCACAACAGTCACCGCATTCTTATCACATCTGCCATGGAAACTTTCGTCTACAACATTCTTGCATCGTGTCATATCGTCATGTCGTTATGTCATCATCGTCATGTCGTTCATCATTATTCATATCTTACATTCTCATCTCATGCAATATCATCTTTTGGTCCTGTCATCAATGTCAGTCTTTCTCTTCTGAATGGCGTTGTTGTCTTGTGCTGTTGTTGTCATTGTTTTCCTATGTTGTCAATGTTGTTCATTGCTTCTTGCTGTTTCGCAATGCTTTCTTCTTCTTCTTCTCTTCTTCTTCTTCTTCTTCTTCTTCGATTCTTCTTCCTTCTTCTTCTTCGCTTCTTCTTCTTCTTCCATCTCTTCTTCTTCTTCTTCTTCTTCGCAATTCTTCTTCTTCTTCTCTCATTCTTCTTCTTCGCATTCTTCTTCGCAATTCTTCTTCTTCTTCTTCTTCTTCTTCTTCTTTTCTTCTTCTTCGCAATTCTTCTTCTTCTTCGCATTCTTCTTCTTCGCCAATTCTTCTTCTTCGCAATTCTTCTTCGCAATTCTTCTTCGCTTCTTCTTCGCAATTCTTCTTCTTCTTTCTTCTTCTTCTTCTTTCTTCTTCTTTCTTCTTCTTCTTCTTCTTCGCAATTCTTCTTCGCAATTCTTCTTCTTCTTCTTCCTTCTTCTTCTTCTTCTTCTTCTTCTTCTTCTTCTTTCTTCTTTTCTTGTTCTTGCATTCTTTTCTTCTTCTTCGCATTCTTCTTCTTTTCTTCTTCTTCTTCTTTTCTTCTTCTTCTTCGCAATTCTTCTTCGCAATTCTTCTTCGCAATTCTTTCTTCGCAATTCTTCTTCATTCTTCTTCTTTGCAATTTTTCTTCTTCGCAATTTTCTTCTTCTTCTTTCTTCGTCGCATTTCTTCTTCGTCTTCATTCTTGTTCTTTTCTTTTCTTGTTCTTGTTCTTCTTCTTCTTCTCTTCTTTTTCCTTCTGTTCCTGCTCCTGCTCCTCCTCCTCCTGCTCCTCCTCCTCCTCCTGCTTCTCCTTCCTCGGGATTGTCATGCTGTTGACGCTCACATCCTTTTACGAAATGCAGTAATAGGATATAATCTGTTATTTTGCCAATCATCATCAAACCAAACTAAAGATGATCATACATCATTACTTCATCTTTCACTGCTTTTTGTTCCTCACAATTGTTAATATCATTCTTTTATTCTTTCTTTCTGTCTTTCTTTTAAAAAAAAATGGTTTTAATATAGTTCGAGAATAATGGAATAAGCTGTCATCTACCATCAAGAATGAGTAAATCACAATGTGTGTGTGTGTGTGTGTGTGTGTGTGTGTGTGTGTGTGTGTGTGTGTGTGTGTGTGTGTGTGATAAAGCTAATCTATCTGGCAGGGAAGCTGGTGGTGTATATGACTCTGCTTTCTCCCCCACTGCAGGCACAGAGATGGATCACACAGACGAATCGGCGCCAGGCTCCGCGGCACCGGAAACACGTCACAGGATACGCAGCGCCATCTTTCTGACTTCCGTTCTGCTCGTCCTCCATCGCCTCTTTCTCTACATCACGTGATGCGCCGTCTTCCGCTGTCATGGCCGTCTGAAGCGACATAGAGAGAAAATCACAGAGAGTGAGAGAGAGAGAGAGAGAAAAATACAGGAAGGTTGAGCTAGGAAATAACAAACAAACAACAACAAAAAGCAAACAAACAAAACCTTAAACAACCACCACCAACAACAGCACAGACAAAAGATTTGTTTTATCTACTTCATTTTTGATGGTTCCGAATGGTTGAGTTTTCTTCGTAACAACCTACCTCCATTTAGATCGTGTGGTTATGAATTTTATGTGTATGTCGTATAATTTTTGTTGTTGATGTTGTTTGTTTGTTTTCTTCTTTTTACTTTGGGTTTGTTTGTTTGTTTTATTATGAACTGTGTCGTGTTTGGCAGGAGGTGTAAGGGAGAGAGAGAGAGACTCGTTGTTAAACCTTCATGGCTAGTCTTGTTCCAGCTAGTCTCTTTTCGCGACCAAGATTAATTAACAATGTTACTGATACTGAGCGACAGACTGAATGTATCCGGGTCGCGACCTATCATCTTTCCTGGACATCTGGATTCTTTCAAGATTTCTTTTTTAAAACCTTTTTTTTTTTATTTCAACGTATGAATCATCGTTATCATCTTGTTGAAATGACAACTTGTCAGTTGAGGCTTCAGACTGGAAACACACAGAATCGTGTTTTTGTTGGATTTTTGTTTTGTTTTTTTGGTTTCCTGTTCACCAGAATTTGCGTCATGATTGAGATGTCACGTGTCAAATTATGACGTCATTTTATTTGACGTCAAGCCTGAGCTGTCTACATTACGTGTGAACTTTTATCTTTTTCGAATCATACTAAATTGTGTTAATTCAAGTGGGTTTTGTGCGGTGTAGCCTAGCGTATAATTATGGATTGTCCGGTTCGCTGAGATCTGAGACCTAAAGCAAGTGGTGAACAGTGAAGGTAGCTGTGCTTACCGTTTTCAAAGAGATAACCTATTGGGTTTCTTCGTTCGTTTGGGGGCTTTTATAATTATTGGGTTATTTTGTGTTTTACTTTCTTTTTCAGTTGTGTACCTAGGCTTGTGTTGGATTTTTTTCTTTCCTTTTTTTTGAAATCTTTACACGAGCTGTTCTAACAAAAGACGGGTAAAACAAAACAAGACAACAAAGCAGACAAGAAAAAGGATTGGTGAGTGGACAATTATTTGGAGTGGTTTTTGGTTTGTTTTGTTTTTGTTTTGTTCTGGCAGCAAATCCGAAACTAGACTACTTGAGTTGTAACCGGTTTTGTAAGGCCAGAATTTTTGTGTGTGGGTTTTTGTTGTTTTGGGGTGGGTTTTTTTTAAGGGGGGGGGGGGGGGGTTTGTTGTTGTTTGCTTTAGTTACTTGTTTCTGTATCTTTTGCTTTTTTATTTGGGGATTTTAATTGTTTTGTTCTTATTCCATGAACAAAAAAGGAATCCTCTTCATTGTTGTTGTTGTTTTTACAGCACGCCACATAAAAAGAACATTTTTCTTATTAATTTGTCAACCCGTGTACGTTTTTAGAGATCAGTGGTATATGTATGCGTGTACCTTTTTCTGTCTCTGTCTGTTTATCTGTCTGTCTGTGTTTCTGTCTCTGTCTGTCTCTGTCTCTCTCTGTCTCTGTCTCTCCCTCCCTCCCTCCCCCCCCCTCCCAATCTCTCTCTCTCTCTCTCTCTCTCTCCTCTCTCTCTCTCTCTCTCTCTCTCTCTCTCTCTCTCTCTTTCAATCACGCACAGACCATTTAGCATAGATATAATCTCTTTTTAACACTTTTTTTTATAATGATACATAAGAGCATAAATTATTCTATGTTGTATGTGTTTGGAATGCTTTAAACCCTTCAGGAAAAGAGATTGTATGACTAGAAATGTTGTTGCTGTTGCTGATGTTGTTGATGATGATGTTGATGGTCGTTGGGCGTTCCTCAGCTTGACACTATTAGGGAGAAGGGGGGAGGAAGGGGGGGGGGGAGGGGGGGGGGGGGGGGGAACGGGTGACACACAGACTATAGGCTCTCTGGCACGCATCACACCTACGAAGAAC
>CM054147.1:20320940-20328440 GCA_028751875.1 Rapana venosa
AAAACCACCAACTTGAACATCTCGCCATTTTCTTCTGCTCGCGCGCGCAATGCCACCCTACCCCCTCACCGCCACTCCTCCTTTAACCACCACCCCCCTAAACAAAAACCCTAACAATGAAAAACCCTCCTACCAACACTTTGCTGAAGTCTGGGTTTTTTGTGGTTTTTGTTTTGTTTTTGTTCCCTGCCCCATGGTTTGAGTGGAATAGACACAAAGCTTGAAGATACAAAAAGGCTTTCATGACAGATTTTGATTATGAGGGATCTTTTTTTTTGTTTTTTGCGCTCAGCCTGTTGTGCAAAACATCTTCAGAAGCAAGGAGCAGTTTGTACTCATGGATTAATTATTGGCTGCAAAAAAAAGTAAAGGTGTCCCATAACCTATAAGGTTGTAGGGGAGCGAGGCGTCAGAGACCTCACTTCTCTAGGGCCAGCATATTGAGGGCGGCGCCCATCATCCTCTTCATCGCTGCTTTACCTTCCCTGACCCTAAAGAGAGCAGGTACCCATTTACAGCTGGGTGAACTGGGGGACTGCACTGAAGCCAAGGCGTGCAAACAGTCACCATCCAAGTGGTAACCACGCTCGATGCTGCTTAACCTTAGCTGTGGAAAACGAGTGCTCTGACCACTGAGCTATACCGTCCCGTGTATTGACTGTACCCATGGGATGTTGGCTGTACCCATGGGATATAGGCTGTACCCATGGGATATTGGCTGTGCCCATGGAATATTGACTGACCCCATGGGATATTGACTGACCCCATAGGATATTTATGTACTCATAGGATATTGGCTGTACCCATGGGATATTGACTGACCCCATGGGATATTGACTGACCCCATAGGATATTGACTGACCCTATAGAATATTGGCTGTACCCATGGGATATTGACTGACCCTATGGGATATTGACTGACCCCCATAGGATATTGGCTGTACTCATAGGATATTTGCTGTACCCATGGGATATTAACGGTGCCCATGGGATTATTAACTGTGCCCATGGGATTATTAACTGTACCCATGGGATATTAACTGTACCCATGGGATATTAACTGTACCCATGGGATATTAACTGTACCCATGGGATGTTGATTTGAGGGATAAGTAACGCTACATGAAAGCGATTTTCTTCAAAGAAACCTGTGTTGGGACTTATACCAGTATCTGTTAATGTTAAGAGACCAGTCTTATCATGCACTCTACTCACATGTTTTGCAGAAATAGTGAACGATGTTGGGGTTTTTTCATACATAAGTTTCGGTTTGCTGTAATATTTTGTAATGATGCTGAGATTTACAGAATTTGGTTTTTTTGTTTGTTAATGACATCCATAGGCCACTGATGTGCTATCTTCAGACCAAGTGTATCTGAAAACAACGGAAACTGTTTAATTTCTCTGTTGATGCAATTATTAGAAAAAAGATAAAGAGGTGTGCACAAAATCATGTGTTGAAAATAAAAGTACAGGAGATTTGTTTTTTTAAAAGGAGAATAAACAAGCTTATGCAAGCCGCATTCTGACTTAAGGATATATATATATATATATATATATATATATATATATATATATATATATATATATATATATATATATCTCTTTACACACACACACATATATATATATTGCAAATTAATGCTGGCAAAACAAGGTTAACGCAGGCTTGTAATTTTATATTGGGTACAAAACATGCTAGCTGAAAGTGGAAATGTATACTGTAGAAAGAAAACTCCTTTAATCTCTCTCTCTCTCTCTCCTCTCTCTCTCTCCTCTCTCTCTCTTCTCTCTTCTCTCTCTCTCTCTCTCTCTCTCTCTCTCTCTCTCTCTCCTCTCTCTCTCTCTCTCTCTATCTCTCCTCTCTCTGCTCATTACAGGCTGTTGAAATCGTCTTGTTGCAAAGAAATGTATATTGACATTAAAATAAATCCTTGTATTAAAAGTGCTCTTACTGAATTTAGGTTTGGTGTTTCAGATACTGCATGTCAGCGCAATAGATACCAGAACAGAACTGAAGATGAACTGAATTGCCGTTTATGTCATAGCGCTATAGAAAACGAAAATCATTTCTTGGCTTGTTGTCCAGCCTTACAGGACCTTAGGATGCAATTCGTTAGACCAAAATATTATAAGGAGCCTTGTAACTTGAGGGTAAATGTTCTTCTGTCGACGAAACGGGAGCACACTTTAAGTAATCTTGCCATGTATGTTTATCATGCACTGAAAAGGGTAAATACTGCGTTAGCGTAGCATAAGAAATGCTCACGTATTTGTTGCAGCTTTCCGATGACTGTGGATAGCTGGGAAATATATCGTGGTTCTCGTTATTCATGATTATGTGTAATTCCTCTCCCCCCCCCCCCCCCCCCCCACCCCCCTCCCATCCTTCAAAAGGGCTATGGCCTAAAATCTGAATAAGTATTTGCTCTCTCTCCTCTCTCTCCCTCTCCTCTCTCTCTCTCTCCTCCTCTCTCTCTCTCTCTCTCCTCTCTCCACCTCAGACTCAAGGCCTATGCTCTACTATACATCGAAAAGTATCTCTCTCTCTCTCCTCTCCTTTCTTCTTTTGGCAGCCTTTTCCTGAAGATTATTTCCCTCTTCGTCTATTAAGTGACTTAACATATTGGTCACTATTTTGATTATTGTATCTTACGTGGGGACTGTAAAAGCAATATGCTTATTTATTATGCCTGAAATAAAAATTTGTCATTGATGTATTCTCTAGTACCATTTCATCTATGCATCTCTCTCTCCTCTCTCATCTCCTCCTCTCTCTCATCTGCTCTCTCTCCTCTCTCTCCGTACTCCTCTCTCTCTCCTCTCATCATTCAACTCTACCACCATAGAACTTCAATGGCACATTAGATAGCTCATTTTACGCAGAAAGAAATAACAAGCATTTTACTTTCCTTTATCATTTTGCAGCCGTATTTCTTATTAACCCGATTTCGTCATGGAAGGAGGAACACGTATTGGTCAACATTTTGATTCATTTTATTCAGTGTGGGAGTAAACAATACTGCTGTTTTGCCTGGAATATTACTGCAGAGTATCTAGGTAATTAACTAATGAATCCGACCTAACTTTCGAGATAATTGAAGGCTTTTATTCACCGGCGTAACCTCAGGAAAGAAGTCTAAATCCAACAACAACAACAAAAACAAAAAGCATATTATGCAGGATACTTGATAGTGTCATGAAACAAGTTCTACCAGGGCAAAATCGAATTCATATTTTTCGGTTTTACAGCCCCAATTGCGCAAAGGATCTAAAGTGTATGTTTGGTAACTAAAGGCGAATTTTGGTGTGTGGTTGTTGTGTGGTGTTGTTATAATAATTTGTTTCTGTTGTGTTTCGGTAGATTTGCTTGTTGCTGGTTGATTGGTTGGGTGGTTGGTTGGTTGGTTGGTTGGCTGGTTTGTTGACTGACTAGTTGATTCGTTCGTGGGCGGGTTGGGTTTCGGGGTTTTTTCTTTTGGAATTTTACTTTGTTATTTTTATTGGATAAAGATACGATTCAGAGATAATTTACACCATGCTTCTGCACTTGTTTTTCTCCACCTCACCTGTGTGCGTTTTGCGTGCGTGCACGCGCGTGTGTGTATGCGTGTGTGCGTGCATGCATACATGAGTGCATGGGTGTGAATGTGCGTGTGTTTAATATAAAAGCATATGTCATTATTGCAAGCCGTATTGGTGGCAGACTTTATGAATCAAATATCGTGCATAAAATCTTATATGACCTAGGCTACCACTCCTCTTCACCCTTATATACTTTCAGGTTTGTTTGGGGGTTTATAATCCAGTTTTTAAAAGAAACGATAGACACCAAATTGCTTTTTGACATGTTGGGGTATTTTGTTTTGTTTTGAAATATATGCCGTTATTATAATTTGGTATCGGCATAATGTTATCGCTGCGTTGATGTCAGTTCGGTTGTGACTCCATTCCACGCGTATCATAATTATTCATGTGTAATACGGGCATCTGTTGTCATTGCTGTGTGTTAATATTAAAGTCATGATACTGTCGATTTCTAGCGAGGCAATATACACTAAGAACCCGTGGATACATACTGCGCTACGTGTTGTCCCATTGGCACTACTATTTTCTTTTTTGTTCAAAGAATAAGAAAGTAAGTATTGTTGATTTGTTTGGGGGGGGGGGGGGGGGGGGGGGGGGGGGGGTTAGTTCATGATTATTCAACATTCTTGATTTGAAGATTGCGGATTTTTGATGATGAGGAAACTAGGTGTTATTGAATCGTCCGGTTTGGGGTTTCTTTTGTTTGTGTTCAAGATAGTACAACTTTCTTGATCTCGGAGTTGTCTATTTTTTCAAAGGACGGGGCAGTAAGTATTGCGGATTTGTGTGTTCTTTTAGTTCATGATCGTTCAGCATTCTTGATTATGATGTTTGCGATTTTTCAAACAAGAAGAATGTAAGGATTTGGGGGTTTAGAGTTCATGACAGTTCAACATTCTTGATCTTAAAATTTGCAATTTTTTTTTAAAGATCGGGAAAACAAGCATTCTTGAATTGTTGAGTTTATGATAGTTCAACATTCTTGATCTAGAAGTTTGCAATGTTTCAAACAAGAGGAATGTAAAGATTGTCGGGGTTTCGATTCAAGATAGCTCAACATTCTTGATCTAGAAGTTTGCAATGTTTCAAGGAACGGGAAAATAAGCATTGTTGAATTGTTGAGTTTATGATAATTCAACTAGAAGATTGCAATGTTTTAATAAACGGGAAGGTAAGTAGTGTTGAATTATTGGGTTTTTCGAGATAGTTCAACATTTTTTAATGTTGAAGTTTTCCATTTTTCAAACAAGACAAATGTAAGGATTGTTGGGGTTTTGAGTTTATGAGAGTTCAACATTCTTGATCTAGAAGATTAAAAAAAAAAAAGGTAAAGGAGTCCCATAACCTATAAGGTCGGAGGGGAGCGAGGCGTCAGAGACCTCACTTCTCTAGGGCCAGCATATTGAGGATGGCGCCCATCTCCTCTCCCTCGCTGCTTTACCTTCCCTGACCCTAAAGAGGGCAGGTACCCATTTACAGCTGGGTGAACTGGGGGAACTGTACTGAAGCCAAGGCGCGCAAACGGTCACCCATCCAACTGGTAACCACGCTCGACGCTGCTTAACTTGGCTGGGGGAAAGCGAGTGCTCCGACAATGTCTTAAAGAAGAAAGTAAGGATTGTTGATTTTGTCGGGCTTTTTCTTTTAAGTTCATGATAGTTCAACATTCTCGATCTTGAATACTGCGAGTTCTCAAAGAACGGGAAAGAAAATATTGTTGAATTGTTGAGTTTATGAGTTTACAGTTACTCAAACATTCTTGATCTTGATGTTTGCAATTTTTGAAACCAGAGGAAAGTAAGGGTTGGTGGGGTTGAGTGTCTGACAGTTCAACATTCTTGATCTTGAAGTTTGCAATGTTTCAAAGAATGGGAAAATAAACAGTGTTGAATTGTTGAGTTTCTGATAGTTCAACATTCTTGACCTTAAAGGTTGCAATGTTTTGAAGAAGAGGAAAGTAAGTTTGTTGAATTATTGTGTTATTGTTTTTTTTGGGGGGGTTGGGTTTTTTAAATTATTTTTTAGTTCAGCTAGTTCGACATTCGTGGTTTTTGAAGACTGAGAGTTTTCATAGAACGGGAAAGAAAGTATTGTTAAATTGTTGAGTTTTTGAGTTGATAGTTACTCAACATTCTTGATCTTGATGTTATGAAAGAGGTCAATATTATGTGATGGAGTATGCTTTTTGTGGTTTTTTAAGCATTATTTTTTGTGTACGGTGTCGTATGTACAAAATAAACATGTTTATACTTATTTACAATAAAAAATATATATAAGTGCTCGTGTGCACGCAGTACACAAACAGATAGACAGACAGTCTCACACACACACATACGCATACGCAATACACTACACACACACACACACACACACACACACACACACACACACACACACACACACACAAACACACGGACTCACTACACACTACACTACACACGCACGCACGCACAAACACACAACACACACACACACTACACTACACTACACTACACACAAACACTACCACACACACAACACACTACAACACACACACACACACACACACACACACACACACACACACACACACACACACTACACACACACACACACACACACACACACACACACACACACCACACACACACACACCACTACACACACACAGGCGCGTCTTATTATTTCTTGCTCCAAAGAAAGAGAACTATTCACAGACAGGCGGACACACACCCCTATTGTATATCGCAGCTCTGGTATAATTCATGTCATTAGCCACCAACATCCTACAAACAGAAGAGAGAAGAAAAGAAAAGTTCTGATTAAGCTGTACCCACCACCACCCTCCTCCACCTCTCTCCCCATCGTCGTGGTCGTAAGGTTTATTCTTGCATAATTAATTATGTACCTCAGTTATGAATAATGATGTTTGTACATAATGATGATACTGAAACAAACTGTTAATGACTTCCATGCAATCTCGTATCATTGTCACGAATGCCATCTCTTCCCTACACCCCCCCCCTCTTCCGCTCACCTTCCCCACCTTTCTCCTCTCCTCTCACCTCCTCTTCCCCCCCCCCCCCCCCCCTCCCTCTCCCATCAACATAATATGTAAATACTCGTTGTCGTCATCGGCATATCCATTATTGTTATGATTGTGACCATAATGCTGTTGTTATCAGTGATGTCATCTTTTAAACACTATTGTCCTCATAACCTCGTCTGTGTGTGTGTGTGTGTGTGTGTGTGTGTGTGTGTGTCTGTGTCTGTGTTGTATTCATATGCCTGTTGCACATGGCAGAAATACAGGACAATATACTGAAAGTTGATGTATAGATTAGCGAAATGCCGTCAGCCCCTGGGCTTTATCACACTTCTTGATTAAACCATTGACGTTGGGGGCAACAGCAAAGTGAGAGGCTGTATGACCAGTGGCTTTCCCACTCATGGAATTCCACTTTACAGCTTAGTCTTTAGTGATCGACTATGACTCTCTGACTAGGAGGCTTGACTCGCACAGTCCTTATGTGCTGCAGCCCTGGGGGCTGGTTGGCCTTTGGAGAACATCTCCAACGCTGACTGTCCTTATGCCCTCTTGGCCGAGAGAGTGGGGATGTGCTGTGGGCAAGGCTTCCCCACTATAATCAAATTTCTGCCCAGTTTCCCAAACAGCAGCTGCCTCCTCTGCTGTTTTGGAGGTCATCGTCGGACACGACGGACAAACATTTATACAGAAGATTAGCGAATCCTTTATCACTGATGAGTTTGTTTTTTGTTTTGTTTTTTTTCTTTTCTTTTCTTTTTCTTTGTTGTAGTCTTTATATGAATTAGAAATCCATTTACAATGTGGACATATTCTAATTGAGTGATTTTAATTTTGATTTTTGATTGTTCTCCTTAAAAAAACACCCAACACTTTTAGAATGTTGA
>CM054147.1:20338440-20340940 GCA_028751875.1 Rapana venosa
AGGGGGGGGGGGGGAAAGGGGGGGGGGAAGGGGAAGGGAAAAAAAGGGGGGGGAGGGGGGAGGGGGGGGGGGGGGGGGGGGGGGGGGGGGGAAAAAAAAAAAAAAAAAAAAAAAAAAAAAAAGGAGGAAGGAGGGGGGGGGGGGGGAGGGAAGGGGGGGGAGGGGTCGGGGGGGGGGGGGTGGGGGGAAAAAGGGGGGGGGGGGGGGGGGGGGGAAAAAGGGGGGGGGGGGGGGGGGGGGAGGGGGGGAAAAAGGGGGGGGGGGGGGGGGGGGGGGGGAAAGGGGGAATGGGGGAGGGGGGGGGGGAGGGGGGGGAGAAAAGGGGGGGGGGGGGGGGGAAAGGGGGGGGGGAGGGGGCGGGGGGGGGGGGGGGGGGAAAGGGGGGGGGAAGGGGGGAAGGGGGGGGGGGGGGGGGGGGGGGGAGGGGGGGGGGGGGAAGGGGGGGGGAGGGGGGGTAAAAAAGGGGGGGGAGGAAGGGGGGGGGGGGGGGGGGGTAGGGTGGGGGGGGGGGGAGGGGGGGAAAGGGGGGGGGGGGGGGGGGGGGAAGAGGGGGGGGGAGGGGGGGGGAAGGGGGAAGAGGGGGGGGAGGGGGAGGGGGGGGGGGGGGGGGGGTTTTTTTTAAAAAAAAAAAAAAAGGGGGGGGGGGGGGGGGGGGGGGGGGAAAGGGGGGGGGGGGAGGGGGGAGGGGGGGGGGATTTGGGGGTGGGGGGGTGGGGGGGGGGGGGGAAGGGGGGGGGGTTTGGGGGGGGGGGGGGAGGGGGGGAGGGGGGGGGGAGGGGGGAAAAGGGGGGGAAGGGGGGGAAAAGGGGGGGGGGGAAAAAGGGGGGTTTTTAAAAACAAAAAAAAAGGGGGAAAAGGGGGGGGGCAAAAAAAACAAAAAAAAAAAAAGGGGGGGAAAAAAAAAGGGGGGGGGGGGGGGGGGGGGGGAAAAAAGGGGGGGGGGAAAAAAAGGGGGAAGTAAAAGGGGGGGGGAAAAAAAGGGGGGGGGGGGGGGGGGGAAAAAAAAAAAAGGGGGGGGGGGGGAAAAAAAAAAAAAAAAAAAAACCCCCCCCCCCAAAAAAAAAAACCCCCCCCCCCCCCCCCCCCAAAAAAAAAAAAAAAAAGGGGGGGGGGGGGGGGGGGGGGGGGGGGGGGGGGGGGGGGGGGGGCGGGGAAAAAGGGGAAAAGAAAAGGGGGGGGGAAAAAAAAAAAAAAGGGGGGGGGGGGGGGGGGGGGGGGGGGGAAAAAAAGGGGGGGGGGGGGGAAAAAAAAAAAAAGGGGGGGGGGGGGGGGGGGGGGGGGGGGGGGGGGGAAAAAAAAAGGGGGGGGGGGGGGGGGGGGGGGGGGAAAACCCCCAAAAAAAAAGGGGGGGGGGGGGGGGGGGGGGGGGCCCCCCCAAAAAAAAGGGGGGGGGGGGAAAAAACCCCAAAAAGGGGGGGGGGGGGGGGAAAAAAAAAAGGGGGGGGGGGGGGGGGGTGGGGGGGGGGGGGGGGGGGGGGGGAAAAAAGGGGGGGGGGGGGGGGAAAAAAAAAAAAAAAGGGGGGGGGGGGGGGGGGGGGTTTTTTTAAAAATTTAAAAAAACAAAAATAAAACCCCCCTTAAAAAAAAAAAGGGGGGGGGGAAAAAAAGGTAAAAAAAAAAGAAAAAAAAAATTTTTAGGGGAAAAAAAAAAAGGGAAAAAAGAGGGGAAAAAAAAAAAAAAAGGGGGGGGAAAAAAAAAAGGGGGGGAAAAAAAACCCAAAAAACCAAAAACCCCCCCAAAAAAAAAAAAAAAAAAAAAAAAAAAAAAAAAAAAAAAAAGGGGGAAAAGGGGGGAAGGAAAGGAATTTTTTTAAAAAACTGAAAAAGGGGGCCCCGGGAAAAAAGGGGGGGGGGGGAGGGAGGCGGAGGGAGGGAAGGGGAGGGGGGGAGGTGGAGGAAGATTGGGGAAGGGGGGCGGAGAAGGGGAAGGGGCGGAAGGGAGGGGGGGGGGGGGGGGAGGCGGGGGGGGGGGGGAGGGGGGGGGGGGGGGGGAGGGGGGGGGAGTGGGGGGGGGGGGGGAGGGAAGGGGGGAGGGGGCGGGGGGAGGGGGAGGGAGGGGAAGATGGGGAGGGGGGGGACGGAGGGGGGGGGGAAGATGGAGGGAAGATGGGGGAAGGGGGGGGGGGGAGGGGAAGATGGGGGGGGGGGTGGGGTAGGGAGATGAAAGCGATTTGTAATTTAACAAATGTACAAGTTTGAAAAAAACAACAACTGTAAATTAATTAACGAAACATGATAAGAGAAATTGCGGAGGTAGAGTGGGGAAGGGGAGAGAGAGGAGAGAGAGAGAGAGAGAGAGAGATTGAGAGAGAGAAGACGAGAGAGAGAGAGACGAGGTGAGAGAGTTGTGATGAGAGAGAGAGAGAGAAGATGTCAGAGAGAGAGGGGGAGGGGGGGAAAGAGTCAGAGGGACAGAGAAGACAGAGTTTGGCAGATATAGATAGAGTCAGAGATGAGACCGAAAAAGAAGACAGACAGAAGGTTCACACACACACACACA
>CM054147.1:20353440-20390821 GCA_028751875.1 Rapana venosa
ACCAGAAACAGAGAAAGAGCGACGCCAATAGTGGATTGGTTGAATCTTGGTATTCGTAAGCACAGGGTATCTGCAGCAGAGCGGAGGGAACGAGAAGGAGTATATAGGTGAAGACAGTCACAGATGTAGGAGGGAGGTGTTTTGTGGAGACACTTGTAACAGTGGGTGCTGATCTTATAGCTTACTCTCTGTGGGACAGGCAGCCAGTGGAGAGATTGAAAGAGCGGAGTTATGTGCTCAGATTTTTTCTTTCTGAGGACTAGTCGAGCTGCATCAGAGTTTTGTATACGTTGAAGGGAGTGGATTGATGATGCTGGAAGACCAACCAGAAGAGAATTGCAATAGTCCAAATGTGAAAGAATGAGAGAGGCCACTAGTTTGGATGTTGCTTCAGTGGACAGGTACTTTCGATTTGCACTAAGACGCTGTAATTGATGGTAGCATGACTGGCAGGTCTGGGTGATGAATTGTTTGCATTGAGAGTGTGTTGTCGATAACGACCCCAAGATACTTCACAGCAGTGGATAGAGGAATTCACAGATTCACAGATTGTTCTCTGTCTACCTGTCACCCACTCACAAATCGTAATGCTTCCATTAGCGATTCCGGGCCCAGGACTAAATCTTTCTCAGATATTGATGTAAACAAAGTACCAAAGCCTACATTAACAATGTGTCATGCTTTTGAAACATCAATATTGAGAGAGTCTACATACGTGGCAATCTCTTAGTGTAGCACTATGTGATTTCCATTAAAGAAGGACACAATCTTCTGAATCGTGTGTAGAGTTGCCGATGATGAAGAGTTACTAGAAAAAAACAACCCTGTAAGCGTGCTTCTTTCTTTCTTTCTTTCTTTCTTTATTCTTTTATATCGAGGATAATGGAATAAGCACTTGTGTGCTTTTGTATATCCAGTCCCCGTGTGTATGCGGTTTTGCAAATTCTGTCATCTGTTCTTACCCGGCACACAATGGCATGCTTTTACGAAAAGCGGAACAGGATTTAACGTGCGCGCAAGATGTCCTGCATGCGTTCGCACTCGGGGCCTCGGTTTATAGTCTCATCCGAAGGACTTTTGGGGAGAGTGGAGTCTGCACTGATGTTAACTCCAGGGGAAAATATTCACCTTGAACGGGAATAGAACCCGGGTCGTCAGATTGCGAGCGCAATGTTCTAACCACTAGGTTATCCCGTCCCCCGTTAGATACAAATCTTCCTCCCCCAGTGTGTACTGAGACAGTTCTCACAGTAATTCTGTCATGTGTGATGAGTGAGACAGACTGTATATATTTTTGATGACCTCCAGTGTGTTGAGCTGGGAAACGAGCGACAACAAGATTGGCCAGTTCCGTGAATGACAAGAGCGTCCACTCCCATTTTGTTGCGGCTAACGCAGTCACCTTATGTTCCACTCAGTTAGCAATGTTTGAGTAATCAACAACAGTACAGGTAACAACAACAGAACAGAAAAACTTTAAACGTTTCATAGCGTTATTATTATTGTTGTTATTGTTATTGTTATTATTATTATTATCATTGTTGTTGTTGATATTATTATTATTATTAATATTATTATTATTATTATAAGTAGTAGTAGTAGCAGTAGCAGCAGCAGTAGATGTAGTAGTAGTAGTAGTAGTAGTAGTAGTAGTAGTAATAGTAGTAGAAGTAGTAGTAATAGTAGTAGTAGTAGTAGTAGTAGTAGTAGTAGTAGTAGTAGTAGTAGTAGTAGTAGTGTTATTGTTATCATTATTTACATGCGTATTCTCTCCTACAAATAGGTGTCTGTATCTTTCTGTCAGTCTGTCTCTCTCTCTCTCTCTGTCTCTCTCTTTCTGTCTGTCTGTCTGTATCTGCCTCTGTCTCTGTCTCTCTCTGAGTCTCTGTCTGTCTGTCTGTCTGTCTTTCTGGCTGGCTGGCTGGCTGGCTGGCTGTCTGTCTGTCTGTCTGTCTCTCTCCACGAACAGAAATGAGTTTCCAATAATCAACCCTTGCCAAGTGCTTTCTTTTGATGTTTCCGCTGCCGCTGCTGTTGATTGTAATACCGATAGTGATGATGATGATTATGCTGATGATGATGGTGTTAACTCTCTCTCTCTCTCTCTCTCTCTCTCTCTCTCTCTCTCTCTCTCTCTCTCAAAAAACCCAAAAAAACCCACCCAAACAACAACAACAAGAAACAAAAAAGAGATCGAGAACTCAAAATTGACCTTGAATGTTTTATTGGAGGTATTTGGAGAGAAGAAGAAGAAGAAGATGAAGATGAAGAAGAAGAAGAAGAAGAAGAAGAGGAAGAAGAAGAAGAAGAGAAGAGAAGAAGGAAGAAGAAAGAAGGAGGAGGAGGAGGAGGAGGAGGAAGAAGAAGAAAGAAGAAGAAGAAGAAGAAGAAGAGAGAAGAGAGAGAGAGGAGAGAGAGGAGAGAGAGGAGAGAGAGAGAGGAGAGGGGACAAGCAGACAGACAGACAGACAGAGAGACAGACATACAGAGACACAAGACAGACATAGACAGAGACAGGGAGACAGAGAGAGACAGAGAGGGTTAAGAAACTACGTTCATGCTAACTGTTCCTAGTGTAGATCTGTGAAGATTGTTAGCATGTTAGATACAAATCAATAAGTGGTTAGACACCCCCTCTCTCTCAAATATAAAACAACAAAACAAAACAAAACAAAACCAAAAAAAAAGGACCCCATCAAAAACAAAACCCCAGTTAACAGTAATTTCTTCACAGTGATGACATGAACAAACTTCGTAAAATATTGTACATCTGTTATTAATCTTAAAATATCGTATTCAAACAGAAAAGAGTCGGGTCTGACCAGCACTTTTTTTTTCTTTTGGAGGGGGCGGGGGGGGGGGGGGGGGGGGGGGGTTAGCGAGTGGGGGTCAGAGGAGGATGGAAGGGTGAGGGGGAGGAATAGGACAAGGAAGGAATTTATTTTTCAATGTCTGTTGCTCTCCCCCCCAGGTGTACTTTATCAAAGAGTGTGAGCTGTTGTTTTCTCGGGGGTTTATGACACTTTTGGGAGTAGCCTTGGGGCGGGTTTTCTTGTTATTCTGTTCATTTTTGTGTTTGTAAGTGTTTTTTGTTAGGTTTAAGGAAAAGAGAGAGAGAGAGAAAAGAGAGGAGAGAAAAGGAGAGAGAGAGGTGAGAGAGAGAGAAGACAGACAGACAGACAGACAGAAAAGGGACAGACAGACATACGTACATACATACATGCTAATGCATGCACACATACATACATACATACATACACACATACATGCATGCTTTACATACATACAAAATTAATACATACATACATACATACATACTTTACATACATGTATGCTATATGCATACATACATTCATACATACATACATACAAACATACATACATACATGCAGACAGACAGACAGACATACAAACAAACAAACAAACAAACAAACAAACAAACAGACTGACAGACAGACAGGTAGACAGACAGACACAGATAGACAGAAAGACATACAGAAAGACAAGATTTCTTCCTTCGTTATGTTGGGTTTTTTATTTTCACACCTCTAGGTCAGCTGTTTATTTTGTCACTTCTTTTTCTTTAATTTTTTTCCTTTCTGTCTTTATTTCCTTGTTTTTATGGTGTGTTTGTTTGGGTTTTTTCTCGTTTGTTATGGTCCGTTTTCTTTTTGTTTAATTTTGTCACTCTTTTCCTTGATTTGGGTTTTTCTTAATTATTCTTTTTTTGCGTCTGTCGTTTGGTTTCTTTTGTTTTGTTTCTTCTATATTTCCTTTTGCTTGTTTATTCGATATTTTGTTTTTGTCTTTTTCTTTCTTTCGTTTTTTTCTTTCTTTCTTCTTTCTGTCTATTTTTGTTATTTCTGTTCGTCCTTATTATTTTAACTCTTGTCTTTCCTGTTTGTCCTATTTTTAGGTTCTCTGATGTTTCTTAAGTAATTTTTGTGTGTGTTCTTTTTTGTACTTTCGATTCAAAGGAAATGTCTGTCTACTGTTGAGTGTCTGCTCTACTTTCCTCCGGTATGTTTTTTGTTGTTGTTTCTATATCAATTTTATTCCTATCTTTTTTTTCCTGGCGTGTTTGTACCCGTTTGTTTGTACATTTCATGAACAGTGTGTATGTCTGAGTGGTTTGGGTTTACTTTTCTTATTTAATAAGCAGGGTAACTTTTTAAAAAATCCATTTTATATTTTCAGGAGAGGGGGGGGGGGGGGGCGTTGCTATTTTATCAAGGTGTTTCTTTTTTCTCTCTCTCTCAAAAAGTTTTCTGCACTTAGAAACTTTAATGGAGAACCCGTCAAAAAAGCTTGCAGACGCCAAGATGTGTGTTGTTTGTGTTCCTAAGATTCTGAGTTATGTTCCTCGTATACATCTGTGTTGTGCTTATTTTGCTTTTAAGCATGTCCGTCTGGTATCTGTTTGGTCATTTTTCTCCCAGAAACATGAGGGGTGATGGGGGGAGGGGGAATGGAGGGGGAGAAGAGGACAGGGGCAGGGGAGGGTGGTGGAAGAGGAGGGGAGCAGGGGTGTGGGGTGGGGGTGGGGAGTAAATAGAACGAAGAAATGAAAGAAGAAGGTGTGTGAACTTTGGTGAATATAGCTGTTAAATTAAAGGAAGCAGAAGATAAAGGAAAGGACTGGGAGGGAGGGAGGGAGTAGGAGAGAGAGAGATAGATAGATAGATAGATAGATAGAGAGAGAGAGAGAGAGAGAGAGAGAGATGAGAGAGAGAGAGAGGAGGAGAGAGAGAGAAGCAGACGCAGGCACAGACGTTTATTCATAAGAGACAGACAGACAGAAAGACAGATAGGAGACTGACACACAGACACACAGACAGAGACAGACACACACACACAGACAGACACACACACACACAGGTAGTGACAAAAATAGACAGATCGCAGCAAGAGAGACATACACAGACAAAGAGACATAGACAGACAGACAAACACACAAACACACAGACAGACAGACAAACACACAGACCCACAGAAAACGTACGGTGAAGACAGATGGGGAAACGATTAACAAGAGTGGCCTTAGTTCAACGTAACCATATCATTCCGGTTTAGCTGCTATGTTTTCGGTGCATCAAACGCTTAACCGTCAAGGCCTTCATTACAATTCTCTTTAGGTGCACCTTCGCTAAGCCCTGTATACAATATACAGCATGCGTGGGTGCATGGATAAACAAGCTGGTGGCTAAATTTACCTGCCTGCCTACCTGTCTGTCTGTCTGTCTGCCTGTCTGTCTGTTTGTCTGTATGCTTGTCTGTCTGTCTCTCTGTCTTTCTGACTGTATGTATGTGTGACCTTGGTTTTTGCTTAAAGCCTCCTGAGATTGAAGAGTACCTGATGCTGACACCAACATCCGATTCTCTGAACGCATCTGACAGCATTGCCGAAAACATGAGGCTGAATAGGGTGGGAGCAAGAACACAGCCCTGCTTCACTCCGTTGGTGACTGGGAAGGGTTCAGATGCCTCTCCGTTGTTTTGTACTCTGGCCAGCATACCATCAGGGAAAGGACGTACGAAAGCGATGAATTTTCTTGGGCAGCCGTACTTCGCCATGATTCTCCATAGACCCTCTCTGCTAACAGTATCGAAGGCCTTGGTCAGATCAACAAAGGTGGAGTAGAGGTCAGTGTTTTGTTCCTGACACTTCTCCTGGAGCTGCCTGGCAGCAAACACCATGTCGAGAGTCCCGCGATCTTTCCGGAAGCCACATTGACTCTCTGGAAGAAGGTCTTGCTCAAGGTGGGCTATGAGCCGGTTCAGCAGTACTCTGTCCAGGACCTTGCCTGCGATGGACAGCAGGGATATTCTCGGTGGTTTGTCACAGGCCTGGCGGTTTCCTTTGTTCTTGTATAGATGTATGATGGAGGCATTTTTGAAGTCTTGCGGAAGTGTCTCATGCTGTCATACGACTTGGAAGAGCTCATGAAGTTTTTCAGTCAGTGCTCTGCCACCCCCTTTGTAGATCTCAGTGGGATTGAGTCTGCGCCGGGTGCTTTACCACTGGACAGCAGGCGAATTGCTTTCTGGATCTCCTCAAAGGTTGGTATGGCACTCATCGTCTCGTCGACTGGAACTTGTGGGAGGCGGGTTAATAGCTTGATCGTTGATGGTGGAAAGCGGTTTAGAACATTGTCAAAATGTTCAGCCAACAACAGATATCATCACGACTTCCTGTTTGCTGATGATTGCGCCCTCAATGCTGCTTCTGAAGCCGACATGAAGCCACAGTGGCGAGCAGCTGTACGCAGTGGTTCCAAGGCCCACGAAGCAAACAGAATTGCGACAGCTGAGCAACGCAGGCAAGACAGGAAAGATAGAGCCTCCAAGTCTCCAAAAGCAGCCGCTATACCCTGTCCATACTGCTCAAGAACTTTTCAAGCGCGGATTGGCCAAATAGGTCATCTTCGCACCCACAGAAATGGACCCTCCCAATCCCAGGATGAATATATGGTCATCATCGATCCCGATGGACGAAGAAGAAGAATGTATGTGTGGGTCATTTGTTGGTCAATTGGTCGGTCGGTCGGTGGGTTGGCTGGTCCGTTTTCTGTGTGTGTGTGGTGTTTCTTTGTCTGGTCTGTTGCTGTCTGTCTCTGAGGCTTTGTCTGTTGTTGTCTGTATGTCTCTCGGTCTTTCTTGATCTCTCTCTGTTCAACTCTCTCTTCTCTCATTTCTCTACTCTCCTCTCTCCTCCTCATCTCCTCCACATCTCCAATCTCCTCACCTCCTTGTTGTGGTTGTTGTTGTTCTTCTTTTTTTCTTCTTCTTCTTCTGCTATCTCTTTCTTTCTTCTTTCTTTCTTTTTTCTCCTTCCGTCCTTCCGACTTCCTTTCAGTTTTCCTTTCTTTCTTTCCTTCTTTCTTCTTTCTTCTTCTTTCTTCTTCTTCTTTTTTTCACTCCAGTAACCACTGAAGCGATATGATCTTTTTTGTGATGGAGACAAGGTGTCGAGATGTGATTTATCAATGTAACAATGGATCGCAGGGCCTGGTGTATTCTGCGAGTTCTTTATCTGCAATCGCTTACTCCTCCCTCCTCCGTCTCTTCATCCCCCTGTCTCTCTCCTAGTCTCTCCTTCTCGTCATCTGGTTCTCCTCCGTCCATCTCCTCTCTTTTTCTGCCTTCTTTTCCTCCTTCTCGCCTTACTTCTCCTGCTTCTCTTCTCTCATCCTCCTACTTTCTCTTACTCCTCCTCTTCTCTCCTCCTACTTTTCCTCTCCTCTCTGGTGTTTTTCTGCTCTAGGCATTTTGTTGGTGTTGTTTATGACAATGAAGATGATGATGTAGTTTCTTGTTCATATTGTTTACGATGATGTTGTAGTATTGTTTTGACTATGTTGATGTTATTGTTGTGCTGCTGGTACTGCTGCTGTTGCTGCTGCTGTTGATGATGATGATGGTGATGATGATGATGATGATGATGATGATGATGATGATGGATATATATATATATATATATATATAGATATATATATATATATGCACACACACACATACACATAACATCAAGATTATGTTTGCACGTTAAAGGTCTTGTAATAAAAGCCAATGTTCGGTGGAGTGTGCACAAAACAAAAACAAACAAACAACAACAACAACAACAACAACAGCAAACCCAGACTACTGCTCCGCCGCTGTTTTCAAGCTGTCCAGCAACAACAACCCGTGGGTTTTTCCCTCACATCTCAGAAGATGTGTCACATACATGGAATGTCCTTTACGCTGTACACTCAATCACCCCCCCCCCCCCCCCACTTCCCCTTCCTTTCAGTTTGACAAAAAAAAATCGAACTGAATGTCAAAGTCCTTCGGATGAGACTATAAACAGAGGCCCCGTGTGCGAACGCATGCAGAACATCTTGCGCACACGTTAAATCCTGTTCCGCTTTTCGAAAGAGTAGGCCATTGTGTGCCGGTGGGAACAGATGACACAATTTACAAAACCGCATATACACGGGGACTGGATGTAAAAAAAAGCACATGAGTGCTTATTCCATTATCTTCGATATAAAAAAAAGTCCCCTTACCTTTCCGTAAAAGGATGAAACTGTACATAGCTGAGGGAAGTATTGCATAATGTATAAAATTGTTACTCAAACTGATAATATTTACCCGAAAGATCTTCCAGTAAAAGACGTTCATTCTGGATGTACACAGCCTCCTACAATGCCGCTTACTTTGTTGCGCTAGATGTAAGAGGTGAAAAGTTCAAGTCAACTTTCTACATAAACTGTTACCCGAACTGCTGCACATAACACATCTTCCTGTAAAAAACAACAACAAACCGATTTGTTTGTTGTTGTTCTTGTTGTTGCTCGTTTTTTCCCGTCAGCTAGATCTCAGAGGTTCCCTTAATGATGAGATTTTGCGATTGCGACCGCGTTTGCCCATCATGAAGGTAGCCGCATTCCGACTTTGGGAATGTATGCTGGGTATGTACATGTTTCCGTAACCCACCGAAAGCTGATATGAAAAACGGGATCTTAAACATGCGTAATTTATCTTCTCCACATGTGTACAATACACGAAAGAAAAGACAGCATTGACACGTCTGTACTTGAACTTGACCTGAAAGATCGCACACGCACACACACACACACACACACCCACACACACACCACACAACACACACACACACACACACAACACATACATACACACACAACACACAAACACACACACGACACACAACACACAACACACCACACAAACACACACACACACAACACACACACACACACACACACACACACACACCACAAAAATCCCCACTCTTAATTCACCAAACGGGCACCACCCGGGATTCGAACCCACGACTTCATAAACCCATGGGATGGAAGTCGAACGGGTCTTAAACAAACACTGGGCTACGACCTCCTTCCTTCGTAAAACCGTTTATTCTGTTGCTCAGGCTGTGTTCTCTGCCTGCTTGTTGCTTGCTTGTTGCTTGCTTGTTGCTTACGGTGCTGTGATGGAATCTGTTCTGCTGCTGTGCTCACTTGACGCCACAGCCTCTGCTTCATTAAGCCTTCAGGACAGCAGTGGGGCCACAGGCCCTGGCTGTCTGGCTGTCTGGATGTTTGGATGCTGCTGGTGCTGACCTCACGTGTGAATGGTGGTCAGACCAGCAGTCTGTAGGTTTTTTGGTCTGATATGTATATATATATATATTGAAATGTGGATTATAATGTGTGTGGGGGAGGGTGGGGTGGGGTGGTGAGTGAGTGAGTGAATGTGTGTGTGTTTCTCTCTCTCTCTCTCTCTCACTCACTCTCTCTCTATATATATATATAATTATATATATACACACACATATTATATATATATTAGAGACAATGACAATAGTTGTCTCTAATATATATATATATATAATATGTGTGTGTATATATATAATTATATATATAGAGAGAGAGAGAGAGTGAGAGAGAGAGAGAGAGAGAGAGAGAAACACACACACATTCACTCACTCACTCACACCCCACCCCACCCACCCCCACACACATTATAATCCACATTTCAATATATATATATATATATATATATATATATATATATATATATATATATATATATATATATATATATTAGAACAAAACCTACAGACTGCTGTCTGGGAGAGAGACAGAGACAGAGAGACAAGAGAGAGAGAGACAGAGAGAGAGAGAGTCAAAGACAGCCAAAAACACACACGAACACAGACTCAGGCACACAACCACACACACACACACACATACATACACACACACGCACGCACGTACGCACGCACGCACACACACTTACACACACACACACACACACACACGCACACAAACACACACACACCACAAACACACACTCACACACACAAACACACACCCAAACACACACACACGCGCACGCACGCACGCACACACACAAACACACATAAACACACACACACAAACACACACACACACACGCACGCACGCACACACACTCACACACACAAACACACACACACACATTGCGTGAACATGGCTACAAAACAGCCTTGCCTACTTCACGTTCTAAAAAGGGCCGCAATACACAGTTTCGTGAAAGTTGAAGTAGTGACGATGTTCATTCACTTTTGTCAACATCATATGTATTTCCATTTTCAAAATGAATAAGTCAAACTTTGAACGACGTCAATAAAAAAAAAAAAGACGCAGACAAATCTTTGACGTCATCTTAGTAGCGTGGGGATGGTCAGACAGCAGTCTGTAGATTTTGTTATTCTCCTTTGAAATGTAGATATGATGTGTGTGTGTGTGTGTGGTGTGTGTGTGTGTGTGTGCGCGTGTGTGCGTGTGTGTGTGTGAGTGTGTGTATGTGAGTGTGTGTGAGTGTGTGTCTCTCTCTCTCTCTATATATATATGTATATATATATATATATATATATATATATATATATATATATAGTCGCACACAAAGACACAACAAAGCCAAAAACACGAACACAGACTCAGGCATACACCAACCCAGCCCGACCCCCACTCTCTCTCGCTCTCTCTCCCCTTCTTCCTGAGCTCTGGAGGTGGTCAGACGTGTATTTGTGCTCTGTCAAAAATATCGTATTTATGGCAGTTATTAGTCATAGACTGAAGTGAATTTTGGCAGGTGGGTGTATACAGGCGTGCTCATCACTAATCTGACTTTAGTGATTGGAATTCTTGTGTAGTTAGCCTGTAAATTATATTTCAAATATTAATACTTAACAAATAAGGTTTAATTTTCATCCTATTGCCGAGAAGAGATCAACATTTGTGTATTCAAAACTGGACGTGAAAAATTGCAAACTGCACGTGAGAAATTGCAACTTGTTCTGGGTTCATGAACTCTCCCCTCTTCTGCTGGCTGTCATGATGCAGTGTGCACGTGAAAACTGAGCATGCCTGTGACACTTTGATGCACCTGCCAACTGGAGATGGGAACTATGACAGCATGTGAGTGTCAGTAACTTTGTTTTGATTTCTTTTAAATATGGCGGAAGATTCCACATGTAGTACGAAAAAACTTAAATCCACCATGGATGAAATCCAGAAACGATTTTCTTGTAGGACTGAAGAGCTGACTGCATGGCGAAATTCCCTTATTTATCGCTATACAGCAATCAAGGAAAGGTCAATCGTAGTAACAGTGGCTGACTTCAATCAAAATGACGAAACCATTTATTCAATACCTCAGTTTGTTCCACTATTGCCACCTCCTGAACTTGCTAAAACAGTGATAAGACTTTTTCATGAATCTTCAAAAAGCGTCACAATTACTCTGTATTTCACACAGCAGGGAGGGGGCACCCTGTTGTGTCAAGGAAGAGATGTGTGCAGTGGCGTGATCAAGAGTGTGAGAAAATTAAAGATTTTATCTCAGCTTTCCTGCAAACACAGAACAACAAAGAATTAAACACAACATCTCCTCGAAACTCCTGTGGTGTTCATTAAAAACCTGCAGGAGTTGTTTCCCTGGATGCCCCCCCTTGTGGATGAAGTCTGTCTCAATCCTGTTGCTATGACTCCAAGCCATCAGTCTCCTGATGCACAGAGTAAAAACCCTCCTTCAGACTCAATCTATTGCTGTCCAGTGAAGTCACTGACGCTGCCAATGTTTACCACCAAAAAAAACAGTTTTCCTTCCACCTACACCATCCATTGAAAATGAATCAGTGTCTACAAAGTCAGAAGAAAGTCCTCACACTGACACAACCACCCATTGGTAAAGGACCCGTATGCAGAGAAAAAGAAATTTGTTTTCTTCTGAATTGAAAGCCCACAAAAAACAACAGTCATCATTATCACTGACTTCGTGTAAACAAAACACTAAAAGAAATTAAGTGTTCCATTGAGTTGTTAAACCTCGACTCAAGAAGAAAATGAGTCAAAGACAGCCTCACTCATTGAGGACGTTAAAACTTCATTGAAAAATGAGCTACGAGTGCATGTTTCTAAAAGCACGACTCACTACTTCTTGAATTAGATAGTTTTAGAAAGAAAATAAACCAACTGGAAGAAAAAAATTCAAAACTAGAAAAGGACAATCATTCAATTAAAACTCAGATGGGAACAATACAGTCTCAGTTGAAAGAATTAGCTCCAAAAAACACTGAGACAACATCCACTCAGACTTTCTCCCCATCCTCAATCAGAACAACGTCCTGCTGTTTTGCTACAACACACATCTGAATCAGAACAAAGTGGGTGTTCCAACCATGAAGAACTAGGATCTGTAATCAGTGATCCAACCATCCAGCCATCTCAGACAGAGGACTCTATCACCATGACTGATGCAGCTTTTCCTGATACTCCAAAAGCAACAGACCAGGAAATCATGGAAACCAAACTTCACTACAATATAACTGTTAAAAATTCCTTTGAGGGCCCCTGGCTGATGTAGATCCTGGCCTTACAAGAAACACAGCAAACAGAGGTACAGCCAGGTCCCACAGGAGGATGTATCAACAACCAGTACAGAAAAACCATGGACTCTGGAACCCATAGAACAGCACAAACTCCTAAACCATCACCTCATGAAACATTATCCAAAATTTCAATTCCAGACACAACAACCATGCTATTGATAGGAGATTCTGTCATTAGAAACATTGATCCATACAGACTGGCCCCTCGGGGTGAGAACATGTTCAAGATCTGTGTGTCTGGAATGAAGATAACAGACCTGTCAACATGGCTTTCTACCCTTCCTGTTATGTTCAAAATAAAATGTGTAATTGTCCACATTGGTGTCAACAGCTGCAAATCTGGTGTCATTTCAGAAAAAGAATGGACTGACCTTGTCAAACTATGCTTCTCCTCCTTCCCCCAGTCTGCAGTCAGTATGAGCTCCATAATCCCAGCTAGAGGTCGTCATCATCTTAACCCTTTCATATTCCTTCCACAGAAATCTTCAAACAGTCTGTCATAAAGTCAAACACCACATTCATTGACCACACAAATACTTTCACCACTAGTTCTGGAGCTCCTCGTTTAGCTCTTTATTTCAATCTGACTCCACCCCAGTGAAAGAGGCACTTCCAGAATAGCTAACAACTTCGGTTTACCTGGAATAAGGTTTGAGCACGGCAATGCTAAATAGGAATAATGCAAACAACATGCTTGAAACTGATGGCCGTGCTTATGATATTAATGGCAGAAATGATTACCATCAAGGCCAATTTCAGACAGTTATTCCACAGTGAGCAGGGTATATCAACCACCTGCTTACACAACAGAAAAACAGGGCGAGATGTTTCCATCTCACTCCCAAGTAGTTCCTCAACAGATGACAATCATCATAAAGACATTGTTCAGCAACTATAGACCACAACAAAATAGGACAAGTAGAGGCCCTAGGACATATCCTCAGCAGAGGTTCTCCCTTCTTATACTAGTAATTCTACAGAAACTCTGTCTCGGTCTAATGCCAGCCATCAAGATCAGCATGCATACATTGACAATGCAGCATGTCCCTCCTCCTCCTCACTTTCTCACTACCCACCTCTCAGATCAAGGCCACGTGAGAACATATCTAATGCTCCTTTTCCAGTCTCTTCTGTTCAACATCCCTCTTTGCATTCAAACTACACAAATCTTGGAAGAAGTTCCTCGTATCCTTTTCCACCTCCTCTGGCATCCCATGAAGCACACAACTTCCACCTTCCTCCAGAACAAGATGCTTCTGTAATATCTGATCAGTTCCCTAGCAGCCATCCTCCTTTTAGAGGACATATCCATCCATATGCCTTAGATTTGCTCTCCATGGCCTCTCAAATAATGGCAGATCAGGGTAGAACCCCTTACCCCATGCACAGATAGAAATCAGGATATATAATCATTGCATGGTGTTTACTTTTTGTGTAAAAAATTCAAATGTATAATGATGTGTGATAGTATTTGAATGTTGTAGTTCCAGATGCTCCTGTGGCTGTGCGCTTGACCGGAGAGAAAAACATTTGTTCGAAGATTGGTTACGGAAAAGGTCTTGGCGGTTTGGTGTTTTTTTTTTTATAGGTTTTTCCTTTTGCATTGTTGATTCTTTCGCTTTATAGACACTTTGCAAGTTTTTGATATAATTACACTAAAAAGTGTGTTTTGGCAAAGTAGCATTTCATTGAAAGTAAAATCATATTTCCCTTTGCATATTTTGGTGCTTTGTGATTTTTCCATACATTGCTTACTTGATCTTGTTTTCATTCTCCCTATAGTTGTATTTTGGTGCCATTTTTATGTAAGTGTTATTTTTTGATAGTACTCTGATATTGTGTTGAAAAACTGTAGGAATTAGTGATTAGATGTGTATGAAATAATCAATTTATTTTGATTATGGATCATCAAAATAATCTTTGGTTAACTAAAAATGGTTTTCGAATTGGTCATCTTAACATCAACCATGCAATACACAAAATGTCTGAAATATCTTCCATATTGTCAAATTCAGGGACAAATTTCCATGTTTTTCGGCTTCACAGAAACCCATCTATCACCCCATATTCAGACAATGACATTTCAGTACCAGGCTACAATACCATTCGCAGAGACTCCCGTATTCATAAAAAACTGGTATAGTTGTTTATATTCATCACTCGGTACAGTTCAAAAGAGTTACAAGTTTAGGGGCAACTTCATGTAGAAACAATTTGGATTGAAATAAAACTAAGACATTCCAGACCAATTCTTTTATGTTTTCTTTACAGAAATCCCAAAGAAAAAGCAGAATGGATTGATCGCTATATCTCAATGATGGATAGCATAGAGAAAGATTATGATGATATAATTATATTAGGTGATTTCAATATTGATTTATTAAAACCTAATAATCATTGGATACAGACATTTAAAATCTTTCAACTTGAAGCAATTGATAACTATTCCAACTCGTGTCACACATATTTCAAAAACTTTAATAGATTTATATATATGTTGTAAATAAAGAGACTATTGTAGAGGTAAATGTTCCACTTTCTGGCTGTAGTGATCACTTTCCCTATTTTGTATAACTTGGTCGAAAAAAGGAGTAAAAATTCCAAAAGTTAGCCATTAAAACTATAACTTACAGAAGTTTCTCAAACTTTAATATCACGTTTTTCTACAGGACTTCTAAATTCGCATTTGAGTGATGTTTATCAAATTTCTGATCCCAATATAGCTAATGAACATTGGTATTCTATCTTTATAGTGTCTACAACAAACATGCTCCATTACAAACTAAAAGAGTTAAATACAAAAAACCAAACCACCATGGCTTACTAACGAAATACAGAAACATATATATCATAGGGATTACCTATTAAAGAAAGGTTCCCGAGAACATTATAAAAAACAGAGAAATTATGTTTAAATTCCCTTTTACGAGCTGAGAAAAAAAAGCATTTTGAAGAGCTTCTTAAAAACAACAGGGGCAGTAAATCTATTTGGAAAACTATAAAACCAGCTTACCAACAAAGTTATAATAAAATTCAAACGTTGGCTGTGATATATCTGCTGATACATTAAATCTTCATTTCTCAACTGTTGCAGACCAGTTAATCTCTAAGGACAAATCAGAAGACAATGACTTAAAAAACTTGATAGCTTTTTGCGACAGCAAGAACATTCAATCAAAAATTGAGATAGCATTTAATTACAGTTTAACGACGTGTTCACTGCTTTAAATCGTCTGAAACAATCATCAACAACGTGGTTCTTGATGGATTGGATGGGAAAATTCTTAAATTATCTGCACCTGTTATAAGCAGAAAACACTACATATATTTACAATCTTTGCATTTAAATAAGAATACTTTTTCCCTAAAATCTTAAAACAAGCAAAAATATTCCTTTACATAAATCTGGAAATCCTCAGAACCATCAAACTACAGACCAATTTCAATATTGTCCACTCTTTCAAAACCATTAGAGCAGCACTTTATAAATGTTTAATTAGCCCACTTAAATAAATTTAAACTGTTACACCCCAAACCAGTCTTTGGATTAGAGCAAAACCATTCCTGCCACACTACTCTTGTAAAAATGACAGGGTAGATGGTTGTTTAATATGAATAAAAAAGAATTCACAGGTATACTTTTTATGATTTTGCTAAAGCCTTTTGATATTATAGACCACAGACTTCTATACGAAAGCTTGCAGTCTACAAACTATCTCCTAGTACCCTCACACTTATTTTGTCATTCTTATCTGAGAGACAGCAAAAGGTACATCTAAACAACACGTCTCAAGTTTTCTTCTTAACAGTTTGGTGGTTCCACAAGGATCAGTTCTTGGTCCCTTGTTGTTTTCTTATGTATATAAATGACCTGCCTTTGAGTATAACTATACAAAATGAACTATTTGCAGATGATACAACTCTTTATACTAGCCACAAAAACCCCCTTCATGTATGGTCAAAGCTTACAAGAGAATATAAACATAATTGTCAACTGGACACAAATGAACCACATGGCCCTTTCACCAGGTAAAACAAAATTTATGCTGTTATCAACAAGACAAAAAACGTCAAAATTTTTAACATAAGCTTGCCTTCTAATTTAGTCAACAGTGTCAAAATTTTAAGAAGTTTCTAGTCATAAATTTTGGGGATAACCTCGATAATAATTTGTCTTGGTTCTGTACATATACGTAAACTAACAAAGAAATTGCCTCCAAAACCTACCAGTTAAATAAGATCAAACACTTTGTAAATCTGCATGCGAGAAAAAATATTTTTTTTATTCATTTATATTCAGTCTTTTCTGTGGATTATGCATCTACACTTTTGGGATTTAGCCAGTAATAAACTTATTCAAACCATTATCAGTATACATAAACGAGCTGTCAAAATAGTATTAGATATCATCTTCATTACATTTTCAGATTACAAAAATGTTAATATTCTTCCTCTCAAAACACGATTGGGTGTTTATAAGGGATACTAATGCATAAAATTCTTCATGGTAGTGCCCCATCTTCCTTAAGCAGCATGTTCAGCGAAAACAATTTCGACATTCACATAAAATTAACCTCCCTTTACCAGCTATTACTCTGTTTAAATCAAGCTTAGATATTCTGGAAGCTGGTTTTGGAATAGACTCCCAACCTTTCTAAAAGATGAAACAGGATTTTCAAGATTTAAGAGTCTGTTCTATGATTTTCTAATGACCTATTTAAAATGTCGCATTTCTTTCACCACCCAATGTTTTAATCAAACTGTTAGTAGTTTCAGTACACAAATTGTCCCTGCGCAGTGTATAATTAGTTATTGTAATATCCATCCTATTCAAATCCTGTTTGTTTGTTTTGATTATTTCTGAGTATATTTAAGCACTTTTCTCTGATGTTCTCTATATCTTGCTTGCCTTCCAGTATGTGTGTGTGCGTCTGTGTGTGTATTGTTTTCCATGTAATCTATGTCAAATAAGCTATTTTCGTTTCTTATTTATTTATTTATTATTTTGAGGCTGGATGTAAAAAAGCATGTAATGCTTAATCTACTACCCTCTGAAAAATAAAATTGTTCAAATTGTTCAAATTGTTTCTCTCTTCTCTCTCCTCTCTCTCTCTCTCTCCATCTCCTCTCTCTCTCTCTCTCTCTCATCTCTCTCTCTCTCTCTCCTCTCTCTGTCACACACACCCACCACACATCACACCCACAAAACACACACACAGAGCAACACACACTGCGTGAATGCGCATACAAACCATTTTTGTCGAATTCATGTTCCACAATGGGCTACAATACACAGTTTCGACAAAGTTGAAGTAGTGATAATATTCATGAACTTTCATCAATGTTATGATGTTTTCCATTTCCAAACTGGATGATCGAACTTTGAACGACGTCGATAAAAAAATGACGCAGGCAATTCTTTGACGTCATCTCAGGTTACAATATCATATGTAAGGCCATGTAAGGAAATAAACTCGGTACCAACATTTCTGTCTGTCTGTCTGTCTGTCTGACTGTCTGTTCGAATGTCTGTCAGTATGTCTGTCTGTCTGTCTCTTCCTCAGTCTATCTGTCTGAATGTCTGCCTGTTCCACCCCCCAACCCAGTCTCTGTCTCTGGCAACAACATAAATAAGTCCAGTGTTTGTTGTTGGGTTTTGTTTGTTTTTTTAGGTGAAAAAGAGTGTAAACACACACGTGCATATGCACGCGCTTGCACGCACGCCTACAAGCACGCACAAACAAACACATACACTCACACAAACAAATAATATGGGAGACGGGATAGCCTAGTGGTTAGAACATTGCGTTCTCAATCTGACGACCCGGGTTCGATTCCCGTTCAAGGGTTTATTTTCCCCTGGAGTTAACATCAGTGCAGACTCCACTCTCCCCAAAAGTCCTTCGGATGAGACTATAAACCGAGGCCCCGTGTGCGAACGCAAATCCTGTTCCGCTTTTCCTAAGAGTAGGCCATTGTGTGCCGGTGGGAATAGATGACATAATTTACAAAACCGCATACACAGGGGGACTGTATGTAAACAAGTACATAAGTGTTTATTCCATTATCCTCGATATAAAAGAATAAAATGAAAATAAGTATCTCTGTCTATCTGTCTCTTCGTGTCTACCCCTGTCTGTCTGCTTCTCTGTCTCTGTCTCTGTCTCTCTATGAATGTCTGTCTGCCTGCTTCTCACTCTTTGTCTGTCTTTTTGTCTTTCTCTCTCTCTATACTGTTTTCTCTTTCTCTCTCTATCTCTCCTCCTCTCTCTCTCTCTCTCTTCTTCTCTCTCTCTCTTTCTATTTAAATTTTAAATTGGATATTATCTTTGAAATTACACCACACACACACTCTGTCTCTGTCTCTGTCTTCGTCTCTCTCTCTCTCACCTTTTATCGTTTTGCTTATAGTTATGGTGTCTCCTGATGAAGGTTCATATTTTATATTTTCAATACTTATTGGACTTGTCCTCTGCACTTAAGTCTTAACGAGTGCCCTATTTCAATATCTATTGTTATGTGTAACAAGTATATGTACCATTTGATAATGTGTAGATGTTTATCTTTGTGACTTATTCAGTTTAGTTGTTATTTCTTCTTGGTTTTGTTGTTGTTTGTTGTTTCTTTTTTACTCTTTTTTTCTTCTTTTGTTGGTTTGGTTTTCTTTCTCTTTTGTTTGTTTGTTTGTTTTGGTTGTGGGCTGTGTTGTTGTTTTTTTTTGGGGGGGTGGGGGGGTGGGGGTTGGGGGGGGGGGTTTATTTGGGGGTGTTTTTTTTTTTGGTTTTTTTTTATTAAATTTGCTTTTTTGGGGGGGGTTTTTTTGGGGGGGGGGGGGTTTGGGGTCGGAAAAAAGGGGGAAATTTTTCCCAAAGTTTCTAAATGTGAGAAAAATAATTTTTTGGGGCCCCAAATTTTTAAGAATTATCCCCACGGGCGGGGAAATGGGGTTAAAAAAACCAAAAATGAGTTGGGTTATTCATTACCTCCCAAAAAAAAAAATTTGTCATTGTCAATTTTCCATTGTCCTCTCCCCCCCCTCTCTTTTCTCTCCCTCTCCCCGGATCTCCCCCCTCCATTCCCCCTCTCCCTTTTCCCCCTCTCTCTCCTCTTCCCCCTCCTCTCTCTGTTTTCTAGTCTGTCTGTCCCTCTGTGGGGTGTGTAAAAGGTTTTTGTGTGACTTAAAGCCCGTAAAAAAAAACCGTACACAACAAATACTAACGTTTTTTTCCCTTTAAAGGAAAAAAATTCAACAAGCATAAAAAACTTTTAACCCCCCACTCACACAACAAAAGTTTAAAAGTTTTTTAAGTTTTTAAAAAACTCTAACTAAACCTTTTTTTAACCCCCTTTTCTCGCCCCCTTTTAAAACTTCATATACCCCTAAACCCCCCCCTCCCCTACCCCCCCACCCCCTTTCCGAATATTAAAAGCCCCCCACAAAAGGCCGGGAAGTAAATCAAAATGCTCCGTTCTGCTGAAAACCCCTTGGCCTTTCCGGCCCCCAGAGCCAAGAGCGATCAAAATTAAACCCCTATCCCGAAAGGGGGAGTGGGTGAAAAACACTAGGGGTTTTTGTGGTTAAAAAAAAAGCATTCCCGTCCACAAAACACGCAGGTTGTGAAATTTGCCCCCATCATTTCTGTGTTGTGTTTTGGGGTGGGGGAGGGGGGGGGGGTTGGGTTTGGGGGGGGTTTTGTGAGGGGGGGGGGGTTTGTGGTGGTGGTTTTTGAGGAAGGGGGGGAAAAATTTTGGGGTTTTGTGTGTGTGTGGGGTGTGGGGTGTTGTGTTTGTGGTTTTTGGGTGTGTTTTTGTTGCCCTGTAATATGTAAAATTTAAATTAAAAAGCCAAAATACAAATACTACGGCCCTACCCAAAACCCCTTAAAGTTTCGTAAAATTTTGTTTAAAGTATGTTTTGTATTATGTATGTAATGTAAAAAAGGGTATGTAGATGAAAGTACCCCCCCCTGATGTTAAAGTATGAAAGTATGTATGTGTGTAAAATATGCTTTAAGTTTAAAGTATGTAAAAAAATGAAGTAAGGGTTTTTTATGTAAAATGGAAAGTATGTAAGGGTTTTTAGTTTGAAAATGTATGTAAATGTTAGTTTTAAATTTAGTTAGGGGTTTTTTCAACAGTTTTAAAGCCCTTTTTACCGAAAAGGGGATATCAAAAACAAAGGTTAAGGGGTGGTGTGGGGTGTGTGTTTTTGGGGGGGTTTTTTGGGGTGGGTTTGGGTGGGGGTTTTGTTTGGGGGTTTTTGTGTGTATGTATGTGGGTGTTTTGAATTTGTGTGTATAAAGAAATGGGGGTTTTGTGGGGTGGGAATGAGTGAACCCTGGGGTTTTACGAGTTTTTTTTATATATAAAAAAAAATATAATTTTAAAAATATATATATATATAATAATATATATAAAAATATGTGGTGGTTTGGGGGTGGGGTTTTTGTGTGGTTTTTATTTTATATATAATAAATATAAAATATATATAAAATAAAATAATTAATTTTAATTTAATTTTATATAAAAATACCGTGGGACGTTTAAAAGGGTGGGGGTTTTTTTGTTTTGATTGTGGGGATGATTCGGGTTTTAAAGTAAATGTTGGGTTTTTTGGGTGGGGATTGTGCAAGATTAAGTCCCAAAAAACATGTATGCATAAAACTAATTTGTTTGGTTTTGTGGGTGGGGGTTTTGTTTTGTGTGTGTGTGGGGTGTGTATGTACGTTCGAAAATTTTGTAAAAGCGGGGGTCGTTTTTTGGGGGTGAAATTTTGTATTACGTGGGAAGGGGTGTGTGGGAAAATGTGTGTGTGGTGGGGTGGTGTGGGGTTTTTGGGGGTTTTTTGTGGTGTGTGTGGTAAATTGAAACTAAATTTTTTTTTTAAAGCGTGTTCCCTTTGTGCGTGAATTTTTGTTAAACGGTAAAATGTGTGGTGTGTTTTAATTTTGTTTTTGGGGGGTGTGTGTTGTGGGGGGGTTTTTTGTGGGTGGGTTTGTGGGGGTGTGGTTTTGGTTTTGTGTGTGTGTTTTTGGGGGGTCCCCCAACCGGTTTCCCCCAAAAAATTAAAAATCCCCCTGAAAAAATTTAACCAGGGATTAACAATTTAAAAAAATTAAAACAAACACCAAAAGCCCGGAAAAAAAAACAAAACCCCCTGCACACTGCCTTCCAACCCCTTTTCCCCACAGCCCCCCAAAAAAAATTTTAAAAAAAAAACGGGAAAAGGGCAGTACCCCCCCCTCCCCCAACACTTTTGGGCCTCAGCCCGAATGAATTTCATGCTCGACATCACCCCCAACCCCACTCCGGCGATGCCTCCGGGATGCCCAAAAAAGAAATCAAGGAAAAGAAAATGGAAAAAATTTTGCCGCAAAGGGACAGAGGAGATAGGAAAAAAGAGAAACAATTTTAAAAAAAAGAAAAAAAAATATTCCAAAAGTACAAAAGGTGGAAAAATGGGGAACAAAGAATTTAAAAAAAAACACACAAAAACCACTTTAGGAAAAATTTTTTGAGTTGAAAAAGTTTGGAAAATTTGGGCTGCTTTTCTTTCGTTTTTTTTGTTGTTTTTTTTTTTAAAAAAAAACAAGAAAAAAAAGAGACACATTAGGAAACGAGTTTACAAAATGGGACGAGTTTGTTATGTTCTCTACTTTGTAAAAAACAACCAACAACAGCCAAACAACAAACAAAACAAGAAGAACAGAACCGGATCACGAAACCTACTGTGTATAAATGATATGAGTTCTTCATTAATTTTCTGTTACTTGAAAAACAAAAGAATACAATGACAACAGAAACCGATCAGGAAATTATAGAGATTATAAAATGACACCGTATCTTATTTACTGTTTTGTAAACACATTCAAGAGCAGCCGAAAAAAAGGTAAGGATACTAGAGATTTGATAAAATGGCATGAATCTGTTCTTTTCCGTTGTTTGTAAAAAGAATTCAAGAGCACTAGAGAAGCATCAGGAAACTTGAAAGTTTACAACATGGGATATGTCTTTCACTTCAGTTGTTTATAAAAAGAAATACAAAAACAACAAGTTTACAACATTGGATATGTCTTTCACTTCAGTTGTTTATAAAAAGAAATACAAAAACAACAAGTTTACAACATTGGATATGTCTTTCATTTCAGTTGTTTATAAAAAGAAATACAAAAACAACAAGTTTACAACATTGGATATGTCTTTCATTTAAGTTGTTTATAAAAAGAAATACAAAAACAACAAGTTTACAACATTGGATATGTCTTTCACTTCAGTAGGTTATAAAAAAGACATACAAAAACAACAAGTTTAAAAACATTGGATTATGTCTTTCCCCTTCATGGGTTATAAAAAAGACATACAAAAACAACAAGTTTACACAATTGGATATGTCTTTCATTTCCGTAGTTTATAAAAAGAAATACACGAACAACAAGTTTACAAAATTGGATGTGTCTTTCACTTCAGTAGTTTATAAAAAAAGATAAATACAAGAACAAGTTTATAACATTAGATATGTCTTTCATTTCAGTAGTTTGTAAAAAAGAAATACAAGAACAACAAGTTTACAACATTGGATATGTCTTTCATTTCAGTAGTTTATAAAAAGAAATACAAGAACAAAAAAAATTTTTAAACAACATTGGATATTCTTTCATTTCAATAGTTTATAAAAAAAAAAAGACATACAAGAACAACAAGTTTACAACATTAGATATGTCTTTCATTTCAGTATTTTATAAAAAAGACATACAAGAACAACAAGTTTACAACATTAGATATGTCTTTCATTTCAGTAGTTTATAAAAAGCAACACAACAACAACAAGTTTACACAATTAGATATGTCTTTCATTTCAGTATTTTATATATATATAAAAGACATACAAGAACAACAAGTTTACAACATTGGATATGTCTTTCATTTTAGTAGTTTATAAAAAAGACATGCAAGAACAACAAGTTTACACAATGGGATATGTCTTTCACTTCAGTAGTTTATAGAAAAGACATGCAAGAACAACAAGTTTACACACTTGGATATGTCTTTCCCTTCAGTAGTTTCTAAAAAAGACATAAATGAACAACAAGTTTACAAAATTGGATGTGTCTTTCATTTCAGTAGTTTATAAAAAAAGAAATACAAGAACAACAAGTTTACAACATTGGATATGTCTTTCACTTCAGTAGTTTATAAACAAGACATACAAGAAGAACAGAGGCAGATCTGAAACCTTCAGAGTTGATAAAGTGGGGTGGGTCTGCCATTTTCTGTTGTTTGTAACCTGTGTGAAGAGAGCTGGTGATGGCACTTTTCTTCCACTGTTCGGAGATTTGTGTGTTGACATGCGTGATGTTGATTGCGGATTTAGGGATTTGGCAAAAACAGAAAATAATAGGCTCATTATTGGTGTTGTCTTTGTAGGGGAAAGCTCTCTTTCTCCCTCCGTCTGTCTGTATTTTTGTCTGTCTGTTCCCCCCCCCCCTTTCTGTCTGTCTTCCCCTCTCTCTTTTCTCCCTCTCTCTCTCCCCTCTCCCCACCTCTCTCTCATTTCCCCTTCTCTCTTCCTCTCTCTCACACACACACACACCCAACACACCCAACTTCTTTCGCGCGCAACACTCTTCGATCCACACTTTTTTTTGTAAACCTCAAAAAATGTATTTTTTTCATATCATTTCCCTGAATAATTTATTTAAATTCAAGAAAGAACACCCAAAACACGGACGCACGACGCACGCACGCACGCACACACCCACACGCGCGCGCACACACACCCACACACACACACACACACAACACACCACACACAAAACACTCACAACCCCACACAACACATCCACAACACACACGCACGCACGCACACACCACACACACACGCACATACACACACAGAATCATCTTTCAGTAAAGTTTAACGCACCACCCTTTTCACCACCACAACAATTAAAATTAAACCCTTTCCTCTCCAAACCCTTAAACCCTGCTGTCACCCCGTCACCGCACCGATCCCTCAGATTCCGAATCCTTTGGGGCGCCCCCTTCGAAGCTTTGTCAACCCCCTTTCTCCAGTCCTCTCGTCTCTCACCGCCCTCAGGTGTCTCCTCAGCTCCATGTCTGTCCACTCTTGAATTTGTCCTCCCATCTCTTCCTTTGGTCTGCCCTTTTTCTTCCTCCCCTCACTGTGCCTTTAGGATTGCTTGGCTATGAACGAAATGGCAAAGTTCGTGGCTGCACAAGTGGAGGCAAATACAATCTGTTTTACTCCACTACTTTCCTAGGCTTTTACTCCCTCGCTGCTTGCAAAAATCTTCAGTGGTGCCCGCAATAGTCTACAAGACTATGTCGGGCTAGGTGAGTGTGAGTGTAGGGTGAGGTGAGTGTGAGGTGAGTTGAGGGTGAGGTGATGTGAGTGAGTGTGAGGTGATGTGAAGTGAGGATTGTGAAAGGTTGATGTGAGGGGAAAGGAGGTGAGGGGAGGCGAGTGTGAGGGGGAAAGGGGAGGTGAGGTAAGGGGGAGGAGTGTAAAAGGGGAGGATTAGGTAGGTGAGATGAGGGAAGTGTGGATGAGTGTGGTGCGAGGTGAGTGAGGTGAGTGTGAGGTGAGGTGAGATGAGGTGAGGTAAAAGTGAGGTAAGTGTGAGGTGAGTGTGAGTGATATGCGGTGAATGTGAGGTGATATGAGGTGAGTGTGAAGTGAGGTGAGGTGAAGTGAGGTGATGAGGTGTCCTAAGCTTTGCTTCAGACGGTATCAGTTCAAAAAAATGTCTCTGCGCAATAAAGAATATTAATGATTTACAGTAGCCATGGAAAACATAGGCGAAGTACTGTGGAAGTTATAATGTCGTTAAAATGTATGTGTGTATGAAAAGGGGGTGGGGGAGGGAGGGTTAGGGGGGTTGGAGGGGTGGGGTGAGGAATGGGGATGGGGTGGTAGGTAGGGTTGCTGAAGATGGGGGTAGGGAGAGTGTGTGTGTGTGTGTTTAAAATAAAGTCTTTTATATCGAGGATAATGGAATAAGCACTTCTGTGCTTTTTTACATCCAGTCCCCTTGTTTATGTGGGTTTGTAAATTCTGTCATGTGTTCCTACCGGCACACAATGGCCTACTCTTGCGAAAAGCGGAAACAGGATTTTAAACGTGGTGCGCAAGATGATCTGCGTGCGTTCGCACACGGGGCCTCGTTTATAGTTCTCATCCGAAGGACTTTTGGGGAGAGTGGAGTCTGCACTGATGTCAACTCCAGGGAAAATATCCCCTAGAACGGGATTCGAACCCAAGATCATCAGATTGCGAGCGCAATGTTCTAACCACTAGGCTTTAGTGTAATCATCCGTGTCATAATAATGATGATGATAATAATAATAATAAAAATAATAATAATAATAATAATAATAATAATAAATGATAATAATAATAATAATAATAATAATAATATATGGAATTTATATAGCGCTGAATCTTTAAAAACAAACAAATCGAAGCGCTTGCACTCAAATCATTTACACGCATGCAACTCTCGTTAAGCATAATGAACAACATATTTCAAATCCATGCGCGCACACGCACGTACGCACGCCTCGCACACAAACACACACACACACACACAAACACACTCACGTGCCCACACACACACACAGACACACACACACACACCCCACACACACACACACATACAACACACTTAGGAGGTGAAGGATGCTATTGAAAATTAGGGACAGATATGAGGGAAAGTCTCAGGTAGAAAATACGTGTTTTGAGGCTGAATTTGAAGGTGTTAAATGAAGGCTTTTGGCGAAGTGAAAGAGGGAGGTCATCCCAGGTGGGTGGACCAGAAACAGAGAAAGAGCGACGGCCAACAGTGGTTTGTTTGAATCTGGGTGTTCGAAAGCACAAAGTATCTGCGGCTGAACGAAGGGAACGGGATGGAGTGTACAGGTGAAGACAGTTACAGAGAAATAAGAGGGTGCAGATTTGTGGAAACATTTGAAACAGAGGGTATTGATCTTATACTCCAGTCTTTGTGAGACAGGCAGCCAGTGAAGAGATCGCAGAAGAGGAGTGATGTGTTCAGATTGTTTTTCTTTCTTAGGACCAGTCGAGCTGCAGAGTTTTGTATGCGTTGAAGAGAGTGGATAGATGGTGCTGGATGATGCTGGTGCTGGATGATGCTGGATGATGCTGGTGCTGGATGCTGCTGGTGCTGGATGCTGCTGGTGCTGGATGGTGCTGGTGCTGGATGCTGCTGGATGATGCTGGTGCTGGATGATGCTGGTGCTGGATGATGCTGGATCCTGCTGGTGCTGGGTGCTGCTGGTGCTGGATGCTGCTGGATGGTGCTGGTGCTGGATGCTGCTGGTGCTGGATGGTGCTGGTGCTGGATGATGCTGGTGCTGGATGGTGCTGGTGCTGGATGGTGCTGGTGCTGGATGATGCTGGTGCTGGACGATGCGGGTGCTGGACATGCTGTGCGGACGATCTGGCGGGATATGCTGGTGCTGGATGATGCGGTGCTGGTGCTGTATGGTGCTGGTGCGGATGGTGCTGGATGATGCTGGTGCTGGATGGTGCTGGATGATGCTGGTGCTGGATGGTGCTGGTGCTGGATGCTGCGGATGCTGCGGATGCTGCTGGATGCTGCTGGATGCTGCTGGATGATGCTGGATGATGCTGGTGCTGGATGATGCTGGTGCTGGATGATGCTGGGGTGGATGATCTGGTGCTGCTGATGATGCTGTGTAGCTGCTGTGCCGGATGATGCCGGTGCTGCCGGTGCTGGAAATGATGCTGGTCCCGGGGATAAAATGCTGGTGGCTGGATGATGCTGGTCTGGATGATGCTGGTTGCTGGATATGCTGGTGCGGGATGATGCTGGTGCTGGATATGCTGATTGCCCGGATGATGCTGGTGCTGGATGCTGCTGGATGCTGCTGGATAATGTTGGTGCGGGAAGATGCTGGTGCGGTAAAACCGGTTAAAGAACAGATGATCGCCGTTTAATTTCCACTCCTGAATGCGTAATGTTGTGTGTGGGTGTTATGTATATGTGTGGTGTGTGTAATTGTGTGTGTGTGTGTGTTTAGTGCGTGTTGTGTTATGTGCGTGTGTTATTGTGTGTCGGTGTGGAGGTGAGATGGCTGCGGGATTGCCCTTGTTGGCAACAACAGAAATAAGTTCTTTTGTTTGTTGTTGGTGTTGTTTTTGGTTGTTGTTTTTAGGTGAAAGAGAGTGTAAGCAAAACCGTACTTTATAAACCCGGGCTTGCACGTGCGCCCACACACACAAAACGCACAAATACACTCACAGAAACAAATAAGCATATGTTTTATATATATATATATATATATAAAATATATATAAATATATATAAAGATAAGATATATATATATATACACGTACACACACTTACTCAAACAAATACAAACATGCATGCAGACGTGCATGCGTGCAATTCCCCCCCTCCCGACACACACACGCCGCCGCGAACACCCCCAACTCACACACACCACACACACACACACAACACACACACACACACCCACACACACACACACACACAACACACACACTCACACACACAAGTAGTTTTAAAATGACTTTTCCTTTTAATTTTTTCGGAAGCCTATTGCTATGATAAACGAGTTGTAATTGGCTACCTGCACTTTATTAATTTTTTAAAAATTCCTTTAGAACAACGTAGCAATACAGGAAATAAGTGCAAAAAGGAATGGGTGCATAAGTACCTGCACTTGATTTTCACCCCCCCCACCCCCCCTGCAAAAACACACACACACACACACACACATGCACACACACACACACAAAAACCACACACACACACAAACAACACACACACACACACACACACACACACCACCACACATACACACACCCTAAAAACCTTTTTGTCGTTAATCTGTATACACATACGTGTGTCTTTGTACATACAACTCTTTAACAATTTTTACATGAAGTAATTATTCTAAAGTAGGCAATTTTAAAGGCACAACAGGTACATAACTTACTTTCTCAATATGAGTGTAAAAAAGACCCCTAAAAAACCAAGAACACCAACAACATTTAAGAAAAAAAGCAGTATACGCGATGGAAAAATGAACACAAAGAAACTGATTTTGGAGAAACAAATGGATTCGAAGAAGAAGAAGAACAGCAAGAACAAGAACAAAAACAAGAAAAAGAAATCTATCATAAAAACATCCCGGTATGATAATAGAATGCCATTTTAGCGCACTCTCATAAACCTCGCTTCTGCCGTATCCATCTAGACTCAATCATAACAAAAAACCCAAAATTGCCAGTGACAGCGCGTCATCTCAGCTACCCCTCTAGTCAGCACCGTACACGTTCCAGATTCCCAGAAAGCTATCTGGAAATTACTCCAGTATGCACTTGTACCCCAAGACATAGGGCTGTAAATGTGTACACACTGCCACAAAACGACAAAACAAACTAGAAGAAGAAGAAAAAAAACCACAGTAAAAGAAAAAAAGGAAATATAGTTTTTTAGCCATCAAATAGAAACATCCAGTCGAGCTGCATAGTTTTGAGATATGCGCGTTGAAGAGAGGGATTAGCTGGATGCTGGATGAAGCGGTGCTGGATGATGCTGGATGTATAGCTGGTGTGCTGATGCTGCTAGGATTGCTGGATGCTGCTTGGTGCTGGGATGGTGCGGTGCGGATGCTCTGGATAGATGCTAGGTTGCAAGGATGATTCTGGTGCTGGATGATGCTGGTATCCTGCTGTGTGACAAGGGTGCTGGCTGGATCGGATGCTGCTTGGATGTGCAGGTGCTGGATGGCTGGTGCTGGATGGGTGCTGGTGCTGGATGAGCTGGTGCAGGATGGTGCGGTGCTAGGTATGGTGCTGGTGCTGGATGATGCTGGGAGCTGGACGATGCTGGTGCTGGAACATGCTAGGTGGGCTGCCAAGCTGGGTCTGGATGATAGCTGGTGCAGGATGGATGCTGGGTGCTGGTGCTGTAGGTGCTGGTGCAGTACTGGTTGCACGGATGATGCTGGTCGCTGGATGGTGCTTGATGATGCTGGTGCCTGGATGGTGCTTGGTGACGTGGATGCTGTCCTGATGATGCTGCAGGATGCTTGCTGGATGCTGGCTGGATGCTGCTAGGATGATGCCTGGATGATCTTGGTGCTGATTGATGCCGTTGCTCTTGGATGATGCAGGTGTGGATGATGCATGTTGCTGGGCTTAGATGATGCGTGGTGCATGCTGGTGCTCCGGAGTGATTCCGGTGCATTGCCGGAGCTTGGATGATGCTGTTGCCGGAAAGAAGCATGGTGGCTGGATGATGCCTGGTGCCTTGGACGAGATGCTGGTGCTGGATGATGCTTGTGAGCTTTGGAGTGGAGTCAGGGTGCTGGATGATTCTGATTGCCTGATGATGCTTGTGCTGGATATGCGCTGGTAAGCTGCTGGCTGATGTTTGGTGCGTGGATGATACGGTGCTTGGGTGAACCGTTTAAAGGAACTGATGAACGCCGTTTTTATTCCACTATCCAGAGAAGCGTATATAATTTGTGTGTGTGGGAAGTATATGTATAATGTGTGTGAGTGTGTAAATGTGAGGTGTGTGTGTGTGTGTTATGGTGCGTTGTGTGTTATGTGCGTGTGTTATGTGTGTGTCTGTGTGAGTTGAGAGAGTGCTGCTGATTGCCCTATATATGTTTGGCAACAACGATAAATAAATGTTTCTGTTGATTGTTGTGATGTTGTGAGTATGTTTATTAGTTTGTTGTACATAAGCGGTTGAATAGAGAGTGTAAGCACAACACTTCGGTACATATGAAGGCTTGGCAACCGTGCTGCCCCCCACACACCACACGCAGCAAAAAACCCTCAACAGAAACAAATTAAGCGAAAAGTTTATATATAAAATTATATATATATATATATATATATATATAATATATAGTAAAGATATATATATATAGTATACACGAACACACACCTTACTCAGACAAATAAAACACTGAGCATGCAGACGTTGCATGCGTGCAATTTCATCCCCCACTCCCGTGACACACCACGCGCGCGCGGAAAACACTCACACACAAACACACACACGGACTACACACACACGAACACACTACACACACCAAACACACACACACCACACACAACACACCACACTCACTGACACACAATTATTTTTAAATGACTTTTTCCTATTAAGTTTCGGAAGCCTTATGCTAATGAAAACTGAGTATGTAAATTGCTACCTGCACTTTATTAATTTTTTAAAAAATACCTTTAGAACAACGTTAGCAATGACAGGAAATAAAGGCAAAAAGGATGGGTGCATAAGTACCTCTCCAACATGGATTGGTCCAAACACTCACACCTCAACTCTCCCCCTGCACACTACACACGACACACACACACACATGCACACACACACTACACCCACACACACCACACACAAACACACACACACACTCACAACCACACACCCACAACCACAAACAACATACACAACACCCTTACACCTTTTTGTGCGTTAATTAAATTACTTAAACACATACGTGAGTCATTGTAACATACAACTCTTTAAAAAAACCAATTTATCTTTACATGAAGTAATTATTCTAAAGTAGGCAATTTTAAAAGGTCACAACAGGCACAGTAACTTAGCTTTCACAATATAAGTAGTAAAAAAAGAACCCCCTAGAAAAAACCAAGGAAACACACCAAACAACATTTAGAAAAAAAGCAGTAATAGCCATCAAACTTTCACGCTATGACAAAAGAACACAAAGAAACTGAATTTAGGAGTAAACAAATGGATTCGAAAAGAAGCAGAACAGCAAGAACAAGGAAAAAAACAAGAAAAAGAAATCTATCATAAAAAAAACAAACCCCTTATATAATAGAAAGCCATTTTAAGCGCACTCTCATTAAAACCAACAAGCTTTCGTGCCTGTATCCATCTAGACCTCAATCATACCAAAAAACCCAAAAATGCCAGTGACAGCAGCAGTTCAACTCAAGCTACCAACCATCTAGACAGACACGCGAACACGTTCCAATTCCCAGTAAAGCAATCTGGAAATTACTCCAGTATGCACTTGTAACCCCAAGACAAGGGCTGTTAAATGAGTACACACTGCCACAAAACGACAAAACAAACTAGAAGAAGAAGAAAAAATCAGCCACATAAAAGAAAAAAAGGACTATAAGTTCTTAGCCATCAAATAGAAAAACATATAGAAAGAAAGAAAAAAAACCCACAAGAAAACTGAAAAAAAAGGACCATAATTACTGAGGAGGATGCGTACTTTGGTTTTTCCCCTTCATGCGCTTGTAAACACTAACAGGTGTCTTCCTCCCCACCGCTGGCCTCAGCCGGACTTGGGTCCCGATTATCAAGGCAGCTCATCCACTAAAACTCAATGAGCATAAAGGAAAAGAAAAGACGACCCAAAAAAAACGAAAAAGAGAAGAAAATATTTGCACAAAAAGGCTGGAAAATGGGTTTGGGTATGGCAGAGAAATATGCATGAGTCAAGGAGGAATAATGCTGATTGTTCAAGGTGGAGAAAACGAACAGTTAAAAATTAGAAAAAATTTTTTTTTTTTTATATCGAGATAATGGAATAATCACCTTATGTGTGGGATATTTTTTTTACATCCATCCCCCTAATGTATGCGAATTTGTGAGTTTGTCAACTGTACCCACCGGCAACACAATAGGCCTACTCTTAACGAAAAGCAAGTATACAAAAGATCTGGTAGGAAAAGCGGGAAATTCTATTCCTAGCCAGTAGTTTTCCAGTAGTAATGTGGATGCTGTTTAGAAACTGAAAGAGATATCCCAGTAACACATAAGTGAACAAAAAGGAACAAGAGATGAAACATAATAAACCACTAAACAACAAGTAACAACAGCATTAGCAACAACAACAACAACGACAGACGAACGAACGACAGCAAAACCAACAATAGCACCAAACGTACCACAACAACAACAACAACACCAAAAACAACAACAACAAAAGCAAAACCAACCACCCCCAAACCAACCACCACCACCACCAACAAAAAACACCACACCACCACCACCACCAACCACCACCGTAACCACCAACAACAACAAAATACTAGCAACCTATCACCAGCACCAGCACAACCACCCGACCAACCCACCACCACCACCACCACCACCACCGACCACCACCCCACCACCGTACCCACACCACCTATAACAACAAACAACACCTACCAACCAACACCACAACATCCACACACCAACCACCCACCACCACCACCACCACCAACCAGCACCACCTACCACAACAAAACCACCCACCACCAACAACCAAACAAAACCATCACACCACCATCGACCACAAAACCACCACCAACCTACCACCACCACCCGCCGCACCGCACCACACAGCGAGCCACCACCAACCACCACCACCACCACCACCACCGAACCACCCACCAACAAACAACACAACAACAACAACAACAACAACAACAACAACAAGCACAGAGTCACAGGTACAAAACCTGCAGTTCTACGAAATGGAGTTCAAGACAAAATAACACCTTCTCCCCCTCAACATACCGGCAGTTTGGTAAGCTAGTGTGGAAGACCATGGGGAACTGCGCTTTCAGCCCCTCCTAGTCCCCGAATGTGGTGTTGACGTCTGTGATATTGACTGCCTCCTGGAATGTTGGCACCGCAGAAATAGCCTCCCCCCTTAGTTTTGTTTTATTTTTGCTCCTCTTTGGGGATTAGTACAGAGAAAAACACACACATGAGAGTGCAGACAACAGACAGACAATATACGCATGAAAGAGACACGGAAAACACAGATACAGACAGACACGCAGATCAACAGATACACAAAAAAAAACGATGAGACTATAAACCAAGGTCCTGTATGCGAACGCACGTAGAACATCTTGCACACACAGTAAAAACCCAGTCCGTTGTTTTTGAAGAGTAGCCATTGTGAGCTGGTGGAAACAGATGACAAATGTACAAAAACGCATACACACGGGAAATGGATGTAAAAAGCACATTGGTGCTTATTCCATTATCCTCGATATAAAAGAGTAAAATAAAAATAGAATAAATAAGATAAAACACACAGACACACACACAGACACAGATACAGACAGACACGCAAACACAGATACAGACACACAGACACAGACACACACAGACCACAGACAGACAATCAGACACAGACAGACACAGACAATCAGCACAGACACACACAGACACAGACAGACAGACAGACACAGACACGAAACGCACACCACAAAACACACACCCCACACACACCCCACACACAACACACACACACACACACACACACATACACACACAAAACACACACACACAAAACAACACACACACACACACAAAACACACACACACACACATACAACACACAACACACACACACACACAAAACACAACAAACGCGTGCGTGCTGACACTTCAAAGTCCTCCGATGAGACTATAAACCGAAGTCCCGTATGCGAACGCAGCATAACTTCTTGCACAAAACGGAAAAACCCGGGCCCGCTTCGGAAGAGTAGGCCATTGTTTGCCGGTGGAACGGATGACAAATTTTTACAAAACTGCATATACACGGGGAAACTGGTTGAATAAAACAACTGGGTGTTTATTCCATTATCCTCGAAATAAAAGAATGAAAGCAATAATAAAATAGATAATTAGGTAAACCCATAAAATCCCCCCCCCTTTCTGTAGCTTACAAACTAAAAAATATTTCAAGAAATCAAGTTTGTGCTACAACAAGCTTATTCACATCAACGCAGCAAAACTATGATGAAATTGCTTTGAACATGTACGTTGGCATAAAGGTAATAAATGTAGGAATTCCTTTGTTTGAACCATTCCCAGATTTGCCACCTAGGGGTCAGCAAGAATGACACTTATTCACATTGACCTCTTAACTCCCCAGTGCAAGTGCACTTATAGCCGGGGAATAAAAATTCTTATGTACCACGCTATGTTCATATCCCCTCTTACTCAGAACCCACTACAGAATATTCCTGAAAGTCTACCCAATGACAGAATATATATCGTAGATTACTTCGAGGCAAGCTGAAATTAGTTAGCATGATATTTCACTGCGAAAATATATTTAAAATGTAAAAAAATCGACCAAAAAAAAAGATTTTCTTCATCACCACTGTCATTCTGAATACCCCCATTTCAAAAACGTCAAAAATAAGTCTAGGCCAAAATCTCTTTTCATTGGGTTTTTTTTAATACACGATCTCCTGAATCAAAACGCCAAAGGTTTTCATCACTGTTAGGTAAATCTACAGTTTTTATTTGTCCTTTTACAGCTGTGTAAAGTTATTGATGCCTTCAAAAGAAGTGTCAGCCATTTTAAAGCAAGAACTTCCCAAGCAGTCAGCATAAAAACAAAAAATTTACGAGCTAAAAAACGATCTTTTTTTGCCAGGGGGCCTTTTGCCCCTGGATTTTGCCAAGCGGGCAGGAGAGTGATCTCAAAACACACTTAATTCCTACCTGAGACTTTCCCCCCACATATCTGCCCCCTAATTTTCAACAGCATCTTTCACCTTCTAAGTGTTGTTCCGTGTGTGTGTGTGTGTGTGTGTGTGTGTGTGTGTGTGTGTGGTGTGTGTTGTGCGCGCGTGCGTGGCGTGCGTAGTGCGCGCGCATGGATTTGAAATGTGTTGCTCATTATGTTTAAGGAGAGTTGCATGCCTGTAAATAAATTGAGTGCAAGCGCTTCGATTTGTTTGTTTTTTACAAGATTCAGCGCTATAATAAATTCCATATATTATTAATATTATTATTATCTCCATTAAAATTTGGAGTTCTTTCCCTTTAACTGTAGTCAAGAAGAAATTTTACTTCGTTCACACCCGGAAATTTCCGGGTTGGCGATAGGTGCATGTTTTAAGCCCCGACAATTTTCCGGGGTAAGGCAGTCTAAAGTGGTTGAAGGACATCTACTCATTACACACGAAAATCCCCGTGAAAATGTAGGTACACTATGGGAAAGTGAAATTTGCATTTAGTATGCTTTTGAATATTTTTCCCAACGCATAGGCAGCCGTACTCTGGACCGTTTTTCTCACGTTTTCACCAAAAACCGATTGCTATGCTAAGAGCTTGTTATGGAGACGAAAATCCCCACATTACCTTTCAGAGCAAACCCCCGGGGGGAAATGCCGGGGATCCATCAGTATAAATAAAATCCCCACCTTCTGGAAATTCTGTGCTCGAATTCCTTCTTTTCCCCCTCTCTTTGTTTATGCCTTGTTCCTTTTTTTCTTCTTTTCAACTCCTTCTTGTCTATTTTCTGGTCCATTCTCCTGCATTTTATTTTCCAGAAAGGCTTCAAATATAACAATTATCTCCAATGCTGAAGTTGGATGCCCTGGTCTGACTTGTCCATGCACGTAACGGCAGCACAACGTATTTTTGTTCATGTGACAGACAACAATAGTTGCTGTCTGAATGTTCAACTAAGAAGAAGAGAATGTTCAGAGTATAACGGAATTTTGAAGCAACTTTATGCAGTTTGCATCAACTGATTAATGACCAACAAAGCTTTTGGACTGGGCCAAAATCTAGGAATGAAAAACAAACAAACAAACAATTCAGAGAGAAGAAAGGATAATAAAAAGGCATACAGTGAATCAGAGACAGAACAAAGACAAGACAAGCAGACGTAAGTTCTCAGAGTCAGACTGCCCTGCTTAAACACTTTAAAAAAAAACGACATAAAAACTACAAGAATGACAGAAAAAAAGCCCAACCACACCCACACTATTTTTAAACCACAGAAATCCATTACCATCTCTCCATCAAGCCCAGGATGTGACGTGACTGACAGGAAATACAGTTGCGCAATGCGTTCTGCAGGGAGCATGAAAAGAGTGATTCCGGTCATAGGTGCCATTCGTCAGTGAAGCGAGACGGGAAGAATGTGCTCGTATGCTAGTGGAGTGTGCCTGCACCTAACGTTTATCTTCTCAGGGGAGTTATTGAAATTGTGTGATAGATAAACAATGTGTAAATAATGTGGTGGTGTTTTTTTTGTGTTTTTCCCGTTTAGTTTTTGTTTTTTAGTTTCTTTATTCAAAATCGTTTATTTAAGAGAATGAATCAGCTCTCATGGTTTGTTTTTTTAAATATGCATTTCCCATGTGTATGCTAGTTTGTAAACTCTGTCATCAGTTCCTACTGGTAAAAAAATATCTAGTCTTTCGAGAGATAGAATGATGCAGAGATTGCTAGAAAGAAAGAAAGAAAGAAAGAAAGAAAGAGAGAGAGAGCGAGGAGAGAGAGAGAGAGAGAGAGAGAGAGAGAGAGAGAGAGCGAGAGAGAGAGAAGAAAGAAAGAAAGAGAGAGAGTGAGAGAGAGAAAGAAAGAAAGAACGAAAGAAAGAAAGAAAGAGAGAGAAAGAAAGGGAGAGTGAGAGAGAGAGAGAGTGAAGAGAGAGAGAGAAAGAAAGAAAGAGAGAGAAAGAGAGAGAGTGAGAGGAGAGAAAGAAAGAAAGAACGAAAAAGAAAGAGAGAGAAAGAGAGAGTGAGAGAGAGAGAAGAAAGAAAGAAAGAGAGAGAAAGAGAGACGCACACACACATCACACACACCACACCACACGCACGCACAACACGCAACACACACACACATACACACACAGACACGATCAAGCAGTCATACTCACGGACACAAAGACACACTTGCAGACAAGGAGACAGTGAAACGCAGAGATCTAGAACAATAAGTAAATAGCTGCCAATTACAGATTTTTGGGTCTGTTTTTTAGTAGAAAACACAAACACACACCCACAAACCCCACACACACCCCACACACAACACACACACCACAAACCCACCAATTTCCCTCTCTCTTCTCTCTCTCTCCTCT
>CM054147.1:20391321-20421321 GCA_028751875.1 Rapana venosa
TCTGTCTGTCTGTATCTGCTCTGTTTCTGTCTTCTGAGTCTCTGTCTGTCTGTCTTTCTGGCTGGCTGGCTGGCTGGCTGTCTGTCTGTCTGTCTGTCTCTCTCCACGAACAGAAATGAGTTTCCAAAAAATCAACCCTTGCCAAGTGCTTTTTTTTGATGTTGCCGCTGCCGCTGCTGTGATTGTAATACCGATAGTGAGGGATGATGATTATGATGATGATGATGGTGTTAACTCTCTCTCTCCCCTCTCTCTCTCTCTCTCTCTCTTCCTCTCCTCTCTCTCTCTCTCTAAAAAACAAAACAAACACCCCAAAAAAACAACAACAAAAACAAAAAAGAGATCGGACTAAAAATTGACCTTGATGTTTTATTGGAGGTATTGGAGAAAAGAAGAAGAAGAAAGAAGAAGATATGAGAAGAAGAAAAGAAGAAGAAGAAGAAGAAGAAGAAGAGAAGAAGAAGAAGGAAAAAGAAGAAGAAAAGAAGAAGAACAAGAGAAAGGGGAGGAGGAGGAGGAGGAAGAAAAAGGAAGAAGAAGAAGAAGAAGAAGAAGGAAGAAGAAGAAAAGAGAAGGAGAAGGAGAGAAAAGGAGAGAGAGAGGAGGAGAGAGAGACAGAGAGAGAGACAGGCAGACAGACAGACAGACAGACAGAAGACAGACATACAGAGACACAAAGACAGACATAGACAGGGGACGGGGAGACAGAGAGAGACAGAGAGGGTTAACAAACTACGTTCATGCTAACTGTTCCTAGTGTAGATCTGTGAAGATTGTTAGAAATTTTAGATACAAATCAATAAGTGGTTAGCACCCCCTCTCTCTCAAATATAAAACAACAAAACAAAACAAAACAAAACCAAAAAAAAAGGACCCCATCAAAAAACAAAACCCCAGTTAACAGAAATTTTCTTCACAGTGATGACATGAACAAACTTCGTAAAATATTGTACATCTTTTTATTAATCTTAAAATATCGATTCAAACAGAAAGAGTCGGGTCTGACCTGCCTTTTTTTTTTTGGAGGGGGGGGGGGGGGGGGGGGGGGGGGGGGGGGTTAGCGAGTGGGGGTCAGAGGAAGAGGGAAGGGTGAGGGGAGGAATAGACAAGGAAGGAATTTATTTTTCAATGTCATGTTGCTCTCCCCCCCAGGTGTACTTTTATCAAAGAGTGTGAGCTGTTGTATCTCGGGGGTTTATGACACTTTTCGGAGTAGCTCTTGGGGCTGTTTTCTTGTTATTCTGTTCATTTTTGTGTTTGTAAGTGTTTTTGTTGGGTTTAAGGGGAGAGGAGAGAGGGGGAGAGAGAAAAGAGAGAGAGATGAGGGGAGAGAGAGAGAGAAGAAGACGGGACAGACTGAAGAAGACAAGAACGACAACATACTCTTTTCATCATAAAATACACTCATACATCACAAATAATACATATTTACTTTCATACTTAATACATACTACATACATACATACTTTCATACGTATGCATTTTTCTAATACTTTCCCTTAATACATACTTACAAACAACCATACATACATGCGGGGACGGGGACAGACAGACTTACAAAACAAACAAAAACAAACAAACAAAAAAAGGATGACGGGACAGAAGGTAGACGGGGACAGACAAGATAGACAAAGACAACAAAAAAGAAAAGTTTTCTTCCTTCGTTATTTTGGGGGTTTTTTTTTTTTACACCTCTAGGTCAGCTGTTTTTTTTGTCACTTCTTTTTTTTTAAATTTTTTTTCCTTTCTGTCTTTTTTTTCCTTGTTTTTAGGGTTTTTTTTTTGGGGTTTTGGGGTTTTTTTCCGTTTTTTTTTGGTCCGTTTTTTTTTTTTGTTTAATTTTGTCACTCTTTTTTTGTTTTGGGTTTTTTTTTAATTATTTTTTTTTTTTGCTTTCCTGTCTTTTGGGTTTTTTTTGTTTTGTTTCTTTCTATTTTTCCCTTTTTGGATTTGTTTTTCCCGTTATTTTGTTTTTGTTTTTTTTCTTTCTTTCGTTTTTTTTTTCTTTTTTTTTTCGGGTCTATTTTTGTTATTTCGTTCGTCCTTATTATTTTAACTTTGTTTCCCGGGTTTGCCTATTTTTAGGTTTCTGTTTTTTTTTTTAAGTAAATTTTTTTTTTGTGTGTTTTTTTTTTTGTACTTTCGATTCAAAGGGGAAAGGGCTGGGTTTCTGTTGAGTGTCTGCTCTACTTTCCCGGTATGTTTTTTTTTGTTGTTTTATATCAATTTTTTCCCATCTTTTTTTTTTCCCGGGTTTTTTGTTTCCCGTTTGTTTGTACATTTTATTAACAGTGTGTTTGTCTGAGTGGTTTGGGTTTAAATTTTCCTTTTTTTAAAAAGAGGGTTTTTTTTTCCATTTTATATTTTCGGAAGGGGGGGGGGGGGGGGGCTTTTTCTAAGGGGTTTTTTTTTCCCCCTCCCCTCTCAAAAGGTTTTTTGCCCTTGGGAAAAATTTTAAGGAGAACCGTCAAAAAAATTTTCAGACGCCCAAAATGTGGTTGTTTGGGGTTCCCAAGATTCTGATTTTTGTTCCCCGTATACATCGTGTTGTGCTTATTTTGCTTTTTTTAAACTGTCCGTTTTGGGATCTGTTTGGTATTTTTCTCCCCGAAACATGAGGGGTGTTTGGGGGGGGGGGGGAATGGGGGGGAGAAGAGGACAGGGGCAGGGGGTGGTGGGAAGAGGAGGGGAGCAGGGGTGTGGGGTGGGGGTGGGGAGTAAATAGAACGAAGAAATGAAAGAAGAAGGTGTGAACTTTGGTGAATATGCTGTTAAATTAAAGGAAGCAGAAGATAAAAGGGAAAGGGATGGGAGGGAGGGAGGAGAGAGAGAGAGAGAGATAGATAGATAGATGATAGATAGAGAGAGAGGAGAGAGAGAGAGGAGAGAGAGAGGAGAGAGAGAGAGAGGAGAAGAGAGAGAGAGAAGCAGACGCAGGCACAGACGTTTATTCATAAGAGACAGACAGACAGAAAGACAGATAGAGACTGACACACAGACACACAGACAGAGACAGACACACACACACAGACAGACACACACACACACAGGTAGTGACAAAATAGACAGATCGCAGCAAGAGAGACAATACACAGACAAAGAGACATAGACAGACAGACAAACACACAAACACACAGACAGACAGACAAACACACAGACCCACAGAAAACGTACGGTGAAGACAGATGGGGAAACGATTAACAAGAGTGGCTTAGTTCAACGTAACCATATCATTCCGGTTTAGCTGCTATGTTTTCGGTGCATCAAACGCTTAACCGTCAAGGCCTTCATTACAATTCTCTTTAGGTGCACCTTCGCTAAGCCCTGTATACAATATACAGCATGCGTGGGTGCATGGATAAACAAGCTGGTGGCTAAATTTACCTGCCTGCCTACCTGTCTGTCTGCCTGTCTGTCTGTTTGTCTGTATGCTTGTCTGTCTGTCTCTCTGTCTTTCTGACTGTATGTATGTGTGACCTTGATTTTTGCTTAAAGCCTCCTGAGATTGAAGAGTACCTGATGCTGACACCAACATCCGAATCTCTGAACGCATCTGACAGCATTGCCGAAAACATGAGGCTGAACAGGATGGGAGCAAGAACACAGCCCTGCTTCACTCCGTTGGTGACTGGAAGGGTTCAGATGCCTCTCCGTTGTTTGTACTCTGGCCAGCATACCATCAGGGAACGGACGTACGAAAGCGATGATTTTCTTGGGCAGCCGTACTTCGCCATGATTCTCCATAGACCCTCTCTGCTAACAGTATCGAAGGCCTTGGTCAGATCAACAAAGGTGGAGTAGAGGTCAGTGTTTTGTTCCTGACACTTCTCCTGGAGCTGCCTGGCAGCAAACACCATGTCGAGAGTCCCGCGATCTTTCCGGAAGCCACATTGACTCTCTGGAAGAAGGTCTTGCTCAAGGTGGGCTATGAGCCGGTTCAGCAGTACTCTGTCCAGGACCTTGCCTGCGATGGACAGCAGGGATATTCCTCGGTGGTTGTCACAGGCCTGGCGGTTTCCTTTGTTCTTGTATAGATGTATGATGGAGGCATTTTTGAAGTCTTGCGGAAGTGTCTCATGCTGTCATACGACTTGGAAGAGCTCATGAAGTTTTTCAGTCAGTGCTCTGCCACCCCCTTTGTAGATCTCAGCTGGGATTGAGTCTGCGCCGGGTGCTTTACCACTGGACAGCAGGCGAATTGCTTTCTGGATCTCCTCAAAGGTTGGTATGGCACTCATCGTCTCGTCGACTGGAACTTGTGGGAGGCGGTTAATAGCTTGATCGTTGATGGTGGAAAGACGGTTTAGAACATTGTCAAAATGTTCAGCCCAACAACAGATATCATCAACGACTTCCTGTTTGCTGATGATTGCGCCTTCAATGCTGCTTCTGAAGCCAATATGAAGCCACAGTGGCGAGCAGCTGTACGCAGTGGCGCCAAGGCCCACGAAGCAAACAGAATTGCGACAGCTGAGCAACGCAGGCAAGACAGGAAAGATAGAGCCTCCAAGTCTCCAAAAGCAGCCGCTATACCCTGTCCATACTGCTCAAGAACTTTTCAAGCGCGGATTGGCCAAATAAGTCATCTTCGCACCCACAGAAATGGACCCTCCCAATCCCAGGATGAATATATGGTCATCATCGATCCCGATGGACGAAGAAGAAGAATGTATGTGTGGGTCATTTGTTGGTCAATTGGTCGGTCGGTCGGTTGGTTGGCTGGTCCGTCTTTCTGTGTGTGTGTGTGTGTTTCTGTCTGTCTGTCTGTCTGCCTGTCTGTCTCTGAGTCTTTGTCTGTCTGTCTGTCTGTCTGTCTCTCGGTCTTTCTCTGTCTCTCTCTGCTCACTCTCTCTCTCTCTCTTTCTCTCTCTCCTCTCTCTCCTCCTCCTCCTCCACCTCCTCCAACTCCCTCCTCCTCCTCCTTGTTGTTGTGTCTTTGTTCTTCTTCTTCTTCTTTTCTTCTTCTTCTGCTTCTTCTTTCTTCTTCTTTCTTCTTCTTTCTTCCTTCCTTCTTCGTTCTTCCTTTCGTTCTTCTTTCTTCTTCTTCTTCTTTCTTTTTTTCTTTCTTTCTTTCTTTCTTTCTTTCTTTTTTTCCACTCCAGTAACCCTGAAGCCTGATATGAATCTTTTTTGTGATGGAGACAAGGTGTCAGAGATGTGATTTATCAATGTAACAAATGGATCGCAGTGGCTGGTGTATTCTGCGAGTTCTTTATCTGCAAATTCGCTTACTCCTCCTCCTCCTCCGTCTCTTCATCTGCCTTTCCTTTCCTTCACCTGTATGTATGTCAACTGGTTGTCCTCAATCTCTCCTCATCTCTCTCAACTCCTCTCTCTCAATCCTCTCTCTCTCTCTCTCTCTCATCCTCTCATTCTCTCTCTCCTCTCTGTCTCTCTCTCTCTCTCTCATCTCTCATCGCTCTCTCAATTTTCATGTTGTTGAGAAGAGGAGTCTAGCAAGTGTAAGCTTTTTTAATATTTTTAAATTTAATTTTTTTATTTATTATTATTAATTTTTAAATAAAAGTTTTATTATTTTTAATTTTTTTTTTAAACTACACTTTAGTTAAAAGAAATATATCTATCAAACAAACAATAAAAGTGTTAATCTGTACGAGTATAATGAAATAGAGTGTTTCACAGTGGATGATCTGCTATATTGAGAATGATATTCATATATTTTCCTATGTCGTATTTGTCTTGTTTGTTTTACAAACAAAAAAGCATAATCTGTTAAACACACACAAGATCACACACACACGTTCACACACACACACACACACACACACACACAAACACACACTCTCCCACCTCTCTCATTTCTTCCCCCACCCCCCCCCCCCACCCCCCCCACCACCCCCCCCTACCCCCCCCCCCCCCCCCATCTCTCTCTCTTACTACAAGTATAGATGTTCATTTTATACTTAGCGATTTTTTCTCCCTTATTGCTAGAAGTGTATTGACTTGGGCTTTTTCTTTTTCATTGGCGTTTCAATTGTACGAGTATATTCGTAAAGAAATATTGATGGTGATCCTGTGCTGTCTCGAAATTATACATTTAGTATTATCCCTGAACACGCACCGCTCCTCTCATCTCTCAACTCTCTCAGCATCTCTTCTCTCGTATCCTCTCTCTCAATCCTCACTCTCTCTCTCTCTCTCTCTCTCTCTCTGACCTCATAGAATTGGCCTTCACCCCCCTCCCCCGCCACCTCCCTTTTCTCCTCTTTTCCTTGTTTTTATTGTATGAGTATACGGGTATTGAGTTTTATTTAATTTATTGACATATAATCTGCATGAGTATAATCAAAATAGGTGTTGACGGTGATCGTGCACTGTCTTGAGAATAATATATTTTAGAGTATCACTGAAACACACCACTCACACTCTCTCCTCTCTCTCTCTCTCATCTCTCTCTCTCTCATCTCTCACTCTCTCTCCACTCTCTTCTATCTCCCTCTACATCATCTCTCTCTCTCCTCTCGTCACTCTCGTCACTCTCTCTCTCTCTCGCTCAAAGGCATCATGATGTTTAAGATAATGACAGGAACATTTCCCTCATCCTTAAAATGGAATCATTCCAGAAAACCGAAAAGCCATGTGTCCCAATCCCAAGAATAGAATTGTCAAATCTAGCTTACTTTACTCAGGCCCGGCTGTGGGGGGGGGAACTCCCTTCTGACACATAAGACAACTCCAATCATTAACAATCTTAAAACGTCATTTCTTTCATCCACTAATGCATCAATAATAAAAAATACAACAATTGATCTGTTGGAAACAAAGAAATATAATCCTCCCTTGCATTATACCAAATTATCCTCTCTCTCTCTCTCTCTCTCTCCTCTCTCTCTCTCATCATCAATCTCTTCATTCATCTCTCCGCTCTCTCATCTCTCTCTCTCTATCTCTGTATCTGACATAGTGAGCTTGCGTTGAATGTTATTTTTGTGTGTGTTGTGCCCTTGCTTGTTTTGATTTTGTTAACAAATGAACTTGTCTGAGTTTTCCCCCCTTAAAATGAAGTTGGCATGCATTTTGTTGTTAATGCAGAATGGTATGATTGTTAATTTGCAATGTACTGTGGATCAATTTCATTACTTCTGTACTTTTGTATCTATTCTAATAATGTTTATAAGGGAATGCGCATACATGAATATGGGTGTGTGTATATGTGTGTTATGTGTGTATTGTGTGTTCATGATTAGTAGATGATCGCCCATTCACAGTGTTGCAGATGAGAGCGGAAAGAAAGCAGTTCTGTGTGTTTCATTGTTAAAAAAAGCTGATGATAGACTGGTCATTTTTCTTGATGCTTGTGGCTTGCTGTCTTCGTTCATCAATAATGTTTATTTCCTGTTTTGTCCTGTACAAATGAAACGGTTATGATATTTTGATATTATGACATTGGTCTTTATCTGTAGTGAGGAAATGTCTTAGTCGAATGATATGTATCCAGATGTGTGTGTGTGTGTGTGTGTTGTGGTGGTGTGGGTGTGTGAGTTGTGTGTGTTATTTATATAAAAAAATTGTGTGTGGATTGTGTATGTGTGAGAGAGTGATGTGTGATGTGTGTGGTGTGCATGCGTGGCTATACGTCTTAAGTGTGGTGTGTATGTGTGTGTATTGTGTGTGTGTGGTGTGAGTGTGTGAGTGTGTGTGTGTGTTGTGTGGGTGTGCGCCGCGCGCGCAGCCGCGCACGCTTGTATTTAGTCCCCTTGGACTTTTGGGGGTTTGATTGTTGTTTAGGGAGGGGTGTTGGGAAGGGGAGTGTTTTGGTGGGGTCTTTTTTTTCTTGGTTTAAATTGGTTTTTGTATATTCATTTGATTTTTTCGATTTCTTGATTTGTCACTAATTGAATGGGAGTTTGAGTGAAATATTTCATTGTTATTTGAAATGAACTGTTTGTTAATTAATTGATTTATAATTATGTGTAACAAGTAATGTGTACCATTGACAAGTGTAGATGTTTATCTTTTATGACTATCAAGTTGGTTGTGTTATTTTTCTGGCTCTGTTTTGTTCTTGTCTTGTTGTTGTTGTCTGTCTGTTTTTCTCTTTTTTATCCTCTTTTTGGTTTGGTTTTTCCTTCTCTTTGTTTGTTTGTTGTTTGTTTTTTGGTTAAGTTTTTTTTTGGGGTGGGGGTGGGGTATTTTTAATGGTTTTCTTTTATTTGCTGGCTTTGGGGGGGGGGGGTTGTTGGGGGGGGGGAGCTGTTTTGAAAAGGTTTATTTCCCCTTGTTTTTATTGTGAGCTGTTAATAATAAGTTTATTGGTTAATATTATTAAGATGTATCACTGAAACGGGCGGGACTGGATGTGTAAAAAAGCACATGTGTGCTTATCATTCATTATCCCGAATAAAAGAATATTGTCCATTGACATTGTCATGTCTCTTCTCTCTCTCCTCTCTCTTCTCTTCTCTCTCTCTCCTCTCACACACACACACACAACACACTAACAAGCGTGCGCGCCCATAACACTCTTTCGATCTCACGATATCTTTTCTTGTAAACCTCCTCAAAAAAATGAATTTTTATTTTCTAGTATCATTTTCAATGAAAGAGATTTATTAACTTCAAGAAAGAACAACACACACACGGACGCACGACGCATACCGCAAAATCACGAAAGCACCGAAAAAGACGCACGAAAAACACACTACACACGATAGGGCGCGCGCACATAAAACACACACAACACACAGTACCACACACACACAACGCACGCACACACACACACACACACACACACACACCACGCACACACACCATACACACCACGACACATAACGCACAGCACGCACAAACACACAAAACCACACATTACCCACATACACAACACAGATCCTCATCTTTCAGTATAGCTTAGGCAACCAAACCCTTTTCCCCACCACAACAACAATTATTAACCGTACCTTAAACAACTCTCCCTACCCTTAAAACCCTTGCTGTCAACCGTCAACCGTCACCGATCCTCAGATTCCGAATCCTTTGGGGCGGGCCTTCAAGCATTGTGGAACCCCCTTTTCTCCAGTCCTCCTCGCCTCAATCTAGGGCATGAGCCGCCCTCAGGTGTCCTCTCAGGCCCATGTCTGTCCACTCTCGAAATGTTGTCCTCCTATCTTTTCCTTTAGTCTGCCTCTTCTTCTTCATCCCTCTCACGGTGCCTTGTAATGGTTGCTTAGCTATTAAACGAAATGGCAAAGTCCTTGCCTACTTCACGGTTCTAAAAGGGCCCGCAATAACACCGTTTCGTGAAAGTTGAAGTAGTGACGATGTGCATATCTCACTTTTTGTCAACATCTATGTATTCCATTTTTCAAAAGCATAAAGCAAACTTTGAACGACGTACATCAATAAAAAAAAAAAAGACGCAACAAATCTTGACGTCATCTTAGTAGCGTGGGGATGTCAACAGCAGTCTGTAGATTTTTGTTATACTCCATTGAATGTAGATATGAATTGTGTGTGTGTGTGTGTGTGTGTTGGTGTGTGTGTGTTGTGTGGTGTTGTGTGCGCGTGTGCGCGTGTGAGCGTGTGTGTTGTGATGTGTTATGTAGAGGGTGTGATGTGTGTCGCTCTCTCTCTATATATAAGTATGGTATATATATCACTATATATATTATATAATAATATAATATATATATATATATATACTATAATATATAATAGTCCGCACACAAGACACAACAAAGCCAAAAACACGAACACCAGACTACAGGCATACACCAACCCAAGCCCGAACCCCCCTCTCTCTCGCTCTCTCTCTCCTCTCTTTTCCCTCATCTCTCTCATCTCTCTCTCTTCTCATCTCTCCTCACTCATCTCTCTCTCTCTGTCACATAAACACACACACACAAACAACACACACCACACACAGAGCAAACACACACGTGCGTAAATGCGCATAACAACCATTTTGTCGAATTCATGTTCAACAATGGGCTACAAAACACAGTTTCGACAAGTTGAAGTAGTGAAATATTCAATAGAACTTTTCATCAATGTTATGAATGTTTCCATTTCCAAACTAGGATGTCGAACTTTGAACGACGTCGAAAAAAAATGACCAGGCAATTCTTTGAAACGTCATCTCAGGTACAATATCATATGTAAGGCCATGTAAGGAAATAAACCGTACCTAACATTTCTGTCTGCTGTCGTCTGTCTGACTGTCTGTTCGTATGTCTGTCAGTAATGTCTGTCCCTGTCCCTGTCCTTCCCCAGTCTTCGTCTGAATGTCTGCCTGTTCCACCCCCCACCCCAGTCTCTTCTCTGCAACAACAAAATAAGTCCAGTGTTTTTTGTTGGGGTTTTTTTTGTTTTTTTTTTAGGTGAAAAAGAGTGTAAACACACACGTGCAATATGCACCGCGCTTGCACGCACCGTGCCTACAAGCACGCACAAACTAACACAATACACTCAACAAAACAAATAATATGGGAGACGGAAGCCTAGTGGTTTGAACATTGCGTTCTCAATCTGACGACCCGTTGATTCCGTTCAAGGGTTTATTTTCCCCACTGGAGTTAACATCAGTGCAGACTCCACTCTCCCAAAATCCTTCGGATGAGACTAATAAACCGTGGCCCCGTTGCGAACGCAAATCATGTTCCGCTTTTCCTAAGATAAGGCCATTGGTGTGCCGGTTGATGATGACCATAATTTACAAACCGCATCCACAGGGGACTGTATGATAAAACAAGTTCATAAGTGTTTATTCCATTATATCCTCGATATAAAAGAATAAAATGAAAATAATATCTCTGTCTATCTGTCTCAGTGTCTACCCCTGCTGTCTGCTTCTCTTCTCTGTCCTCTGTCCTCTCTAGAAGTCTGTCTGCCTGTCTCTCTCTTTGTCTTCTGTGTCTTTCTCTCTCTCTATCTGTCCTCTTCTCTCTCTCTCTCTCTCTCTCTCTCTCTCTCTCATCGCTCTCTTCTCTTTCTCTCTCTCGTCTCTCATCTTTCTATTAATTATAAAATTGATATTATCTTGAAATACACAACCGTCACACACTCTGTCCTCTGTCTCTTCCCTCTGCGCTGTCACTCTTCTCTCTCCACCTTTTATCGTTTGCTTATAGTTAAGGAGTATCTGATGAAGGATTCATATTTTATATTTCAATACTTATTGGAACTTGTCCTCTGCACTTAAGTCTTAACGAGTGCCTATTGCAAATCTTTTGTATGTTAACTATATATGTACCATTTGATAATGTGAGATTTTATCTTTGTGACTTATTCATTTTAGGTTTTAATTCTTCTTGGTTTTGTTGTTGTTGTTGTTTCTTTTCTCTTTTTTTCTTCTTTGTTGGTTGGTTTTCTTTCTCTTTTGTTGTTTGTTTGTTTTTGGTTGTGGCTGGTTGTTGTTTTTTTTGGGGGGTGGGGGGGGGGGTGGGGGTGGGGGGGGGGGGGTGGATGGGGGATGTTTTTTAGGTTTTCTTTAAATTAGTTTGCCTTTTGTGGGGGAGTTGTTAGGGGGGGTGGGGGCTGCTCTGAAAAGGTTATTTCCCCATGTTTTCAACTTGAACTGTATAAAAGTGTTGGCTATTATTAAGATGTATCCTACGCGGGACTGGATGTAAAAAAAGCACATGAGTGCTTATTCAATAGTCCTCGAAAAAAAGAATTTGTCATTGTCATATTGCATTGTCATTTGCCCATTGTCTCTCTCCTCTCGCACTCTCTCTCTCTCTCTCTCTCCTCTCTCTCTCTCTCCTCTCTCTCTCTCTCTCTCTCTCTCTGTGTTTGTCTATTCTGTCCTGTCCCTCTGGGTGTGTGATGTGTGTGTGTGACTTAAAGCCGGGCATACCGTACACATACAAACGCTAACGTTTTCGCAATGGCCAAAATCTCAACAAGCATAACAACTTTAACGCACACTCACACAGACACATCTAAGCCAACACGTTAACGTTGCAAATTCAAAACACTCTAACTAACCTGTTAACCCTCTGCTGCACCCTTCAGACTTCAATACACCACCCACCCCCCTATCCCTTACTCCTTGCCGAATATTACAGCCACACAAAAGCGCAGTAAATCATAATGCTCCGTTCTGCTGCTTCCTTGCCGCTGGCTCCAGAGCCAAGAGCGTTCATTACCCATATCTGAGGGCCAGTGATGATAACACTGGTGTGTTTGTGTAGGCAAAGCATTCTGTCCACACACAACCAGCAGGTTGTGATTACCCACATCTGTGTGTGTGTGTGAGTGTGAGGGGGTGGTGGTGGGTGGGGAGTGTGTGAGGGGGGGGGGGAGTTTGTGTTGGTGGTTGTGGTGTGTTAGGAGGGGGGGAGAGTTTGTGTTGGTGTGTGTGTGTGTTGTATATGGGTATGCATGTAGTATGTACTTTCGTACGCAATTACAAATACTACGGCGTACTAGACGGACGTACGTATGTATGTATGCTATGTAATGTATGTATGTATGTATGGTGTGTATGTAATGCATGTATGTATTGTATGATATGATGTATGTAAGTGTGAGTGTATGTAGTAGTATGTATGTATGTATGTATATGTAGTAGTTTGTATAGTAATGATGTATGTATGTAGTATGTATGCTTTATTATGTATGTATGTTTGTTAATTTAGTAAGTTAGTTAGTTAGTCTTCATTGTTTAACGTCCTTCCAACCGAAAAGAGGGTTAATGTGTGTGTGGTGGTGGTGTGTGTGTGTAGCGTGTGTGAGTGTGGTGTGTGTAGTGTGAGGTGTTTGTTGTTATGAGTGTGTGTTGTATAGGAGTGAGCGTGAGTATATGAGTATCATATATATATTTATATTTATATAGATAATATATATAATAGTGTCGATCTATCTATCTTATAAAATGTGGTGTTTGTTGTATGTATATTATATATTATAGTTTATATATAATTATATATATTATTAATATAATATATATATATATATAATATATATATATATATATAGATATAATAAATATACGGTGGGTACGTAAATGTGTGTTTGTGCGTGTGATTGTGCATGATTATGTCTACACAAGTAGCGTATACAACTTATATGTGGGTGTAGGTATAATGTATGTATGATGTAGGCGTATTTGTTTTGTATTCCGTGTGCGTTTGTGCGTGATTATGTATATACATGTAAGTGTTGTGTGTGTGTGTGGTTTTTGTTTGTGTGTGTGTGGGTGTGTGTGTGTGGTGTTGTGACTTAAAGCGGCATACCGACACTTACAAACTGCTAACGTTTTCTCATGACGGAAATCCTCAACAAGCATAATAACTAAACACACACTCACACAACTCAGTAAACGTTTCAAGTTCAAAACAGACTCTAACATACCACTTTTAACCCTCTGCTCCCCCTTCAGAATTCAGACTTCATATAACCCCCCCCCCCCCCCCCCATATACCCCCCCCCCCCCCCACCTCCCCCCCCACCTACCCCTTACCGCTCCCTTACCCCTTCCGAATAATACAGTCCCCCACACAACGAATAAAAGCGCAGTAAATCATAATGCTCCGTTCTGTTCTGCTTCCTTTGCCGCTCATCCAGAACCAAGAGCGATCATTACCCATAATCAGAGGGCCAGGATGATAACACTGGTGTGTTTGTGTAGCAAAGCATTCTGTCCCACACCCACAGCAGGTTGTGATAAGCCCACATCGGGTGTGTGAGTGTGAGGGGGTGGGGTGGTGGGAGTGTGTGAGAGGGTGAGGGGGGGGGGGGGGGGGGGGGGGGGTGAGGGGGGGGGGGGGGGGGGGGGGGGGGGGTGGGGGGAGGGGGTGGGGGGGGGGGGGGAGTTTGTGTTTGTTGTGTGTGTGTTGTGTGTGTGAGGGAAGGGGTTATGTGTGTGTGGTTGTGTGTTGTGGTGTGGTGTGGTGTGTGTGGTGTGTGTTTGTGTATCAATGTATGTATGTACTAACTACGCATTATACAATTACTACGCGTACTAGACGTACGTATTATTATGTAATGTATGTTATGTATGTATGTATGTATAAATGTATGTAATGTATGTATGTATTCATGTATGTCTGTGATGTATTATGTAGTATGATGTATGTATGTATTGTAATGTATGCATGCATGTTATGTATGTATGTTGTATGTGTGTATTGTCATGTATGTGTGTATGTATGCATGTATGTATGTTTGTATGTATGTATGTATGTATGCATGTTATGATTATGTATGTCATGTAATGTTATGGGGTTGGTGTTGTATGTAAAAATGTATCATGTATGTATGTATGTTGTATGTATGTATGCATGTATTATGTTGCATGCATGTATTATGTATGTATTATGTGGTGTATGTTTGTATGTGTGTATGTATGCAATTTAGGTTTGTATCATGTATTAATGTATGTATGAATTTTTTATGCATGTAGTATGTTTTAAATTGCATGAATGTATGTATGTAATTATGTTATTGTGTATGTAGGTATGTGTGTATGTATCATGTATGTATGTAGGCATTAGTATGTGAGTATGTATGATGCATGTATGCATGGATGTTTGTATTATGTATGTATGTGTGTGTGTATGTATCATGAATGATATAGTATGATGTATGCATGTAATTTATTATGTATGTTAGTCAAGTTAGTAGTATTCTTCAGTTATCGTCCGTCCACCCGAAAGTAATATCAACGGTTAAGTGTGTTGTGGTGTGTGTGTGTGTTGTGTGGGTGTGTGTGTGTGTGTGTTGTGGGTGTGTGAGTTTGTGTGTTTATGGTGGTGTGTTTAAATGAGTGAGCGTGATTATAGTGTTTATATATATAATATATATATATATATTATATAATATATAAAATATATATATATATATATATATATATAGACTCACATATATGTATATATATATAGTATTTATATATATTATATATACATATATTGGTCTATCTATCTATCATCTTGTGTGTTTGTGTGTGTATATATATATATATAATATATAAATATAGATATATATATATATATATATACGTATGTACATAAATGTGTGTTTGTGTGTGTGCTTGTGCATGATTACTTGTGTACGTAAATGTGTGTTTGTGTGTGTGATTGTGCATGATTATGTCTACACATTATGCGATTTAACTACTATGTATGTGGTGTGTGTGGTGTGTGTGTGTGTGTGTGAGTGTGTGGTTATGTAGCGTACGTATAATTGTATCGTTGTGCTGTTGTGCCCCGTGTTAGTTAATACGTGTAAAGTGTTGAGTGTGTGTGTAGTGTGTGTGTTGTGTGTGTGTGTGTGTGTTTGTGTGTGTGTGTGTGTGGTGTGTGTGTGTGTGTGTGTGTGTGTGTGTGTGTGTGTGTGTGTTGTGTGTGTGTGTGTGTTTGTGTGTGTGTGTGGGTGTGGCCTGTAACGTAACCAATAAGTACTATCTCCTGAACTTAACTCGGTATTATACAATAAGAAATTATCAACACACAGCCCGGAACAAAACAAAATCTCCGCACACTGCCTTCTCAACCACCTTACCTACAGCACCAGAAAAAAATAAAAAAGAAGCGAAAGGTCAGTGACCTCTCCCACATCACGTTGGCGCTCAGTCAGAATGAATGCATGCTCGACATCACCACCAGCACACTCTGGCGATGCCTCTGGTATGCAAACAGAATCAGGAAATGACTGGAAAACTTCTGCTCGCAAAGCTATAAGAGATAGGAGAGAGAGAGACAATAAGAAAAGGAAAAAAAGTATATATTCATGTACAAATGGTGGAAGATGGTTGAACAAAAATATAAGAACAACACACAAACGGCAGGAATACTTCAGAAGTTATAAAATAGCTAGTCCAGCACTTCGTGCTTTGTTTAAAAAAAAATTCAAGAACAATAGAGGCACATAAAGAAACTTAGAGTTTACAAAATTGGGACCGAGTTTGTTATGTTCTCTACTTTGTAAAAAACCACCAACAACCAGCCAACACAAACAAAACAAGAAAAACAGAACCGGATCACAAAACCTACTGTTATAAATAACTTCTTCATTCATTTTCTTGTTACTTGAAAACAAAAGAATACAATGGCAACAATACCGTTACCGGATATTATAGGAGTTATATCTATTTTCTGTTTTGTAAACAAATTCCAGAGTAACCGAAAAAATTTTAAGGATACTAGAGATTTGATAAAATGGCATGAATCTGTTCTTTTCTGTTGTTTGTAAAAAGAATTCAAGAGCTCTAGAGAAGCATCAGGAAACTTGAAAGTTTACAACATTGGATATGTCTTTCATTTCAGTAGTTTACTAAAAAGAAATACAAGAACAACAAGTTTACAACATTGGATATGTCTTTCATTTCAATAGTTTATAAAAAAAAAAAGACATACAAGAACATCATGTTACAAAACATTTCTATGTCTTTCATTTCAGAAGTTATAAAAAGACATACAAGAACAACAGTTTGCACAAATGGATATTCTTTTCACTTCAGTAGTTTTATTTATAAAAAAGACATACAAGAACAACAAGTTTGCACAATTGGATATGTCTTTCATTTCAATAGTTTATAAAAAGAAATACAAAAACAAGTTTACAACATTGGATATGTCTTTCATTTCAGAAGATTATAAAAAAGAAATACAAGAACAACAAGTTTACAAAATCGGATATGTCTTTCATTTCAGTAGTTTATAAAAAGAAATACAAGAACAACAAGTTTACAACATTTCAGATGTCTTTCATTTCAGACGTTTCTAAAAAGAAATACAAGAACAACAAGTTTACACAATTGGATATGTCTTTCACTTCAGTAGTTTATAAAAAAAGACATACAAGAACAACAAGTTTACAAAATTGGATATGTCTTTCACTTCAGTAGTTTATATTTTAAAAAAAATACACGAACAACAAGTTTACAACATTGGATATGTCTTTCACTTCCGTAGTTTATAAAAAGAAATACACGAACAACAAGTTTACAAAATTTGATATGTCTTTCATTTCAATAGTTTGTGAAAAGAAATACAAGAACAACAAGTTACAACATGGGGAAAATAGTCTTTCATTTCATTAGCTTATAAAAAAAATACAAGAACAACAAATTACAACATTGGATATGTCTTTCATTTCACATTATAAAAAAGACAGTAAATGAACCAAAAGTTTACAACTTGATATGTCTTTCATTTTCAGTGCTTTATATACTAAAAATACAAGAACAACCAAGTTTAACAATCAACATTGGATATGTCTATCAGTCAGTAGTTTGTGAAAAATAAATACAAAAACAACAAGTTTACAACATTTCAGATGTCTTTCATTTCAGACGTTTCTAAAAAGAAATACAAGAACAACAAGTTTACACAATTGGATATGTCTTTCACTTCAGTAGTTTATAAAAAAAGACATACAAGAACAACAAGTTTACAAAATTGGATATGTCTTTCACTTCAGTAGTTTATATAAAAAAGACATACAAAAACAACAAGTTTACACAATTGGATATGTCTTTCATTTCAGTATTTTATAAAAAAGACATACAAGAACAACAAGTTTACAACATTGGATATGTCTTTCACTTCAGCAGTTTATATAAAAAAAAAGACATACAGGAACAACAAGTTTACAAAATTGGATGTGTCTTTCATTTCAGTAGTATATAAAAAAGACATACAAGAACAACAAGTTTACAAAATTGGATATGTCTTTCACTTCAGTAGTTTATAAACAAGACATACAAGAAAAACAGAGGCAGATCGAACCTTCAGAGTGAAAAGTGTGATGGGTCTGTCATTTTTTCTTTGTTTGAAAACCTGTGTGAAGAGAACTGGTGATGGCACTTTTCTTCCACTGTTCGGAGATTTGTGTGTTGACATGCGTCATGTTGATTGCGGATTTAGGGATTTGGCAAGAACAGAAAATAATAAGCTCATTATTTGTGTTGTCTTTGTAGGGAAAGCTCTCTTTCTCCATCCGTCTGTCTGTATTTCTGTCTGTCTGTCTGGTCTGTCTGTCTGTCTCTCTCTCTCTCTCTCTCACTCGGATCCTCTCTCTCCTCTCTCGCAAATCCCTACTAATTGCCTGATGGCCTTTTTTCATGATAAACAAACTGTCAGTGAAAGTGTGCAACATCTGTGCATCGAACTAGGAAAGGGGACTATCGCGTGGTGGCATTGTTCAGTGACCGCTGATGACTTTATTCAGTTACTGCTGATGACATTATTCAGTGAGGGAATGAGCCGTGCAGCTAATCTGGACTACTTGCTGAGGGGCCCTTTTTCAGTGACAAACAACTGTGCTGTCTGCAAGTTCCCTACCACCCCACTCCCCCTATCTATTTACTGAGCGACCCATTCATACAAGTGCTGACCATCTCTCGGGACACACCTCAGTGCTCATCAGTTGATGTCAAGGAGAGGGGCACTTGTAATTTGGTGTTGCCTTGGGAGACTCTTCACAAGGAGAGACTAACTTGTTACAAGGCTCTAATTGAAGCAGGAACTCCTTGTATTGACATCTTACATGGTTGATAGTGAAGTTACCTGAGCTTTGTTGTTACTGTTTTTGTGAAGCTATAAAAAGTGAATTTCAATTTCGGTTATTTTGTTTTCACCTCACTCAGTTCTGTTCCTTTTTTGTTCTACTTATATTTCCTCCCTCCACCACCACCCTATCATTTTCCCCCTTTAGTTGTTGATTCTCCACTACAAATCTATTTTCTATTTTCCTTACTGCCGAGTTGTTCCTTTCTTGTTTGTCTCCTTTACACATACCCTTCCGCACAAACCAAATAAACAAATGCATACCAACCCACAATAAGTGGCCCTCATAAAGGATGGCCCTACGTATTTCCAACGCTAAATATAAACCATCATTTAATAAATCGAAGAAATCTCAACTCTTATCACAATCAAAGCAATCCATTTCACATACGAGGGCTATCTGAGTCGAGACTTCAGATCACATATTGACACTGATATTTATATTCCAGGATCATAAAACCTGCGTAAAGATCAACAAAACCCCAAAGAACAGGAAATCCTAATCTATAATAGTGAGTCCATACCTTCAAGCGTCTTCTCATTTAAACATTATGGTGTAGAATCCATAGGATTGAGATTTCTATAAAAGGTGCCCAACCTATGTAATTGGGATCTGCCTATAGAATCCAACAGAAAGAAAAAACTGACTGACAATTTGACCTCCATGATGAATACAGTCCTATTAGTATCAAGTGAAATAATCTAGTAGGAGACTTTAATATCGATCTAATACAAAAGTAAATAATCAATGGACCCATAATAAATTCATACAAACCTCCACCAACAATTAATCCACCCACGAGAGTCACACCAACTCAGCACAATAATTGACCATATCTATATATTCTAACCCCAACAACTTTGTCGAAAACTTGTATCCCAGTCTAGTCAACTGTACGAACACGTACCCAGTCTGTATCACGTGGGTCAAAAAAAACGAACAAAAATCCCCAAACCTGCCACAAAAACTATAACATATCGTTCCTTTGCTAAATTTGATGAGAATCATTCTTATCAGATTTAAGTATCAACCATTCTTTCGGAAACATTCAACATTACGATCTCCAGACTATAGCCCTAGAATTTTGGATAACACCTTTTACTGCTATTTACAACAAACATGCCCCACTAAAAATCATTAGAAATCAAATATACCCCCAACCACCTGTGGCTCACTAAGAACTAGAAGAAGCATGCTATCTTAGAGACCTATTACAAAGAACATAAATATTATGAAGAGTCCAAAAAAAATTAAGAAAATGCCATAAACTCACAAAAACGGCGAGAAAAAAAGAAATAGTTCCTAAGACTTACTATCCACCAAACAAAACACAAAGAACTGTAAATGGCGACCCTAAATCAAATAACTACCAACAAGCATCTTCCCAAGACAAATGTAAATCAAAACTTTACTGCGGAACAACTTTACAATCTTTCAAATGTCTCTACTAAACATTATTAAAAATGATAATCAAAGTCCACCCAATAAACTCAATGAACTAAAAACAATACTTGAAAGAAAGCATACTCCTTCAAAACTCACATTCCATTTAATGTCTGTTCTTGAGGTCTATGGGTACTAACTCCACCTCAAACAATCATGAACGCGTGTCTTGATGTAATAACAGCAGAATATGGAAGCCTATCAGCCCAGTAATCACAGACACATTAACATATAATATATTAACCTTTTTCTTGAAAAAAACCTTTCCCAATGCCTTCAAAACACTAAATTAATCCCCATCTACAAATCTGGTGACACTTCAGACCCCTCAAACTAAAGACCAATTTCCATCATATCTATTCCTTTCCAAACCCTGAAACAACATATAAATAAACACATATCCGTCCATTTAGATACTAACCAACTTAATCCACCCTAATCAGTCTGGATTAGACAAAATCACTCATGTCCATACTGCACTGATTAGCCCCTCGATACAAAATACAACCTGGCTATCAAAAACATAATGACAATAAATTTGTGGAGTACTATTCGTAGATCTCAAAAAAGCTATTGACACAATTGACCACACACTTCTCATAAAAAAACTAAACCTGTACCATTTCTCTACAAATACCTTTACAACTACTTGCTTCCTATCAAGAAAACAGGCAACAGTGTGTCTCAATAGTGCACGACTAACATCCACGCTACAAGCCATCAATAAATGGAGTACCACAAGGAAACCATACTAGGACCTAATTCTCTTCTCACTAACATAACGACCTACCTCTCCACATCAAATCCAAATGCGAACTATATGCTGATGACACAACTATTCATTACGAGCCACAATAACTCCTATCTCTCTAGCAAAATAGCATTACAAAAAAAGTGTTGATGCAGCTTAAGAATGACGCGAACTAAACCATAAGTCTATACACCCCCAAAAAACAAATGCATGCTTATTACCACTGAGACAAAAGCGTCAAAACTTAACCCCAAACTTACTCCCCACAAATTAAAAAGGAAATTAATTGAACAAAAACCCATCACCACAAGTAATAGGGGTAACAATTATAAAATCTCAGTTGGTTCTACCAACATATCTCAACTATGCAAATACATAGTCCCAAAGAGATACCAACTTTTCTAAAATCAGCACTTTCTGACCTTCATTCAAGGAAACTATCTTCTTCCAATCATTAGAATACACACCTCAATAGACTATGCTTCTACCACTATGATTCTGCTAATGCCAACATACACTAATGGAAACCGTTACTGAGTCTGTAACAAACGAGCTCTCAAACTGGTCCTTTTAAAAAAGACAAGCTGACTAGAAGCTTGACTATACTCAATTAAATATTCTCTCCCTTACCCAACGACTAAAATATAACAAAGGAGTCAGTGATGCTCAAATCATGACTGGAACTGTTCCATCATACTTAAAAGAACAAATTTCCCCCTAAACCTCAATCGCAGAAATACTTATAAAGGCCCAGTGTCCCTATTCCGAGAATAGACTATTCAAATCTAGTCTACTTACTCATGCCCTATGCTGTTGAACTCCTTCCAGATTCCAGTTAAACAACATCAATCAATAAGCAATCAACAACTCAATATCAACTCACTTGATACATCAACAATAACAGAAACCACAGTCCATAGCCTTAAACAAAGTGCATATTCCCGTCCCTTACTATCTGCCTATCCATCCTACCTATCTGCCTTTCCTTTCCTTCACCTGTATGTATGTCAACTGGTTGTCCTCAATCTCTCCTCATCTCTCTCAACTCCTCTCTCTCAATCCTCTCTCTCTCTCTCTCTCTCATCCTCTCATTCTCTCTCTCCTCTCTGTCTCTCTCTCTCTCTCTCATCTCTCATCGCTCTCTCAATTTTCATGTTGTTGAGAAGAGGAGTCTAGCAAGTGTAAGCTTTTTTAATATTTTTAAATTTAATTTTTTTATTTATTATTATTAATTTTTAAATAAAAGTTTTATTATTTTTAATTTTTTTTTTAAACTACACTTTAGTTAAAAGAAATATATCTATCAAACAAACAATAAAAGTGTTAATCTGTACGAGTATAATGAAATAGAGTGTTTCACAGTGGATGATCTGCTATATTGAGAATGATATTCATATATTTTCCTATGTCGTATTTGTCTTGTTTGTTTTACAAACAAAAAAGCATAATCTGTTAAACACACACAAGATCACACACACACGTTCACACACACACACACACACACACACACACAAACACACACTCTCCCACCTCTCTCATTTCTTCCCCCACCCCCCCCCCCCACCCCCCCCACCACCCCCCCCTACCCCCCCCCCCCCCCCCATCTCTCTCTCTTACTACAAGTATAGATGTTCATTTTATACTTAGCGATTTTTTCTCCCTTATTGCTAGAAGTGTATTGACTTGGGCTTTTTCTTTTTCATTGGCGTTTCAATTGTACGAGTATATTCGTAAAGAAATATTGATGGTGATCCTGTGCTGTCTCGAAATTATACATTTAGTATTATCCCTGAACACGCACCGCTCCTCTCATCTCTCAACTCTCTCAGCATCTCTTCTCTCGTATCCTCTCTCTCAATCCTCACTCTCTCTCTCTCTCTCTCTCTCTCTCTGACCTCATAGAATTGGCCTTCACCCCCCTCCCCCGCCACCTCCCTTTTCTCCTCTTTTCCTTGTTTTTATTGTATGAGTATACGGGTATTGAGTTTTATTTAATTTATTGACATATAATCTGCATGAGTATAATCAAAATAGGTGTTGACGGTGATCGTGCACTGTCTTGAGAATAATATATTTTAGAGTATCACTGAAACACACCACTCACACTCTCTCCTCTCTCTCTCTCTCATCTCTCTCTCTCTCATCTCTCACTCTCTCTCCACTCTCTTCTATCTCCCTCTACATCATCTCTCTCTCTCCTCTCGTCACTCTCGTCACTCTCTCTCTCTCTCGCTCAAAGGCATCATGATGTTTAAGATAATGACAGGAACATTTCCCTCATCCTTAAAATGGAATCATTCCAGAAAACCGAAAAGCCATGTGTCCCAATCCCAAGAATAGAATTGTCAAATCTAGCTTACTTTACTCAGGCCCGGCTGTGGGGGGGGGAACTCCCTTCTGACACATAAGACAACTCCAATCATTAACAATCTTAAAACGTCATTTCTTTCATCCACTAATGCATCAATAATAAAAAATACAACAATTGATCTGTTGGAAACAAAGAAATATAATCCTCCCTTGCATTATACCAAATTATCCTCTCTCTCTCTCTCTCTCTCTCCTCTCTCTCTCTCATCATCAATCTCTTCATTCATCTCTCCGCTCTCTCATCTCTCTCTCTCTATCTCTGTATCTGACATAGTGAGCTTGCGTTGAATGTTATTTTTGTGTGTGTTGTGCCCTTGCTTGTTTTGATTTTGTTAACAAATGAACTTGTCTGAGTTTTCCCCCCTTAAAATGAAGTTGGCATGCATTTTGTTGTTAATGCAGAATGGTATGATTGTTAATTTGCAATGTACTGTGGATCAATTTCATTACTTCTGTACTTTTGTATCTATTCTAATAATGTTTATAAGGGAATGCGCATACATGAATATGGGTGTGTGTATATGTGTGTTATGTGTGTATTGTGTGTTCATGATTAGTAGATGATCGCCCATTCACAGTGTTGCAGATGAGAGCGGAAAGAAAGCAGTTCTGTGTGTTTCATTGTTAAAAAAAGCTGATGATAGACTGGTCATTTTTCTTGATGCTTGTGGCTTGCTGTCTTCGTTCATCAATAATGTTTATTTCCTGTTTTGTCCTGTACAAATGAAACGGTTATGATATTTTGATATTATGACATTGGTCTTTATCTGTAGTGAGGAAATGTCTTAGTCGAATGATATGTATCCAGATGTGTGTGTGTGTGTGTGTGTTGTGGTGGTGTGGGTGTGTGAGTTGTGTGTGTTATTTATATAAAAAAATTGTGTGTGGATTGTGTATGTGTGAGAGAGTGATGTGTGATGTGTGTGGTGTGCATGCGTGGCTATACGTCTTAAGTGTGGTGTGTATGTGTGTGTATTGTGTGTGTGTGGTGTGAGTGTGTGAGTGTGTGTGTGTGTTGTGTGGGTGTGCGCCGCGCGCGCAGCCGCGCACGCTTGTATTTAGTCCCCTTGGACTTTTGGGGGTTTGATTGTTGTTTAGGGAGGGGTGTTGGGAAGGGGAGTGTTTTGGTGGGGTCTTTTTTTTCTTGGTTTAAATTGGTTTTTGTATATTCATTTGATTTTTTCGATTTCTTGATTTGTCACTAATTGAATGGGAGTTTGAGTGAAATATTTCATTGTTATTTGAAATGAACTGTTTGTTAATTAATTGATTTATAATTATGTGTAACAAGTAATGTGTACCATTGACAAGTGTAGATGTTTATCTTTTATGACTATCAAGTTGGTTGTGTTATTTTTCTGGCTCTGTTTTGTTCTTGTCTTGTTGTTGTTGTCTGTCTGTTTTTCTCTTTTTTATCCTCTTTTTGGTTTGGTTTTTCCTTCTCTTTGTTTGTTTGTTGTTTGTTTTTTGGTTAAGTTTTTTTTTGGGGTGGGGGTGGGGTATTTTTAATGGTTTTCTTTTATTTGCTTGCTTTGGGGGGGGGGGGTTGTTGGGGGGGGGGAGCTGTTTTGAAAAGGGTTATTTCCCCTTGTTTTTATTGTGAGCTGTATAAGTATATGGGTTATTTATTATTAAGATGTATCCCTAACGGGCGGGACTGGAGTGTAAAAAAGCACATGTGTGCTTATTCATTATCCTCGAATAAAAGAATTTGTCATTGTCATTGTCATTGTCTCTCTCTCTCTCTCTCTCTCTCTCTCTCTCTCTCTCTCACACACACACACACACACACAAACATGCGTGCGCGCGCATAACACTCTTTCGATCTCACACTTTTTTTTGTAACCTCAAAAAAATGTATTTTATTTCTAGTATCATTTTCAATGAAGAGATTATTAACTTCAAGAAAGAACACACACACACACGGACGCACGGACGCACGCACGCACGCACACACACACGCGCGCGCGCACACACACACACACACCACACACACACAACGCACACACACACACACACACCACACACACACACGCACACACACACATACACACACACACGCACGCACGCACACACACACACACACACGCACATACACACACAGAGTCATCTTTCAGTATAGCTTATGCACCACCCTTTTCCCACCACAACAACAATTATATTACCGTACCTCTCCCTACCCTTAAAACCCTTGCTTGTCACCGTCACCGTCACCGATCCCTCAGATTCCGAATCCTTTGGGGCGCCTTCGAAGCTTTGTCAACCCCCTTTCTCCAGTCCTCTCGCCTCTCAGCCGCCCTCAGGGTGTCTCTCAGCTCCATGTCTGTCCACTCTCGAATGTTGTCCTCCTATCTTTTCCTTTAGTCTGCCTCTTCTTCTTCATCCCCCTCACTGTGCCTTGTAGGGTTGCTTAGCTATGAACGAAATGGCAAAGTTCGTGGCTGCACAAGTGGAGGCAAATACAATCTGTTTTACTCCACTACTTTCCTAGGCTTTTATTCCCTAGCTGCTTGCAAAAAATCTTCAGTGCTACCCCCAATAGTCTACAAAACTATGTCGGGATAGGTGAGTGTGAGGGGAGTGTGAGGTAAGGTGAGGTGAGTGTGAGGTAAGGTGAGGTGAGTGTGAGGTAAGGTGAGGTGAGGTGAGAGTGAGGTGAGGGTGAGGTGAGTGTGAGGTGAGGGTGAGGTGATTGTGAGTGTGGTGTGATGCGAGGAGAGGGTGAGGGTGAGTGTGAGGTGAATATGAAGTGGGAGTGAGTGTGAGATGGAGTGAGGTGAGGTGAGGTGATGATGAGGTGACGTGAGGGTGGGGTGAGGTGAGTGTGAGGTGAGGTGAGTGTGAGATGAAGTGAGTGTGAGGTGAGGTGAGTGTGAAGTGAGTGTGAGGTGAGTGTGAGGTAAGTGTGAGGTGAGTGTGAAGGTGGGTGAGGTGAGGTGAGGTGAGTGTGAGGTGGGGTGAGGTGAAGTGAGGCGATGAGGTGTCCTAAGCTTTGCTTCAGACGGTATCAGTTCAAAAAAATGTCTCTGCGCAATACAGAATATTAATGATTACAGTAGCCATGGAAGCATAGGTGAAGTACTGTGGGAAGTTATATGTCGTTAAAATGTATGTGTGTATGTTGGAGGGTGGGAGAGGTAGGGTTTGGGGGCTGGAGGGGTGGGTGGGGGTGGTAGGGTAGGGTGGGTGGGAGATGGGGGTAGGGAGGGTGTGTGTGTTAAAAAAAATTATTTAGTCTTTTATACTGTATTTAATGGAATAAGCACTTATGTGCTTTTTTTTTACCTCCAATCCCCGTGTGTATGCGGTTTTGTAAATTCTGTCAACCGTTCCTACCGGCACACAATCGCCTACTCTTGCAAATAGCGGAACAGGATTTAACGTGTGCGCAAGATGTTCTGCTTGCGTTCGCACACGGGGCCTCGGTTTATAGTCTCATCCGAAGGACTTTTGGGGATAGTGGAGTCTGCACTGATGTTAACTCCAGGGGAAAATATCCCCTTGAACGGGATTCGAACCCGAGTCATCAGATTGCGAGCGCAATGTTCTAACCATTAGGCTTTAGTGTATCAGTCCGTGTCATAATAATGATGATGATGATGATGATGATGATGATGATGAGATGATGATAATAATAATAATAATAATAATAATAATAATAAAAAATTAAAAAAAAAAAAAAAAAAAAAAAAAAAAAATAAAAATAATAATTAATAATAATAAAAAAATAATAATATATGGAATTTATATAGCGCTGAATCTTTTAAAAACAAACAAATCGAAGCGCTTGCACTCAAATCATTTACACGCATGCAACTCTCGTTAAGCATAATGAACAACATATTTTCAAATCCATGCGCGCACACGCACGCACGCACGCCTCGCACACAAACACACACACACACCAAACACACTCACGTGCGCACACACACACACACAGACACACACACACACACACAGGCTCACAAACACACTTAGGAGGTGAAGGATGCTATTGAAAATTAGGGACAGATATGAGGGAAGGTCTCAGGTAGAAAATAAGTGTGTTTTGAGGCTGGACTGGAAGGTGTAAAATGAAGGCTTTTGGCGAAGTGAAAGAGGGAGGTCATTCCAGGTGGGTGGACCAGAAATAGAGAAAGAGCGACGGCCAACAGTGGTTTGTTTGAATCTGGGTGTTCGAAAGCACAAAGTATCGGGCGAACGAAGGAACGGATGGAGTGTCGGGGTGAAGACATTTTACAAAGATAAAATGGTGCAGTTTTGTGGGACATTTAAACAGAGGTATTGATCTTATACTTCAGCTCTGGGAACGGGCCCATGAAGAGATCGCGAAGAGGATGATGTTTTAATTGTTTTTTTTCTTAGGACCAGTCGAGCTGCAGTTTTTTTGTACTTGAAAAGTGGATAGATAGCGGTGCGGATGCGCGGTGCGGATGCGCGGGCGGATCTGCTGGTGCTAAAATCGCGGTCTGGATGCGCGTCTGGTGATCTGGTGCTGGATTCCCTGGTGCGGATGCTGCTGGTGCGGGACTGCTGGTGCGGGATCTGCGGGCGGGATCGCTGGGCTGGATGATGCTGGGGCGGGATGCCGCTGGGCTGGATGATGCTGGTGCGGAAACCCGGGTTTAAAGAACGATGATCGCCGTTTTATTTCCACTTCTAATGCGTAGTTGTGGGTGGGTGTTATATAAATAATATGTTGTGTGTTGGTGTGAGTTGGTGTGGGTTTATGTGCTGTGTGTGTGTTGTGTGGGGGGGTGTGTGTGTGTGTGTGTGGATGTGTGGTTATGTGTGTGTGTTGGTGTTGGGGTTGGTGGCGGGGGGATGTGGTGTGTTTGTGTTGGGTATGTGTGGGTGTGGTGGCGGTGGGATGTGGGGTGTTTTTTTTGGGGAAAGGTGTGGTTGCTTTTGGGGGGAATTTGGGGAAAATTGGTGTGGTTATGGGGGGGGGTGCTTGGTTTTTTTGGGGGGTTGGGTTTTTATTATTGGGGTTTTATTTGTTGTTGTGGATTTGGGTGTATTTTATTTTTTCAGAAGGTTGGGAAAGGGTTTATATGGGGGGGTGTTATGGTTTTCTAGGGTGAAAATTGTTTGATTTTTTTTGTGTTTTGGCAAAGTTTTCCATTGTTTTATCGGGTAAAAAAGTGTGGTTTTTGGGGTGTTGGTTCTGTTTTTTAGGTTTTTTGTGGGTAGGGAAATTCTGTTAAATTTGGGCTGTTTTTTAGGTTTTTTTGTTTTTGGGTAGGGTATTTTTAAGGGTTTGATGGGGAGTTGATTTTTGGTTTTAGGTGGTATGTGTGTGTAGGTGGGTGTTGAGTGTTGTGTGGTGTGGGAGGGGCTGTGCTTCCCCTTGGGGCAACAACAAAAAAAGTTCCGTTTTTTGTTTTGTTTTTGGTTTGGTTTAGTGAAGAGATGTAAACACACACGTACACATGCCCGGTTTGCCCGTGCCCCCGCACACCCACACGCAAAAATACACTCACAGAAACAAATAACAATTTTAGATAAATTATAATAAAATATAAAATAATATAAAATATTATAATATATAATATATTATATATAAAAATATAAATAATAACAACATTCTCAAACATATACAAACATCCCCTGCAACGGCAGGTGCAACCCCCCCCTCCCACACACACACGACGCGCGCGCACCACACACACACACACACACACCACACACACAAGTATTTTTTAAAAGATTTTCCCTTTTTTAAGCTTTCAAAAGCATTATTGCTAGATAAAACGTTTTGAAATTTGCTACCTGCACTTTTTTAAATGTTTTTTTAAAAAATTCTTTTAGAACAACGTGCAATACAAAAATAATGCAAAAAGGAAGGGGTGCATAAGAACCCTGCACTTGATTTCACCCCATCTCCTGACACACCACACACACACCTCACACAACAACACCACACACACACACACACACACACACACACCACAACACACACCAACACACACACCACAAACACACACACACACACACCCCACAACTTTTTGTCGTTAATCTGTATACACATACGTGTATCTTTGTACATGCAAGTTTTGAACAATTTGTACATGAAGTAATTATTTTAAAGCAGGCAATTTTTCAGGTACAACAGGTACATAACTTACTTTCTCAATATGAGTATACATAACTTACTTTCTCAATATGAGTATAATAAAACAATCAAACAAGAACGCCAACAACGTTTAAGATAGAAAGCAGTATACGCGAGTGTAAATGAACACCCCCAAAAAACTGATTATGGAGAAACAAATGAATTCGAAGAAGAAGAACAACAGCAAGAACAAAAACAAAAACAAGAAAAAGAAATCTATCATAAAACCATCCCAGTATGATAACAGAATGCCATTTTTTTGCGCACCCTCATAAACCTCGCTTCTGCCGTATCCATCTAGACTCAATCATAACAAAAAACCCAAAATTGCCAGTGACAGCGCTGTCATCTCAGCTACCATCTAGTCAGCAGGCGTACACGTTCCAGATTCCCAGAAAGCTATCTGGAAATTACTCCAGTATGCACTTGTACCCCAAGACATAGGGCTGTAAATGTGTACACACTGCCACAAAACGGCAAAACAACATAGAAGAAGAAGAAAAAAAACACAGTAAAAGAAAAAAAAGGAACTATAGTTCTTAGCCATTACATAGAAAACATACAGAAGAAAGAGAAAAAAAACCCACAAGAAAACTGAAAAAGGACCATAATTACTAGGAGGAATGCGTACTTTTTGGTTTTTCTCATGCGCTTGTAAACTCTACAGGTGGTCTGCCCGCTGGCCTCAGCCGACTTGGTCCGACTTCAAGGCAGCTCATCAGAAACTTCATGAGCAGAAACAAAAGAAAAGACCCACAAAACGAAAAAAAAGAAGAAAATATTTGCACAAAAAGGCTAGAAAATGGGTTGGGTAGGCAGAGAAATAGCATGAGCAAGGGAAATCATGCTG
>CM054147.1:20426321-20428821 GCA_028751875.1 Rapana venosa
GTCTTTCGAGAGATAGAATGATGCAGAGATTGCTAGAAAGAAAGAAAGAAAGAAAGAAAGAAAGAGAGAGAGAGCGAGAGAGAGAGAGAGAGAGAGAGAGAGGAGAGAGAGAGAGAGCGAGAGAGAGAGAAGAAAGAAAGAAGAGAGAGAGTGAGAGAGAGAAAGAAAGAAAGAACGAAAGAAAAAGAAAGAAAGAGAGAGAAAGAAAGGGAGAGTGAGAGAGAGAGAGAGTGAGAGAGAGAGAGAAAGAAAGAAAGAGAGAGAAAGAGAGAGAGTGAGAGAGAGAGAAAGAAAGAAAGAAACGGAAAGAAAGAAAGAGAGAGAAAGAGAGAGTGAGAAGAGAGAGAGAAAGAAAAGAAAGAGAGAGAAAGAGAGACGCACACACTCACACACACACACGCACACGCACGCACATACACGCACACACACACACACTACACACACAGACACGATCAAGCAGTCATACTCACGGACACAAAGACACACTTGCAGACAAGGAGACAGTGAAACGCAGAGATCTAGAAACATAATGTAAATAGCTGCCAAATTACATGATTTTTTGGATCTGTTTGCTAGTAGAACACACACACACACACACACACACACACACACACACACACACACACACACACACAACACACACACACACACACACACACACTTTCTCTCTCTCTCTCTCTCTCTCTCTCTCTCTCTCTCTCTCTCTCTCTCTCTTTCTCATATTGTTGATTGTATGGTTGTTTTTAATGTTTCTGATGAATCGGTTTTTTGTTCACTTTCCCCTAATGAATAAACATCCGAATCTCTCTCTCTCTCTCTCTCTCTCTCTCTCTCTCTCTCTCTCTCTTCTCTCTCTCTCTCTCTCTCCTCTCTCTCTCTCTCTCTCTCTCTCTCTCTCTCTCTCTCTCTCTCTCTCTCTAAGCTAGGTAGCCTCTTGTTGCTCCAAATAGATGTGTGTGCTGCGATGTATTTGTTACCTGAATAAACAATTGTTTCAACCCAATGTAAGATAGTTTTATCCAGGATTAACACCAACTATAGCTCTCTATTAAAGTAATGCCATGTTATGTTTTTTTCCCCTGTTCCTCGACTAAAGCTTAAAGGTTCACTAATGATGATTTTTTTTGTACACATGCGACCGTTATTCTAACTTAGGGAACGCTTGTGTTGTTAAAATGATTAATACTATCAGAAATAACATGTAAACTTTGTTCCAAGAGTTGGATATGTGGAAGAAAAAGAAAGACATTTGTTGTTCTATAGTAATGTGTTCAAAGGTCTAGTCGCATGGTGCATATATGATGTTCAGTTATGATTTTGTTCATTGAGATTGTGTAAAATCCTCCATATTCCTAAAGGGGTGACAGGAAATAAAGAATTTGAATTTATCTAAACATAACATTTGTGTGGATGCGTTTTATATAAAAAATATAGCATCTATTCCTATGATTTTGTTCATTGATTTTGTATAAAAATCCTCCATGTCCCTAAAGGGGTGACAGGAAATAAAGAATTAGAATTAGAATTTGTCTAAACATGACATTTGTGTGCATGCGTTTTATACAAAAAAAATGATCATCCATTCCTACAGGTGCGAAATAGTCTTCTCTTTCGAAAGGTAGAACGCGTTTTTAACGTGTGCGGAACATCTTTTCCGTACATTCGCACACAGAGCTTCGATTTACATTCTCATCCGAAGAACTTTCATAATTAGTTTGATTTTGCCGTCAAACCAGGAAGAAAGGATGTTTTTGCTTCGTTTTTGTACTGAAATCATGACAAGCAGTTCTAAGCTACTGTTTACGAAATAACTATTAGACAATCCTAACTCTGTTTGTACACATTTTGAAGCTTAGTAAACACATTACGCCTTTTTTTTCAAAAAAAGTGAAAAAGGCTTCGAAATAAAAGAAACAACTGTTAAGATGGGGAAAGGATAATTACAGTGAAAAACTGAGTATCAGTTGGCTTAACACTGAAGAAACAAGAGGAAAAGATGACCAAAAAAGACACGGCGTAATGAAGGTGTTTGTTGTCCGTTAGATTACAATAATCGCAAACGGCAGGCATTAACAGTAAACAGAGAGAGAGAGAGGGAGAGAGAGAGAGAGAGAGAGGGGGGGGGAAGAGAGAGACAGACAGACACACACACAGACACACACAAACAGACACACAGAAAGAAGGAGAGAGAGAGGAGAGAGAGAGAGAGAGAGAGAGAGAGAGAGAGAGAGAGAGAGAGAGAGAGAGAGAGTGCATGTGTGTGGTGTGTGTGTGTGTGTGTGTGTGTGTGTGTTTGTGTGTGTGTGTGTGTGTGTGTGTGTTGTAAAAAAGAAGAAGAAGGAAGGAAAGAGGAGAGAAGGAGCAGAAGAAGAAGAAGAAGAAGAAGAAGAAGAAGAATTGCGAAGAAGAATTGCGAAGAAGAAGAAGAATTGCGAAGAAGAATTGCGAAGAAGAATTGCGAAGAAGAAGAAGAATTGCGAAGAAGAATTGCGAAGAAGAA
>CM054147.1:20431321-20436321 GCA_028751875.1 Rapana venosa
TCTCTGTCTCTCTGTCTCTGTCTCTCTCTGTCTGTCTGTCTGTCTGTCTCTCTCTCTCTCTCTCTCTCTCTCTCTCTCTCTCTCTTCTCCCTCACTCCCCAGAGGCAGGAGCTCATTATGTGCTCACATGCCCCATTAGCATGGGAGCACATTCTTCCCGTCTCGCTTCACTGAGTAATGACGTTCATGACACAATTCACTCTTCTCTGGCCCTTAGGGACGCATGCGCAACAGCATTTCCTGTCAGTGACGTCACATCCGGACCTGATGGAGAGGTGGTAGGGGATTCCTGTGGTTGGAAATAATGGCGGTTTGTTTGGGCTTTTTTGGGTGAGATTGTGTCAGATTTTTCCTTATCTTTTTTATTGTTTTTGTTCTATGATTGTTGAGGTCTGTGCAGTCCCGTTGTATGTCCATATCTTTTTGTTGTTCTGTGTTGATGGCTGGTTTCTTTCTTTACAAACCCTTCAAGCTTGTTTTTCCCATTAGTATGCTGTTCTTTGTTGTTTTTTGTTTGTATGGTAGTTTGTGCGTCATGACAGTAATAAAGACAACAGCATCAACAACTATAAAATCAGTTGTAATAACAATAGTTATCAGAAAGAGAAGAAGAGGAGGAGGAGGAACAAGAAGAAGAAAAGGAAGAAGAAGAAGAAGAAGAAGAAGGAGAAGAAGAAGAAGAAGAAGAAGAAGAAGAAGAAGAAGAAGAAAAAGAAGAAGAAGAAGAAAACAGCTTTCTGGCAATGCTGTCCAGCTGGCACTATATTCTTTAATATCCCTTTAAAATTTTAAAAGAAAAGAATCGAGGGAAGGAAGGAAGGAAAAATCCTTACTTGATTGATGTGCTAGTGCTTTTCTCCTGCTAGCGTGGATACTTCGCAAAGGATGCGGAACGGAGTTTTGAAAAGCTCATAAATGCTCTTCTCATAAGATTGTCAGGAAATCGAAGGAGGAGTAAGATCAGACAAGAAAGTAGAGTTCAGTCCAGTCCAAGCTTGTAGTTTATCGCTCCACCGACCACAGAGGCCATATCGGGGCTGTCACCTCGTAAATTTTCTGCTTCTTTTTCGTCGAACGCATAGACAGCAGCTACTGTTGTGTTTTATATGAGCGCAAATACGTTGCTCTGCTGTTAAGAGCCCGACAAATCAGATCCAGTGCATCCGACTTCGGCATGAGAGAAAATTGTAATGTTTTAAGTCTTTCTGGCGGTAAAGGCAGGAGAATGGACCAAGAAGTCAGAAAGTAGAGGAGAAGGAGATGACAGAAAGAGAAGCAACAAGGCAGGAACACAAAGAAAGAGATATAAAAGAGGGAATTCCTAGCACATAATTTCCAGAAAGTGGAAACGCTATTTGTGTTGACAAGTCCCTGGAATCCCCATGGGGAAGTAACTTTTGTAAGTCTCAGATTAAACCTGCGCAACTATCCACGGAATAAAACAGGGTTTTAAACTAACTCGACTTTCGTGCCTTGTACTCTCAATACCCTGCCCAACCATAAGGGTCAACACCAGACGATCATCGCGTTCTGCGAGAAACACATAAAATAAGACTTAAAAAATAACACACAGCCAGATTCCTTAAAATCAACCTTGTCCGTATCAATATACTATCACTTGTATTTTATTTAAAGTCAGTAGTCACTACTTGTTAGAGTCAATTTTTACACACTCTGACCTATCATACAGTTTGTTAAGCCTGCCACAGCATCTGACATTGTATTGAAAAGTTCTGGAGCAAGAGAGAAGGAAACCATAATATATAATCACAGAAGAGGGGTATGCAGTTTTGCCAGTACACCAACTCGTAGGTGTATTGGTGATGTTGCAGCAGTTTATCTGGCCAGAAGCGGAATATTGTAGGTTTTATTACCCCTTGAAGCTTATTTCCCTAATCCTCAAGACTGTGAATGGTGGCTGGGTGGGTAGGTTTTTTCCTATGAGATGGTAAGCTAGGGTCAAATGTGCTGGATGCATTTACATGTCAAAACGAACATCAGAAGAGTTTGCCTAAAATATTATTTTTAAAAATCCAGCCTCGAAGAAAAACAGATGCTTTAACATGACTAACAAAAAGAAGACAAGTAAATAAGGAACACTCTTATATTGACACTCTTTTCCAAAGGAGAGCAGTCCAAATGTAACGCAAAGAACTCTGCCGTGCCGTCACTGCAAACCAAGCTGTAGGGCCAACCCACGAGAGGAACTGGAAAGGACGTGTCATCGTTTTATTCAGACACATCAGACAGTGTAAAACGAACGAGAGAAGAAGGAGAAGAAGACTGAACAGTTCCGCAACTTAAACACAATACATCACAGCTCGCCTGTAGACCTCAAACAGCGCACTGTTCAGGAGTGTGGACCCTGCAGAGAGAAAAGAGGTTGCAGATTTCATGGTGCCATGCCTGGCACACTTCCTCAGTACTAAACGCCCTGATGTATGGAGAGACTAAGTACCTACCTGCAGGATGCTTGCAAAGAACAGGAGGAGTTGACTACAGCCCTCCTGGCATTTTAACAGGATGAGAGTAGCGTAGACTGAGCCATGAGGCAGGGGAGGGGGTACAGGTGATGGGGATTCTTCCTCTGTTGACTGATGTGTCTTGTTGTTGAAGAGCAGGGAAGGAGGCATGGTTTTGGGATCATACGGGGATGTCAGCTAAAGATGCAGTTGCTGACACTCTATTTTGCCTAAAATCACTAGACGTAAATAGACATTAAACTGAAGATATTGCTGTTTCCTACTGGTGCATTAGGTTGTTGGCATGTGGTCTAAAGGTAAGACACTGGTCTTGCAAGAAAGATGGTCGATTTTGTAAAAAACACATTAAAACCAGACTTTTCCCCAAATCTTTGAAGCGTATGTGGGAGACTTTGAAGCTAGTCTTTTAAAATACATTGACAGTAACAAAGAGTAGAGTTGACAGTTGTTAAGATTGTTGACATGTGACAGACAACAACACTTGCTGTCTAAACGTTTAACGAAGACGAAGGTTTTTGACAGCAATTATATTATGTCATATGCGGTGTTGAATTATATTTGTTATTGCAAATTGCACAGATCATAGTTACTATTGCTTCATAATATACTCCACGCCAAACAAGGCGTCAGATGTTAATGACAATCTTTAATCTTGTCTCTTAGCAAGCCTTGATTCTATTGGCAATGCACATTCAAGGCAAAGCAAAGACCCCACAGAAACGAGAGATTTGCCCTAGAATCAATTAATATATGTGGAAAATCCACATAAACAAAACCTTATTAACGCAATCATATAAGTATACATTTTGTTTTTGTTCTTCTTGTTCTTCTGGTTCTTTTTGTTCTTCTTGTTGCTGTTGTTACTGTTGTTGTTGTTGTTGTTGTTGCTGTTGTTGTTGTTGTTGTTGTTGTTGTTCTTCTTCTTCTTCTTCTTCTTCTTCTTCCTCCTCCTCCTCCTCCTCCTCCTCCTCCTCCTCCTCCTCCTCCTCCTCCTCAATTCTTCTTTTGCTTCTATCTCTCACGCTTCAACGGAAAGTACTCTCAAACAAACACGATGTCTAAAATGTAATCAGACATACATCAAATCCACACTTCTACTCCTGTAGCACTGAAACAATGCCAGAAAACATCACAATGTTCTTATTCCTCCCTCCTCTTCCTCCACTTCCTTCTCCTTCTCATCCCCCTCCTCCTTCTCCTTCTCGTGCTCTTCCTTCTCCTCCTCCTTCTCCTCTTCCTCCTCCTCCTTCTCCTCTTTCTCTTCCTCCTCCTCCTCCTCCTATTGCCAAGAATGCAGGTGTGTAGAGGATAGCAGCTGAGATACAGAGACGTAATATACAACAATATTATGCATCAACCCCTATGAAAACAACTCGCAGAGAACAGAAGAATGCCATACAAAATATATCCAGATAAATGCCGAATATATCAAGGAAATGGGCGATGTAAGGGGCTCAACTCTTAGGTTTCTAACCAGTGTAGTATCTGTAGGCGAGGAAAAAGTCGTGAGGTTTCTAGAAAACTTGATGATGAGTATTACTGCTGCTGCTGCCCCTGCTGCCGCTGCTGTTGTTATTGCTGGTGCTGGTTGTTTTTGTTGATGGTGGTAGTGGTGGTGGTGGTGGTTTTTTTTTGTTGCTGCTGTAATTGTTGACGGAGCTGTTGTTGCTGCTGTTGTTGTTGTTTTTGTTCTTGTTTTGTTGTTGTTGTTCTTTTTGTTGTTCTTATTCTTCTTCCTGTGTCTCGTCATTTTCTCGTTGCCTTTTTCTTTTTTTTTCTTTCTTTTGTTTTCTTTCTTTCTTTCTTTCCTTCTTTCCTTTCTGTCTGTCTGTCTGTATGTCTGTCTGTCTTTCTTTCTCTCTTTGTCTTCTTTCCTTCTTTCTTTCCTTCTTTCTCTCTGTCTGTCTGTCTGTCTGTCTGTCTTTCTTTCTTTCCTTCACCGTACTCCTCTCTGTTTCTCTGTATCACGTTTTATCCATCCTCTATGCCATCATACATCACTACTCTCTGATTATCTATCCATCCCCCCCCCCTCTCTCTCTCTCTCTCTCTCTCTCTCTCTCTCTCTCTCTCTCTCTCTCTCTCTCTCTCTTTCTATTTTGATTGGAACCTTTTTGTTTTTGATTTTGCTTCTTTCTAGGTTGTTCATTATTTCCTCTTTACCGTAGAATATATCTTTTGTTTCTGTCTGTCGGTCTGCTTGTCTGTACGTCTAGTCTATCTGTCTCTGTGTCTGTTTTGCTTTCCTTTAATTTTTTACTCCCAAAGTGGCAAGCTGCCAAAAGAGTGCCACTTCGTTCTGTGTTGAGAAAGGAAAGCCAGGTACCGCGTTCTCCCCCTTGTTCAGTTTCACAGACACTGGCACAGCTTTTACAGCAGAAAAAGCTAATGGCAGCGGAAGAGACGTGACTGTGTGCAGTCTGACATCGTTCCTGTTATTTCGTGTGCACTTTTTTATCATCACCATGAAGCCACTTCAGAGAATGAAAAGCAAGAGAGCAGATGGAGTTTTATGCT
>CM054147.1:20441321-20448821 GCA_028751875.1 Rapana venosa
ACAATACACTGGAGTACAATACAATGCCAGTCAATACAATACAAAACAATACAAGCGCGCCACACACTCAGAAAAAACAAGTGTCCACACTCTATTAGCATTTATGGTTTTAATAATAATAATAATAATAATAATAAATGGAATTTATATAGCGCTGAATCTTGTAAAAAAAACAACCCAAGAGATGACCTCTCTTCAGTATGCTTGTAACCCTTATAACCGATCACAAGACTTCAACTTGTCATTTCACATGCATCACTAGCTCTTAGACTGTGTGGTGGATATGCTTCCGATGGAAAAAACAACAACAACACCACGACATCCTTCTTCATAGGCATGTGCATCGCCGCTGGACCTTCAAATGCATGCAATGAATTGCAACACTTTGGTTTGTCTGCTTGTTACAGTGTTTTAGGTGATATTTTTCAACATGCTCAATAGCAAAAGATGATTCACATAGGAGCTGTTACCTAATTGGATGTTAAGGTAGTTTAATTAATGAACTTTAAAAATGTTTCCGAAAATGTTTTACCAGGCGTTCCATGATGTGAGTGGAGCTCCCTACTAAAGTGTATAATCTGTGTGTGTGTGTGTGTGTGTGTGTGTGTGTGTGTGTGTGTGTTTGTGTGTGTGTGTGTGTGTGTGTGTGTTTGTGTGTGTGTGTGTGTGTGTGTGTGCGCGCGCGCGCGTATATGTACATTTGAATTTGTTAACTCCGTTAATTGTTATTGGTTGTATGTATGGGTGTGTTGAATGCAAGCGCTTTGATTTCGTTTTGAAAGATATAGCGCTATATAAATTTATTTAAGAAAAAATTATTATTATTTTTATTATTATCTAGCACACTGTGTAAAATGTTTGCAAAAAATGTTAAGGGCCAAAGCAGTTGTTATTTATTTACTTTATTTCTATTTATTCTATTCTTTTGTTTCGAAAATGATTGAATATGCACTCATGCAGTCACCATGTGTATGCAGTTTTGTAAATTTTGTCTTCCGTTCCCACTGGAACACAATAGCCTACTCTTCCGAAAAGTGGAACAGGTTTTAACGCGTGCGCTAGATGTTCTACGCGCGTTCGCACCCAGGAACTCGGCTTATAGTCTCATCCGAAGGACTTTTGGGGGAAGTGGAGTCGGCACTGTTAACTCCAGAGGAAAAAAAATCACCTTAAACTTGGCGTCGGACTGTCGAAACAGAGCTGAAGACCTTCCAACATACCTGGGGAACCATTCGGAAGCTAGCCCAGGACAGACAGGAGTGGAGAACATTTGTTGCTGCCCTACGTGCCAATAAGGCACAAAGGCATTGATGATGATGATGAAACGGGATTCGAACCCGTTGAAGAAATCATGGACAGCACTGGCTTAGTTATGACGGAGACTGAGAACACTGTACCATGTGTGCACTGTCGATGTCAGCTGCACTGTGAATGGATGCTCAGGGCAGGTCACAGTAAGGCAGACGACTTCTCCTTTCTCTCATTTGATGTTGTTGGTTTTGTTTTTGTTGTTGTTGATGTTTCTTTCTTGACAGCAATACATACTAGATTCGCTCATCCTTCCCTGATAATTTCAAGTTCGATCATGTCTGAAAAGCAAGACTTTCTTCCACTGTTCCATTGATGCAAATGTTGGTTTCGGCTACTTTTTAAAAATAACTTTGTAAAAACGTTCGGGCACGTCACACGAACACCTGGACAAGCCAAGACTGGTATACATGGAACAGTACAAGGAGGGAGACGAAGAGACAGACTGAGAAAACGATGGGGGAATAACACCAGAGTGGACTGGCCTTGAGTGGAACGAATTGAATGCTACGGAAAGCAGAGGACCGTGGGGAGTGGAGGAAGCTGGTTGCAACATCTTCATCAGTACCCCTATGGTCCAAGGACTACGGGACAGGCAACATAGGCGACAAAGGTTTAAGTTTTGCAAAAGAACGAGATACACGACGTCTGTAAGTTATTAGAAAGTTAATCCAGGTATTATTCTCCATAGCATACAACCTTGGCACATAATCACAGCTGTCCACTTTTGAAGGATGGAGTTCAAAACTTTGATTAGAAAACACATAACGCAAACAGAATCAAATACATATGAAATTATTTACTCCGACAAATCAGATTTATCCAGCACTATCAATATGGATAAAGTAAAAGAAAAAGAAATGTTATCGTAAGATTATTCATGACGTATCAGACACATTTGTAAATGCTAATTTAATCAGTAAATTGAAAGGGCGCTTAATCTAATCGGAAAAAATATGTCTAAACCAAATCTGCCATATCCTTCATGAATTAAATAATTACTTTTCAAACACTATTAACCTTCTTATGTCCACATACCATAGAAGATGTGAGTCAGTTTCTCTAACATGAAATCTCAGTCGACATTTAAACCACGACCAAAAATACATTTCAGATCACATGTTGGATGCTTTATCCCCTTAAACCTTATTCCGTTCAAAGCTCAAAGGTCAGAGGTCAGAAGTCATCCATGTGGGATTTTTTTTTTACATCGCCTCATTAATTCAGCTATGATTCACTGCTGATTGTTATCACTGCCTGTCACGTTGGCAATATCTATGTTATCTGCATTTTTTTTTCTTCGTGTTTTTCTTTTTCTTTGCCGAATGCTCAGAAAGCAGCGGTTGATGTCTATCATAGGAGCGAAAATGCGTTGCACAGCCTTGAAGCGCCTGACAAGTCAGGCCCAGCTCATCTGGACTCATTTGCACTTTCTTTTTATTTGTCACGTGTTTAAATGTGTATTCAGAAATGCCTGATTTTGGGGGGGAAGTATTCTGTCTGTGAAGTTAAGAGCTATAAGAGAGAAGTGTGACACTTACAGCACAAGTGACATGCTAAATGATAATCCTGTCAAACGAGAGGGTAAACCTGATATTAATCAGAAATCTATTTTGTAAGTGTATATCCATCTGCACGCGTCTCTCTCTCTCTCTCTCTCTCTCTCTCTCTCTCTCTCTCTCTCTCTCTCTCTCTCTCTCTCTCTCTGTCTCTCTCTCTCTCTCTCTCTCTCTCTCTCTCTCTCTCTCTTTTGTTTATTCATTTGATTTTTCGATTTCTTGATTTTTCACTAATTGAATGGGAGTTTGAGTGAAATATTTCATTGTTATTTGAAATGATCTTGTTTGTTAATTAATTGATATATAATTATGTGTAACAAGTATGTGTACCATTTGACAATGTGTAGATGTTTATCTTTATGACTTATCAAGTTTGGTTGTGTTATTTTTCTTGGCTCTGTTGTTGTTCTTGTTCTTGTTGTTGTTGTCTGTCTGTTTTTCTCTTTTTTATCATCTTTGTTGGTTTGGTTTTTCCTTCTCTTTTGTTTGTTTGTTTGTTTTGGTTAAGGTTTTTTGGGGGGTGGGGGTGGGGTATTTTTATGGTTTTCTTTTATTTGCTTGCTTTGGGGGGGGGGGGGGGGTTGTTGGGGGGGGGGGGGGGGGAGCTGTTTTGAAAAGGGTTATTTCCCCTTGTTTTTATTGTGAGCTGTATAAGTATTGGGTTATTATTATTAAGATGTATCCCTAACGGGCGGGGACTGGATGTAAAAAAGCACATGTGTGCTTATTCATTATCCTCGAATAAAAGAATTTGTCATTGTCATTGTCATTGTCTCTCTCTCTCTCTCTATTCTATCTATCTATCTCTCTCTCTCCCTCTCTCTCTCTCTCTCTCTCCTCTCTCTCTCTCTCTCCTCTCCCTCTCTCTCTCTCTCTCTCTCTCTCTCTCTCTCTCTCTTTCTCTGGTTTTTTGGTTTGTTTGTTGTTGTTGTTGTTGGGTTTTTTGGGGGGGTGTTGTTTTGGGTTTTTTTTCCCCTCTCTTTTGTTTGTTTGTTTGCTGTTGTTTTTTCTTGGTTTTTGTTTGTTTTTTATTTGGGGGGGTCTTTTCTTTTCTGTTTGTCTGGGTTTTATTTTTATTATTATTATTATTATTATTATTATTATTAAAAAAACAGATTTTTCCCTTTGTTTATACTGTTTGAGGGTAGGATTTTGGGTTCATTATTAAGATGTGTCCCTATGGGCGGGGACTCAATGTAAAAAAAAAAGCACATGAGTACTTATTCATTATCCTGGTAATAAAAGAATTTGTCTCTCTTACTTACAATGTGTAGATGTTCTTTTTATGACTGTATTGGGTTTTTTCCCTCTTTATTGTGTGAGTGTATGGGTATTGGGCTTACTTTATCATCGTGACATTCAATGTACATGAGCATAATCAAAAAGTGTTGATGGTGATCGGGTGCTATGTGAGTATTATATATTTAGCATTATCCCTGAAACACACCACCCCCACCACCCACCCCCACCACCCACGCACACGCACACACACACACACACACACACACACACACACACACACACACACACACACACACACACACACACACACACACAAGAAGTCTTTTTTAGCGCACCTAAGTATTTACTAAAGAAGCTTCAAAGTGTAGACTGTAAGGCATACAGACTTGCTCTAGGTGTACCATTTCATACCTCTGCACTTGATACATATAAACAAATTGGAATGACACCACTTGATGAGTACCGACAACTTGTATGTGCCAAATATATTCTGAGAAGTTCTACATCTGAAAACTTTGCTTCAGAAGAAATAAAAATGAGGTCTGAAACTGATTTCCCCAAAAGAGCCCGAAACATAAACTCTTTGATGACAATAAGTACCTACACATCAGATCTTTATGAGCGTTCTGAAATTTTTAAATATGATGTGTATCTACATATATATCCATCTGCCTGTCTGTCTGTCTACCTGTCTATCCGTCTATTCATCTTTATATCTATCTATCTATCTATCTATCTATCTATCTATCTATCTATCTATCTATCTATCTATCTATCTATCTATCTATCTATCTATCTATCTATCTATCTATCTATCTATCCATCGATCTATCTATCTATCCATCGATCTATCTATCTATCTATCTATCTATCTGTCTATCTATCTATCTATCTATCTATCTATCTATCTATCTATCTATCTATATCTGTCTGTCTGTCTGTCTATCTATCTATCTGTCTGTATGTCTGTCTGTATGTCTGTCTATCTATCTATCTATCTCTCTATCTCTCTATCTATCAATCTATCTATCTATCTATCTATCTATCTATATATCTATCTATCTATCTATCTATCAATCTATCTATCTATCTATCTATCTATCTATCTTTTTGTGTTAAAACTACGTTTCCACCCGAGTGCTTCGAGTTTCTTATTTACTTTTTTTCTTTTCTAAATTGTACATTTTCTTAAATACATTTGTGCTAATGCTTCAAATGAAAGTGCTTATTGTGTGCGTTTATTTTGTTGGTTTTATTTGTTTTGCTTTGTTTGGGTATCAATGTAGTGTGAAGTGATGTTTTCTCAAAGCATCACAATACTTAAGTATAGACATTGGCAGTTTGTTTATATCAATCAAGCTCATGGCCAGCTTCAAGGATGTAGCGGACCGTTATGGTCATCTACTAAGTCAGTATGGTAACTGACGTCTCAAATAGAACATTGGACACTTCAATACGACAAGAAAACTTGCCCATAGCAAAGTTCTATAGAAAATTACAGTTCTTGCAGATAAAACCCCCATCAACTGCAGACCGTCAAACCAATCAAAAAAACGAAAACAAAGAGTTTCTCTGCTCTTACATCAATACGCTCCACAAGTGAAGATAATTAAATTCCATACAAATAAATCTGGTACGCCTTCCAATAATTATATATTCGTAATTCACTTCAATACATTACAATTCTCCCGTGGACCTCAGAAAGCGACAGCATTCATTAGTTGTGGACCCCGCAGAGAGAAAAGAGGTTCCAGATTTCATGGTGCCATACCTGGCACACTTTGTACTTAAACACCATGATGTACGGAGAGCCTAAGTACCTACCAGCACGATGCTCGCCGAGTACAGAGGCTGCTAACTAGATGCTTTCTGGAACCTAACAGGATAATAGTAGGATGAGCAATAAGGCACGGGAGGGGGTTAGTGTAACAGAGATTCTTTAACTGTAATGCATTGGTATAGAGCAGCAGTAAATTTAGTAGGCGTTTTGACAATATCAGAGCAGTTTTTAACATTAAGGTAAACCTGTCCCATAACCTATGTGGTCGTATGGGAGCAAGGCATCAGAGACCTCAGCTTCTCTAGGGGCCAGCATATTGAGGGCGTTGCCCATCTCCTCTCCCTTGTTGCTAAACCTTCCCTGATCCTAAAGAGGCAGGTACCCATTTACAGCTGGGTGAACTGGGAGTACTGTACTGAAGCCATGGCGCGCAAACGGTCAGCCATCCATCTAGTAAGCAAGCTCGACGCTGTTTAACATTATCTGGGGGGAAGCGAGTGCTCTGACCACTGAGCTATCCCGTCTCCGCTATTGATAAGCAGAATAAAATGGTAGGCGTTTTGAAAATATCAGGGCAGAGTAAGACACATTTGCTAAAATATTTTAATGGGTTAAATAGATTGGTGGATTCAACAGACGTTATTTGCCATCATTAATAATAACGACAAAACCAACAACACCAAAAAAGCCAGCAATCTTTATCATCAGCATTTTATTGCATATCAACTACCTGGTATGCGGTTACAAAGAAACGGAGCACGGGGGGTAGGGGTGGGGTGGGGGTGGGGGGGGGGTTGGGGGGGGGGGGGGACGCTGGGATGACAAAGTGGTACACCAAACAAAGTGACACAGGAACAACACTCATACACAGGGACAGCACAGGGAATCCAGCTGCTCTGCACACGACAGCGGGCCACGGAAACGTCACCGCTTTTGCTCATAAGATTTCTGAAACATACATACATTTTTACAAGCAAGCAAGCAGCCAGCGCACACGCGCACGTGCACTTACGCAAACACACACGTATGCATTCATAATACATACATACATACATGCAAAGATGCATGCATGCATGCATGCATGTACATACATACATACATACATATATACATACATACATACATATATACATACATACATACATCATACACGCACCACATACATACATACACAACACAAAGTCATGCATCTGCAGCATACACAAATACAACCGCACGCGCACACATACACTACACACACGCACGTGCGCCACACCTACACGCGCAACACAACACACACCACGCCACAACACACACAACACACACACACACCACACACACACACACACACACACACACACACACCACACAATCAAAACACACCACAACAAGGTTAAGCACACGCCTGCATGTAATGCCGCATATCTTGTAATCCCATCATCGTTATCATCGCTCATTACAGCATCTTATTGTCATGTTGTCTTTGTTATCGTCATCACCACCGTCATCCTTGAGGCTATCATCATCATCATCATCATCATAATCATCATCATCATCATCATCATCACCACCACCACCACCACCACCACCACCCCACCATCATCAGCATCAGCATCACACCACCACCACCAC
>CM054147.1:20453821-20457091 GCA_028751875.1 Rapana venosa
CTGTCAAAGTTAATCCATCTCTGAATTTTGCTACCAGATCCACCTGACCAGTTTATACAGAAGCTTCAAAAGTTAAGCTTTCAGTTTTTTGGAACGGAAAAAAACCAATAGAATTAACAGGAAAACAGCAGTTAAAACGATTAAACAAGGTGGACTTAGCATTCCAGATATTAGAAAATACATTTTTGCGTTAAAAATTTTCTGGATAAGAAAAAGTAAAATAACAGAGCACAAGTGGAAAAATATTGCTATAGAAAGCTACCCATTTCTTGAAAACCTAGAATGCTATGGGCCAACAACATATACCTTAAAATATACAAGTATTAACTCGTTTTAGGCTCATGTATTTAGAGCATATAGAATTTTGTGTACTCAAATCATACCACGTAACCAGTACGAGCTTCTTGAGGAGCCAATCTTCTATAATGAAAATATTAAAGTAGGAAACGCCACAGTTAAACAAGATAAAATGATAAAGAAAGGGGTATATTCTATAAAACACTTTATTAAAGAACATGGAAAATTTGTCAAATACCAAGAATTTTTAAATGATACAAGCTTTTGTATTGACTTTATCACCTACAATGGATGGATATCTTCCATAAAACAATATGTAAAAAACCCGGCAATTCACATAGATGATAAAGCTACTCAACATGGAATGAATTGTATATTAAGTGTACATAAAGAAGCAAAAAAGTACTATGAAATCCTAACATCCGATATCAATAAACCAAAATGTTGTTCCAAATGGTCAGAAAAAGTAAATGCATGTATACCATGGGACAAACATTTCAGCAAAATACACAGAACCAGATATGTACAATTTAAATGGCTACAAATTAGAACCGTACATAGAATAATTGCCACTAACGTGAATCTTCATGCTATGGGTGTAACAGACACTGCACAATGTTCACTTTGTCAGAAGGAACGAGACTCTATTGAACATTTTGTATGGAACTGTTCCTTTTTGGAATGCTGTTGAATTCTTGTTGAATGAAAAATGTCATAATATCCACTCTCTTAAGATGTCACAAGAACTGGTAATTTTTGGAGTTGATCAGTATCTAGAAACAAATGATACATTAGATTTTATTTTAATGTTTGGTAATTTATATATATATATATATATATATATATATATATATATATATATATATATATATATATATATATATATATATATATATATATATATATTTTATAAGTGTAAAATGACTAGTAAAATCCCAAATTCGTTTGTATTTCAAAACCAGCTAAAAGCTAGATATGCAATAGAAAAATGTAATACAAGAATAAGTGGTAAATTGATAGACTTTCACAATGCTTGGAGTGCATTTGAACCAATTGTACTAGAAACGGATCAGGCGTATGTATAAGAAAATCTGACAAACTTGTAAGAACATTGCAAACTCATTAGAGTATTTTTCATTGCTATGATAACTATTTACATTGAAGAGTTTGTTTACATCTATCCATAGTTGCTGATTGTTGAACGTTTCATGGCCTTAATGTTCCTTCGTGTGCGTATGTTGTATTACATATGTAAAATGTTTGCTTTAAAAAAGATTTTCAAAAAAGAATCAGCCCAAAAAAAGAGTTCAAAGTAGAGTTAGCAAAAAGAATGTGTTCATTAGATGATAAGCAGAAATGCACATAAAACGTTTTGGGAGTACTCGGTAAATCAACAGTTTCAAGGTGATCAATGATATTCCTTTTCTTTGTCGAACGCTGGGACATCAGCCATTGTATGTTATCTGCTATATGAGCGAAAAGTCGTTGCGATGTATAAAGCGCCTTTTCAAGTCAAGCCCAATGCTTCCGACTTCGAATGTGGGAGGGAGGACATTGTTACAGTTTGAGTCTTTTCTAGAAGAAAGGTCGGAGAATGGACCAAGAAGGCAGAAAATAGACAAGAGGGAGGTGAGAGGACAAAAGAAAAAGGCAGAAACTAAGAGGGGGATAGAAAAGAGAGAAATCCTAGCACCGAAGTTGCAGAAGGTGTGAATGCTATTCATACTGACAGGCCCCCGACATCCCAACAGGGGAGGAGCCATGGAGTGTGCCTGCTGTGACGTGTGCACAGATCCACATCTCCATCTTACCAGAGGCGGTGGCGATGGAGGTGCTGTTGCAGCACTTTTCCCCGTAACCGCACAGTCCCGATACCTCCGTGCACGTCTCCGACTGGGGCCGACACTTCTGTCCTTCCACGCTGCCACAGTCTGCCATTACCATCGTCGTTATCATCATCATCATCATCGTCGTCATCATCATCACGACCATCATCATCGTCGTCGTCGTCATCATCATCATCATTATCATCGTCGTCGTCGTCATCAGCGTCATCATAGTCATCATCGTCATCATCATCATCATCGCCATCACTATCCTCATCATCATCATCACCCACATCATCACCATCATCATCAATGGACAAGAATCCAGCAAAAACATTGTTCCAACATCTCTTGACAGAATGCAATGTATCAAGTATCTTTGAAACAAAACATGTTCCCCCAATGTTTGAATTCTAGTCTGGAAGGTCGATATAAAGTACATCCGAGTCATCGCAGGTGACAGCATACAGATTTACCTGATACCATCACATACACAAACCACAGCAAGCAAGACCGTATACAATTTGCAGTAAAGACAAAAACATCTCACAGGCTTTTTGAATTTTGAAAAGTAGGTATAACATATCGTGATCCTGCACTTGAGTTATACACTGGGATCTTTTTAGACTTTTAAGTGATTTAAATAAGGAGTTGAAAGATTCTCTTTTATGGTAAAAAGGTAAAGGTGTCCCTTAACCTATAAAGTCGTAGGGGAGCGAGGCGTCAGAGACCTTACTTCTCTAGGGGCCAGCATATTGAGGGCGGCGCATATTTCCTCTCCCTCGCTGCTTTACCTTCCCTGACCCTAAAGAAGGCAAGTGCCCATTTACAGTTGAGTGAACTGGGGAAACTGTACTGAAGCCAAGGCGCGCGCAAACGGTCACCCATCCAACTGGTAACCACGCTTGACACTGCTTAACTTGGCTAGGGGAAAGCGAGTGCTCCGACCACTGAGCTATCCCGTCCCAGTTTATAAAAAAAATCGCTTTTGGAATTTTGCACAACAAATATCAAGTTAAACTTTCCAGTAAAGTATCTTGGGCACTGTAAAGTTGGTAAACAGGAATTTTAGATCGATATCACACCCAGCGAATGGGTAACTCGTGTCACCTTAAATTGACTGTCATGAAGACATCTGATGAATGTG
>CM054147.1:20457591-20505777 GCA_028751875.1 Rapana venosa
ATTTTTAAGCGTCCCGTTAATGTTTTAAAGTCTGTAATGATGTTGTAGTCCGTATTAGTGCTGTATGCCCGATTAGATGTCTGTAGTCCGTTTAGATGTCTGTCGCCGTATTAGGTGTCTGAAAATTTCTTTAAGTTTTTGTCGCCGTATTAATGTCTGTATTTTTTTAGATGTCTGTACGTCCTTTTTAGGTCTGACGCGTTTTGATTCGTAGTCCATTGTTAAGGGTCCTTTTTTATCAAATTTTTCCCGTATTAGAGTCTGTATTTCCGATTGAGCCCCTGACTCTTTTTTATGTCGTACGTCGTAATGTCTGTACGTCGAATTAGAGTCTGTATCCGTATTTTGCTGTAGGTCCGTTTAGACCCTGTGGGGTTAAAAGCTTTTTGTCGTATTAGATTTCGATTTCCTTTTAAATGTCTGTACCCGTTTTTAAGTCTGTGCCTTATTAATGTCTGTAGCGTAAATGTCTGTACCCGTATTAGATGTCTGTATTCCGTATTAGATGTTGACCCCCTATTAGATTCTTTTGTTTTTAGCCTATTTTTAGATTCTGTAGTCCGTATTAGTGTTTGTAGTCCGTATTAGATTCTGAGTTGTAATATTTTTGTAGTCCGTATTAGATGCTGTAGTCCGTATTAGATGTCGTACCCCGTTTTTTAAGTCTGAAAGTCCGTATTAGATGTCTGTATGGTCGTATTAGATGTCTGTTATGTCCGTATTAGATGTCTGTACGTCCGTATTAGATGTCTGTGGTTTCCGTATTAGATGTCTGTACGTCTGTAATGGATGTCTGTAGTCCGTATTAGATGTCTGTATTGTCCGTTTTTAAAATGTCTGTAGTCCGTATTAGATGTCTGTACGTCCGTATTAATGTTGTACGTCTGTAATGGATGTCTGTTACGTCCGTTTTTAGATGTCTGTATTTTCCGTATTGATGTCTGTACGTCCGTATTGATGTCTGTACGTCTGTATGATGTCTGTATGTCCGTATAATGTTTGTCGTTTTTGTTGTAGTCCGTATTAGATGTCTGTACGTCCGTATTAGATGTCTGTAGTCTGTAATGGATGTCGGTAACGTCCGTATAAGATGTCTGTAGTCCGTATTAGATGTCTGTATTATTTGTATTATTAGATGTCCTTTTATGTCCGTTTAGATGTCTGTAGTCCGTATTAGAGTTTTCTGTTTTAGTCGAAATTTATGATGTCTTTTACGTCGTATTAGATGTCTGTATGTCCGTATTTAGATGTCTGTACGCCCGTATTAGATGTCTGTACGTCGTATTAAAATGTCTTAATGTCCGTATTAGATGTCTGTAAGTCCGTATTGATGTCTGTACGTCGTATTAGATGTCTGTCGTCCGTATTAGATTTTCTGTACGTCTGTTAATGATTTCTGTTGTCCGTATTAGATGTCTGTATGTCCGTATTAGATGCTGTAGTTCCGAAATTAGATGTCTGTACGTCGTATTAGATGTCTGTAGTCCGTAATTAGATGTCTGTAGTCCGTATTAATGTCTGTATGTCCGTATTAGATGTCTGTACGTCCGTATTAGATGTCTGTACTCTGTTTTGGGGGTCCTGTAGTCCGTATTAGATGTCGTATGTCCGTAATTAGATGTCTGTACGTCCGTATTAGATGTCTGTACGTCTTTTATTAGATGTCTGTAGTCCGTATTAGATGTCTGTATGTCCGTATTAGATGTCTGTAGTCCGTATTAGATGTCTGTCGTCCGTATTAGATGTCTGTACGTCTGTAAGGGATGTCCTTTTAGTCCCGTATTTTAGATGTCTGTATTCCGTATTAATGTCTGTACGTCCGTTTTAGATGCCCTGATTTTAACGTCGATTAGATTGTCTGTATGTCCGTATTAGATGTCTGTATGTCCGTATTAGATGTCTGTACGTCCGTATTAGATGTCTGTACGTCCGTATTGATGTCTGTACGTCCGTTATTAGATGTCTGTACGTCCGTATTAGATGTCTGTACGTCCTGTATTAGAGTCGTACGTCCTATTAGATGTCTGTACGTCGTATTAGATGTCTGTACGTCCTTATTAGATGTCTGTACGTCTGTATTAGATGTCTGTACGTCCGTATTAGATGTCTGTACGTCCGTATTAGATGTCTGTACGTCCGTATTAGATGTCTGTACGTCCGTATTAGATGTCTGTACGTCCGTATTAGATGTCTGTATGTCCGTATTAGATGTCTGTACGTCCGTATTAGATGTCTGTACGTCCGTATTAGATGTCTGTACGTCCGTATTAGATGTCTGTACGTCCGTATTAGATGTCTGTACGTCCGTATTAGATGTCTGTACGTCCGTATTAGATGTCTGTACGTCCTGTAATGGATGTCTGTACGTCCGTATTAGATGTCTGTACGTCCGTATTAGATGTCTGTACGTCCGTATTAGATGTCTGTACGTCCGTATTAGATGTCTGTACGTCTGTATTAGATGTCTGTACGTCCGTATTAGATGTCTGTACGTCCGTATTAGATGTCTGTACGTCCGTATTAGATGTCTGTACGTCCGTATTAGATGTCTGTATGTCCGTATTAGATGTCTGTATGTCTGTATTAGATGTCTGTATGTCCGTATTAGATGTCTGTACGTCCGTATTAGATGTCTGTACGTCCGTATTAGATGTCTGTACGTCCGTATTAGATGTCTGTATGTCCGTATTAGATGTCTGTATGTCTGTATTAGATGTCTGTACGTCCGTATTAGATGTCTGTACGTCCGTATTAGATGTCTGTACGTCCGTATTAGATGTCTGTATGTCCGTATTAGATGTCTGTACGTCCGTATTAGATGTCTGTACGTCTGTAATGGATGTCTGTACGTCCGTATTAGATGTCTGTATGTCCGTATTAGATGTCTGTACGTCCGTATTAGATGTCTGTACGTCTGTATTAGATGTCTGTATGTCCGTATTAGATGTCTGTATGTCCGTATTAAATGTCTGTATGTCCGTATTAGATGTCTGTACGTCCGTATTAGATGTCTGTACGTCTGTAATGGATGTCTGTACGTCCGTATTAGATGTCTGTATGTCCGTATTAGATGTCTGTATGTCCGTATTAGATGTCTGAACGTCCGTATTAGATGTCTGTACGTCCGTATTAGATGTCTGTACGTCTGTAATGGATGTCTGTACGTCCGTATTAGATGTCTGTATGTCCGTATTAGATGTCTGTACGTCCGTATTAGATGTCTGTACGTCTGTATTAGATGTCTGTATGTCCGTATTAGATGTCTGAATGTCCGTATTAGATGTCTGTACGTCCGTATTAGATGTCTGTACGTCCGTATTATATGTCTGTACGTCTTAATGGAGTCTGTACGTCGTATTAAGTCTATCGTATTAGATGTCTGTACGTCTCGTATTGATGTCTGTACGTCTGTATTTAGAATGTCTGTACGTCCGTATTAGATGTCTGTATGTCGTATTAATGTCTGTACGTCTCGTATAGAATGTCGTACGTCCGATATTATGATGTCTGTACGTCTGTATAGATGTCTGTACGTCCGGTATAAGATGTCTGTATGTCCGTATTAGATGTCTGTACGTCCGTATTAGATTGTCTGTATGTCCGTATTAGATGTCTGTACGTCCCTATTAGATGTCTGTACGTCTCGTATTAGATGTCTGTACGTCCGTATTAGATGTCTGTAGTCGTAATGTAGATGTCTGTAATGCCGGTATTAGATGTCTGTATGTCCGTATTAGATGTCTGTACGTCTGTATTAGATGTCTGTACGTCCGTATTAGATGTCTGTATGTCCGTATTAGATGTCTGTATGTCCGTATTAGATGTCTGTACGTCCGTATTAGATGTCTGTACGTCCGTATTAGATGTCTGTACGTCTGTAATGGATGTCTGTACGTCCGTATTAGATGTCTGTATGTCCGTATTAGATGTCTGTACGTCCGTATTAGATGTCTGTACGTCTGTATTAGATGTCTGTATGTCCGTATTAGATGTCTGTATGTCCGTATTAAATGTCTGTATGTCCGTATTAGATGTCTGTACGTCCGTATTAGATGTCTGTACGTCTGTAATGGATGTCTGTACGTCCGTATTAGATGTCTGTAGTCCGTATTAGATGGTCTGTAGTCGTATGATGTCGGTACGTCGTATGATGTCTGTATGTCCGTATTGATGTCTGTACTTTCCGTATTAGATGTCTGTACGTCGTATAGATGTTTGTAGTCGTATTAGATGTCTGTAGTCCGTATAATGTCTGTAGTCCGAGTAGGATGTCTGTACGCCCGTATTATATGTCTGTAGGGTCTGTAATGGTGTCGGGTACGTCCGTTTTAGATGTGTCTGTAGTCCGTATTAGATGTCTGTATGTCCTTTATTAGATGTCTGTACGTCCGTATAGATGTCTGTACGTCTGTTTAATGATTGTCTGAACGTTCGTTATTAGGATGGTCGAAATGTCCGTTTTATTAGATGTCTGTAGTCCGTATTAGATGTCTGTACGTCTGTATTAGATGTCTGTAGTGTCCTTTATTAGATGTCTGTAGTCCGGTATTAGAGGTGCGGGGTCCGATGGTGTCTTTTAACGTCCGGTATTAGTGTTTCCTGAATCTGTCCGTATTAGATGCCCTGTAGTCCGTATTAGATGTCTCTTATATTGTCGCCGTTTTTAGATGTCTGTAGCCCGGGATTAGATGTCTGTACGTCTGTATTAGATGTCTGTAGTCCGTATTAGATGTCTGTATGTCCGTATTAGATGTCTGACGTCCGTATTAAGTCTGTACGCCGTTAGATGTCTGACGTCCGTATAGATGCTGAGTCGTATTAGATGTCTGTACGTCCGTATTAGATGTCTGTACGTCTGTAATGGATGCTGTACGTCCGATTGTTTGTCTGTATGTCCGTATTAGATGTCTGAAAGTCCGGGTTTTAGATGTCTGTACGTCTGTTATTAGATGTCGTAGTCCGTATTAGATGTCTGTAGTCGTATGATGTCTGTACGTCCGAATTAGTGTCGTGACTCCGTATAAATGTCTGTACGTCGAAATGGATGCTGTTCGTCGGTATTAGATGTCTGTTGCCGTATTAGATTCTGATTCCGGGTAATAGATGTCTGTAATTCTGTAAAAGATGTCTGTAGCCCTGAATTAAGATTGTCTGTTGTCGTAAGGGTCTGCGTCGTAATAGTTGTCTGAAAGTCCGTAAGATGTCTGTACGTCCGGATTAGATGTCTGTATCTGTATTAGATGTCTGTATGTCCGTATTAGATGTCTGTATGTCCGTATTAATGTCGTAGTCCGTATAATGTCTTTTACGTCCGTATTTGATGTCTTTTACGTCTGTATGGATGTCGTACGTCCGTATTAGAGTCTGTATGTCCGTATTTGATGCCCTGTACGTCCGTAATTAATGTCGGTCATTATAGATGTCGTAGTCGAAATTAGAGTCCTTCGTTGGGCGTTCCCGTATTAAAATGGCCTGTATGTCCGTATTAGATGTCTGTACGTCCGTATTAGATGTCTGTACGTCTAAGGATGTCTGTACGTCCGTATTAGATGTCTGTATGTCCGTAAAAGAATGTCTGTACGTCCGTATAGATGTCTGACGTCGTATTAGATGTCTGTAGCCCGTATTAGATGTCTGTCGTCCGTATTAGATGTCTGTACGTCCGAATTAGATGTCTGTACGTCCGTATTAGATGTCTTACGTCTGTAATGGATGTCTGTACGTCCGAATGATGTCTGTAGTCCGAATGGGGATGTCTGTACGTCCGTATTAAAATGTCTGTATTTTTATTAGATGTCTGTATGCCCGTATTAGATGTCGTACCGGGTATTAAATGCTGTACGTCCGATTGAGTCGGGTACGTCCGTATTAGATGTCTGTAGTCCGTATTAGATGTCGTACGTCCGTATTAGATGCCTGTACGTCTGTATTAGATGTCTGAGTCCGTATAAATGGTCTGATTATAGGTCTGGCCCGTTTAGATGTCTGTACGTCGTATAGATGTCGTACGTCCTATTGGTCTGTAGTCCGGATTAGATGTCTGTACGTCCGTATTAGATGTCTGTACGTCTGTAAGATGTCTGTAGTCCGTATTAGATGCCCTGTATGTCCGTATTTTTAAGGGTCCGTTGATTGACGTATTAGATGTCTGTACGTCCGTATTAATGTCTGTTTCCGTTTTAAATGTCTGAAGTCCGTTTAGATTCTGTAGCCCGTAGATGTCTGAAACGTCGTAATGGATGTCGTACGTCCGTATTAATGCTTATGTCCGTTTTAGGATGTCTGTAGTCCGTATTAGATGTCTGAACGTCCGTATAGATGTCTGTACGGCGTATTAGATGTCTGTAGGGCTGAAATGGATGTCTGTACATCCGTATTAGATGCCTGTATGTCCGTATTAGATGTCTGTACGTCCGTATTCGATGTCTGTACGTCTGTATTAGATGTCTGTATGTCCGTATTAGATGTCTGAATGTCCGTATTAGATGTCTGTACGTCCGTATTAGATGTCTGTACGTCCGTATTAGATGTCTGTACGTCTGTAATGGATGTCTGTACGTCCGTATTAGATGTCTGTATGTCCGTATTAGATGTCTGTACGTCCGTATTAGATGTCTGTACGTCTGTATTAGATGTCTGTATGTCCGTATTAGATGTCTGTATGTCCGTATTAAATGTCTGTATGTCCGTATTAGATGTCTGTACGTCCGTATTAGATGTCTGTAAGTCTGTAATGGATGTCTGTACGTCCGTATTAGATGTCTGTATGTCCGTATTAGATGTCTGTACGTCCGTATTAGATGTCTGTATTAGATATCTGTATGTCCGTATTAGATGTCTGTATGTCCCTATTAAATGTCTGTATGTCCGTATTAGATGTCTGTACGTCCGTATTAGATGTCTGTACGTCAGTAATGGATGTCTGTACGTCCGTATTAGATGTCTGTATGTCCGTATTAGATGTCTGTACGTCCGTATTAGATGTCTGTACGTCTGTATAGATGTCTGTATGTCCGTATTAGATGTCTGTATGTCCGTATTAGATGTCTGTACGTCCGTATTAGATGTCTGTGCGTCCGTATTAGATGTCTGTACGTCTGTAATGGATGTCTGTACGTCCGTATTAGATGTCTGTATGTCCGTATTAGATGTCTGTACGTCCGTATTAGATGTCTGTACGTCTGTATTAGATGTCTGTATGTCCGTATTAGATGTCTGTATGTCCGTATTAATGCGGTCATTAGAGTCGTAGTCTTATGGCTGTACGCGAAGGACTGTCCCCAATAGAGCGTGCTATAGGTGAGCCGTATTAGGCGGATCCTTTGATGCGAGTCCGTTTTGAGTCGGGTCGCGTTAGAGCGTGGGGCCAAGATTTTTGACGCATTAAGTCTTCGCCCTAGGGTGTCTGACGCCGAAGTGCTTTAGTCGGGTTAAGCGTACTTGAAATGATGCTGACGTCATAGATTCTGGCCGTTAAAGTCGTTTCCGTATAGAGGGCACGTCGGATGAGGGGACGCGTATTGATGCTTACGTCGTATAGTGTCTTACGTCGTATTAGGGCTGAGGCGATTAGAGTCTGACGTCGATTGGCACGTCGTATTTTAAAGTGTCAGAGAATTTGTCCGTATTTAGTCTGTGTCGTATTAGATGTCTGTGCGATTACGGAGCCATTAGATGCTGACGTCCGATTAATGTCGACGTCTGTATATTTTGTATCCGTATTAGTTGCGTGCCATATGTTGTACCTTTTAAGATTTGTACGTCTTTTAAGAGTCTGTGTCCGTTTTTAATCTTATCTGTATGATTCGTACGCCGTTTTTAGATGCTGATGCCGTTGATGTCTGTACGCGAAGATGCGAGTCCGATAATGCTGCGCTTAAGGATGTCTGTATCCTATAATTGAGCATTATGTATTTTAGATGCTGACCGGGATGAGTTGTACGCGTTTAGAGCTGTATGGCTTTAAGAAGTCGTAAGTCCGTTTTAATTCTGGTCCGTAAAAGGCGTAGCCGATAGAGTCTGTCGTGAAATGGCGTCTCCTTGGGCGGGTTTATATGCTGAGGGGAAGATTGTTGTATTAGATGCTGATGCCGATTAAATTTGGTTAGCGTTTTAGATGTCTGTCGCGATAGATGCTGTACGCGTAGGATGCTGCGCGTATTTAGATGTCTGTAGTCCGTATAGAGTCGTTTCCCGTTAGTGGACGGCATGTATTTTTGATGTCGGGAGTCCGTAAATGCGGACGCCGTTTTAATGTTGTCGCCCGTTAGGCTTTTAAGAGGGCGTCCTTGAGGGATTGTATTAGGCTGGACGTCGGGTAATTGATGCGGACCTTAAGAGCGTAGCCGTATTAGAGGCCGGCCTATTAATGCTGGCGAAGAGCGTACGTCGATTAGTTCGGGATCTTTGGAGCTGTTGTCTATTAGATGTCACCGGGTAGGTCGTAGATTAGGGGAACGCGTAAAGTTGGTTCTGATTCCGTTAGATGTCTAGTCGTATAGAGTCTGGTCTATTAGAGCGGTTCCCGTATAGATGTGTACGCTGTATGATGTCGTAGTCGGATGCGAGCCGTATTAGTGTCTGTGTCGTATTGATGTCTGTCGCGATTATTTGAAGTCCTATAGATGTCTGGTTTCCTTTTAATGTCTGTAGTCGTATTAGATTCTGACGTCCTAAGACCGTGTCGATTAGATTCTCGTCGTATAATGTGAGCGTAAAGGGTCTGTATTCCTATTAATGTGACGCCGATTAGATGTCTGTAGGCCATAAGTCGTACGTTGTATTAGATGTCGGAGTGGTTATTAATGTCGACCGTATAAGTTGAGTCTAAGATGCTGTCGTTATAGGCGAGTCATAGATGTTGTACGCTATTAGTGGTCGCCGATTAGTGTCTGTAATCCATTATGTCTGAGTCGTATTAATGGTCTGTAGTCGAATTAATGTCGACCGAAGGGTTTTGACGTCTTAGGTCTGATTGGGGAAGATGTCTGAGTCTATTGATGCTGTAGTCCGTTTTAGAGCTGTAGCCGATGTTCGTACGTCCGATGAGCGCCGTAAATGCGACCCCGTTTAGAGCGTAGGCCGTATAGATGCGTGGCCGATTAAAGCGGACGCGTAGAGTCTGTACGTGTATTGTTTCTGTCCTATAGAGGGCATCCGATTAAGGCTGTAGCCGTTTAGAGGGCCATAATGTCGTATTAGGAGTCTGAAAGTCTGATAGTTCTGAGCCGATAGAGCGTAGTCGTATTGAGCACCGTATAGGTCCCCCCCCCGATAGAGTCCGTATGTCGATATAATTCGTAGGGCGAATAGTGCGAGCCGTATTAGATCTGTACCGAAGGTCTACGCGATAGTTCGTAGTCGTATTAGGCTGTACGTCCCGTATAGAGCGACGCGTAAGATGTCGAGCCTTTGTGTCATTCCTATGTGTCTGACGTCCGTTAGAGTCTGGTAACGTCTGTAAATTGTGAGCCGTTAGACGGCCGTAAAATGTCTGTATGTCGTTTGATGCGTAACGTTATAGATGTCTGTAGTTTTTAATGGGTTCTGTACGTCCGGATTAAGCTGAGCCGTATAGAGTCGTTGTCCGTAAGAGGGCTTACGCGATTGAGGATCGTTTATGTCTGACCGTTGGAGTGTACTCCGATTAGATGTCTTGGGTAGCCGTATTAGAAGTCTGTACCCGATGAGTCGTAGTCGTATAGTGTCGTAGCCGTATGATTCGAGCCGTATTAGGTCGGACGCGTATTTGTCGTAGCCATTAATTGCGCGAAAAAAAAAAAAAAAAAAAAAAAAAAAAAAAGGGGGGGGGGGGGGGGGGGGGGGGGGGGGGGGGGGGGTCGTATTGAATTTTTTAAAATTTCTTTTAATTCTGTAGTCGATTGATTTTTTTTCCCCCCTTTTAAATTTGTATGCCCGTATTGGTCGTACGTCTTTTAAAATGTTTTTTGTCGAAATATGTCTTCCCGGGTTTAAGGGGGCCCTTTTTTAAATTTCTTTATTCCCGTATTTTAGTGTCTGTATCTTTTTTAAAAATTTTTCTGTATTTTTTTTTTGTTTTTCTGGGGGGGAAAATTTTTTGTCGTTTTTTTTCTGTCGTTCCGTTAAGGGTTTTTTTTTTTACTTTTGTCCCCCTTTTTATTTTTTTTTTTTTTTTGGGAGCCCTTAAAAAGGGTTTTTTTATGTTTTTAAAAATTTTTTTATTTTGGGTTTAGGATTTAAATTTCTGAGGGGGTTTTTTTTCCCTTTTAATTCGAAAATTTTTTTTTTGATTCTATTAATTTACTCTTTTCTTTTTATTCCTATTTATTTTACTCTTTTAATTTTTACTCCTTATTTTGTTTTCCCCTTTTATACCCCCCCCATAAAATTCTGTATCCTATTAAAATTTTTGTTTTGTTTTTTCTCGTTTAAAAGTGTTTGTCCTATTAGATTCTGTACTCCGTTTTAAATTTTTAATTTTAAATTTTTTTTCCTTTTTTAATTTCCCAAAATTTTTTCCCGTTTAAAACGCCCCGTATTGTTTTGACCCGTTTTAGATGTCGTTTTCTTTTTTTCCTTTATTTCCGTATTTGTTTTCCCTTTTATTTTATGTTTTTTTTTTCCTATTAAATTTTTTTTCCGTTTTAAATTTGTGTTTATGTGTTTTTTATTTTTTTTTTTTCTTTTTTTTTTTTTCCCTTTTAATTTTTCCAAATTAGATTTTTTCCTTAAAATTTTATTTTTTATTTTTTTTCCCTTTAAATTTTTCTTACCCTTTTTTTTAAACCTTTAAAAACCCCCCCTTTTTCCCCCCCCAAACCCCCCCCCCCTTTTTTTTGGGTCTTTTTAATGTCGGGTTTGTCCGTATTAATTCTGTTTTTTCCGTATTAGTTTTCTTTTCCTATTTTTTTTTTTTTAGTCCTTTATGTGTTTTCTTTTTTTTTTTTCCCCTTTAAGTTTTTATTTTTTGTTCTTTGTTTTTAAGTTTTTTGTTTTGGTATTAGTTTCCCTTTTGGATTTTTGGCCCCCTTTTTAATGTTTGTTTAAAAAAAAAAGTCTTTTTTTTTCTTTGATGTCGTAGTCGTTTTTTCTGTGTCGTATTGATGTCTGAGCGGAGGGGTTTTGGTTTTTTTTAGTCGTAGTCCCTTTTTAAGGGTTTTTTCCGTTTTTTTGTTTTTGGTTTAAGGTTTAATGTTTTTTTTTTTCCGTATTGATTTTTTTTTTGATGTCGTTTTTTTGTTTTTTTTGTTTCCCGAAATTTTTTGGTTTTAGCACACACAAAAAACAGACACAAATGAACACACAGACAGCCCACACAAACAAAGACAACAGACACAGACTACACAAGACACAGACACAGACACAGACGCACAGACAAAGACAACAGGCACACAGACAAAGACCACAGACACAGACTACCAAACAAAAGACCACAGGCGACAGACACACAGATACACAAACACACACACACTTTTTCATCGTTTTTGTTCAATACCACTTTGAAATAGACATAAAATTAACAACACACACTCAGTACCACAAACACACCACAACACTAAACACACACACACACACACAGCCACACCACCACACACACACACACACACACACACACACACACACACACCACACACATACACACGGCACACACACACACACACACACACACTCACACACACACTACACAAAACACCCTACTCACACACACAAACACACACACACACACACCAATACACACCACTATTGTTTTATTGCAATAAACAGGCTGACAGACAGAGACCAGCCAGGAGAAAACTGTCGACCACAATTCCCCCAATACCCACCCCTCCAATCCACCGCCCCACCTCCACCCCCAAACCCACCCCACCGACCCCCACCTCACCCCCTCCTCATCCTCCCGCACTCGACACCATCATGTTCTCGACCCGCAAAAGCTGTGATTCCATCAGACCCGAAAGTGAAATTCAATCATCTCTACAACCACCACAGGTGATAATCGTGCTGACTCCACAAGCTACTAACGAACTGTCCACTCATCAACCTTCTGTCGTTTTCGGTTTGTTTCCTTTTTCTGTCTTTGTAATCCGTCTTTCTGTCCTGTCCCTGTCTGTACTTCATGTTTAAGTATCATGTATTATGTATGTATGTATGTATTTGTGTATGTATGTATGTATGGTGTAGTATGTATGTATATGTATGTATTGTTAATGATTATATAAGTATGTATGTGTGTATGTCAGTAGTATGTTCTGTCTGTATGTATGTATGTATGTATGTATGTCTTTCTGTAGATATGTATGTATGAATGTATGTATATATGTATGTAATGTATGTATGAATGTATGTAATTAAGTATTTATGTATGTATGTATGTGTATGCATATATGTATGTATATGTAATGTATATGTATGTATATATATAATATGTATGTATGTATAAATAAGTATGTCTTCATGTTGTATCTCTGTCTCCTGGTTGATTTTGTCTTTGTGGCTTAAGACACTGATAGCTTTTTGATGGTCTGGCATACCTGTTCTCTGTAAGGTATTGTCTCTTTTCTGTCTCTATCTATATGTCTAAATCTGTTGGTATGGTCTTCAGGCTGCAGTCATCTGGTATCTCTGTCGTCTTGCTTCGATCTGTCCTGTGTTTTGTGGCGAGTTGGCTGGCTGTTTTGATGGTCGGGTACAGTTTCCTGCAATGTAAACTGTCTGTCAGTTCTGTCTGCGTATCCTATATGTCTATCTGTCGTGGGTCTGTCTGCTGTCTCTGTGTGTCTGTTGGTCTCGGTTTTTCTTTTACCTTCTGGTTGTAGGCGGATGGATGGCGGTTTTGATGGTCAACCATACCTGACTGATTCTCTGTCTCTCTGCCTGTGTGCCTTTCTAACTGTCCTGTTTGACTGTGCTGGTCTGTCTGGCTGTCTGTGTGTTTGCATATGTGGTGTCTGTCCTATCTGTCTATCTGTTTGTCTGTCTGTTGGTAGTATTGGCTTGGTCTGTCTGCTTGCAGTTTATTCCTGTGTGTTTGTTATGTTGTTTGACTGTCTATCTGTCTTCTGTCCTTTGTTATTTGCTGTCGTCTGGTCTTGCGTGTGGTGCCTAGCCCTGTTGTCTGTATTTGTGTCCTAGCTGTCTATCCTGTCTGTCGGTCCTGTCGTCTGTATCTGTGTCTGTCTCTCCTCAGTATAATTTGCTGCTTATTTTGCATTTTCATATCTTGTGTGTGCTATAGACCCGTTCGTTTCCCGTTCCAAGAAGATATCACTCTGGGGTTTATATCAGTGCAGACACCACTCTCCACAAAAGTCCCTTAGGATGAGACTATAAACCGAGGCCCCGAGTGCGAACGCACCAGAACATCCTTGCGCACACGTAAAAAACTCCCTTCCGCTTTACGAAGAGTAGGCCATTGTGTGCTGGTGGGAACAAAAAAAAAATGTACATAAAACTACAAGACACCCGACTGGATAATAAAACCCACATGATGCTAATTGCATTCGTCCTCGAATAAACAAAATTAAAAAAAATAATAAAATGCCTATCTCACACTGTCCTCTTTCCTTCTCATCTTCTCTCCTCTTCCTCACTCTCTCTCACTCTCCTCATCTCTCTCTCATCTCTCTCTCTCTCCTCTCTCCGAGCTATCTCCACCTCTCATCCTCTCGTCTCTCTCTCTCACTCTCATCCTCCAAGCTCTTCCAATCCTCTCTCTCCTCTCCTCCCATCTCCTCTCATCTCTCTCCTCTTCTCCTCTCACATTCTACTCCTCACTCTCTCTCTCTCCTCGCCCCCCTCTCCATCTCTCTCAACTCTCTCCTCTCTCTCTGCTCTCTCTCTCTGCTGGTCTGTCTGTCTGTCTGTCTGTCCTGTCTGTCGCTGTCTCCTTCTCTCGGTGTACAGAAAGCAGAAGCTGGGCCTGTGTCTACTTACTGGACTACTTACTATAACTAAGATGTCCTTGCCACAGGTGGACCGTGTCGATAGTTCATCATCACATACCCTCTCCATCGTGCTGAATCACATAATGGACCGTGTGGTGGGATCAGGGGATTCAGTCTTCAACTCAATACTGAAGTCTGTCTTCTGTATCCAAGTCTGTTTCTTTGTAGATGTGTGTGTGAGCGTGTGGTTGGAGGGTTGGAGTGGGTTGGGGGGTTTGGGGGAGTGTTTAACCGGGGGTGGGGAGTGAGGGGTAGTGAGCGTGTGTGAAATGTGTTGTGCTTGTGTGGGGGTGGGGCGGGGAGTGGTGGTTTGGGTGAGTGTGATGTGTGAGAGTGGGGGATGTGTGTGTGTGTAGGGTGGGGGGGGGGGGGGGGGGGGGATGTAAAAGTGTGTGTGTGGGGGGGGGGGGGGTGGTGTGTGGTTGGTGGGAGGGGTCGGGTAAAGTTTTTTGTGTGTGTGTTGTTGTATCGCGCGCGCTCGTTAGGCCGCGCGTGTGTGTGTGTGTGTGTGTGTGTCTGTGTGTGTTCTGTGTGTGTGCGTGGGTGAGTGAAAGAGTACATCAGTGAGTGATTGAGTGAGTGAGTGTGTGTCTCTGTCTGCCTGTCTGTCTGTGTCTGTATCTACCTGTCCATTTATCTCTAGATCTATATGTATGTGCGATTATATTTTTTCAGGCTCTGCGTTGTAAGTTATTAATCATAGGTTCGATAACCTTTTTTTAAAAAGCAAAAATCCCCATAGGCCATTTCTTTGTCTAGTTTTACAGTATGATACAATATTAATAATTCCTTTCATTCTACATATTTGCCTTAGCCTGAGGCCTTTCTGTTGTTGTTTTTTAATTTTACTTCATTTACTTTCTTTGGTTTAAATCATGCTAATGCCAAAAACAAAAACAAAAAAATTGTGTGTAAAAACCTGCAGTCATTCTGTTGTTGTTACTTTGATGGGTTCGAGAAACTATTTCCACAAACAAGTGTGTGCCTCATTTCGTTTTACCTTTTCATCAACATAAAAAGTGTGTCTATTATGGATTGGGTGGGGAGAGAGGTGGGTGTGTGTGAGTTCGTGTTTGTTGTGGGTGTTTGTGTGTGCGCCACGCGCGCGCGCGCGTATGTGTGTGTGTTTGATAGGTAATGGTCTGATTGTTATTGTAGTTTAAACTTTATTTTATTATTTTATTAGATTTAAGTTTAATTCGAGGATAAAGGAATACACACTTATGTGCTTTTTTTACAGTCAGTCCCACCCGTGTGTATTGGCGGTTTTGTAAGTTCTGTCATCTGTTCCACCGGCACACAATGGCCTACACTTTACGAAACGGAACAGATTTAACGTGTCGTCAGAAGACCTGCGAGCGTTCGCACACAGGGCCCGGTTTATAGTCTCAACCGAAGGACTTTTGCTGACAGTGGAGTCTGCACTGACGTTAACCCTCAGGTAAATACCCCTTGAACGGGAATCGAACTCCGTCGTCAGATTGCCAGCGCAATGTTTTAACCACTAAGGCTATCCCGAGAGAGAGAGAGAGAGAGAGAGAGAGAGAATGAGAGAGAGAGTGTGTGTGTGTGTGTGTGTGTGTGTTTGTGTATGCCGTTCGCCCGCGCGCTTGTGGTGTGTGTATGTGGTGTATTCCCGTGAGTGTTTCAAAGAAGAGAGAGAAGAGAAGAGATAGAGAGAGAGAAAGAGAGAAGCAGAGAGAGAGGAGAGAGAGAGAGAGCTCTTTGTTTTAGCAATATTTCCATTCTTGTCCCACATTAAGATAGTTGGTAACACATTTCTGGAATTCAGACATACTTCCAACCCCATTTAAACTGGATACTTCGTTTCCTCACTTTAAACATTACACCATTTTGGGGTTTTTCTTTCATTTTGTGTCCTTATTGTCTGACAGATAAGAAAATAAACTATAAGTTTGATTTCTTTGGACATTTCAACTTAATACCGTTTTTTTCTTTGTCTATTCTCACCTCTGGCACTATAGTCAAGCACTTTCAGAGAGGGCTGAGTGAGCGCTGTGAGTAGTTTGACTTCTCTCTGTCTCTTTCTCAATCTCTTTCTTTTCTCTCACTCCTCTCTCCATCTTCTCTCTCTCATCCTCCCCCTCTCTCTTCTCTCCATCACTCTCCATCTCTTCCTCTCTCTCTTCATTCCTACTCTCTCTCTCTCACTCTCTCCTCTCTCCTCTCTCTCTCTTCTCTCTCTCTCTCTGTCTGTCTGTCCTGGCTGCTGTCTCTCTCTCTCTCTCGTCTCTGTTCTCTCTCTCTCTACACCATCACACACTACTCTCTCTCATCAGCTCTCCTCATCAGTCACTCTCCTCTCTCTTTCTCTCTCCTCTTCTCTCTCTCAACATCCAGATCTCCATCCTCTCTCTCTCTCTTGCTTATTCCCTTATTGGGATGGGCGAATATTTTTATTCAGATTTTTTAAAATTAAATAACCCACAGGTACTTTTTTCAATAAACAAAACCATCAACAACTCCCCAGAAACAAAGCAAAAATGTTGTAATATTATTTTTATTTTGATAAGTCTTCTCTGCAATATGGCTCTTGGAAATTCTGTTGCCATCTTTAGTCACAAACGACAACAACAATAAACCAAAACCAAATCTTTAACAAGAGACGCTTCTACCTCATCATCATGAACCCCTACCCTTCCACCACCCACCCCTAAAGAGAAAGAAAACAAACCCGGTTGATCAAGTTGTGTGTGGCAGGGCGGTCTATGATGTTCAACAGTTTGCAGACTGTCAGATCAAGAAAACGTCCTCAAAGACCGGCATGTTGTCTTCCAGAAGGCCATGTCAGCCTTACCCTTTGTCTTACTTCTCTTGACAATGCTGGCAGAACAGATCACAGACGGGATTTCCCTGGATCCTATGTCATCCTTTCCTTTGTTTCCAGTTTTAAACATCTGCTTCCATCATTTGTTGTGGCAAATTTTTTTAAGATATGTTATCAGTTAGTTGAATTCATTCCGTTTGTTTATTGTTTTTTTGGTTGAGGTTAAATGTGCTGATGTTTCTGATGGTTTTTTTTTTCACATTAATTATTTGTTCGGGCGAGGGTTTTTGTTTGGGTTTTCGAAATTATTTTCAACGTTAATGTATTTGTATATTATGTATATATTCGTACCCATTTTTACGGGGTTATTTCCCTATTTTACTAATAATAGGACGCATCTTTTGATTATTACATTTCATTCTGTTTTAATGTAACCGATATTTTTATTTTTATAAGCCTGTATTTTTGCTCAAATATTATCATGATACTACAATCAAAAAAATTCAGTGAAACATACCCTTAATATGCCAACTCTCATGAATAATCAAACGTATGAGAAAAAAATGTCAGTTTTAGAACGACACTTTCTCTGAACAGAAGCAGCAAGCACGGTTCTCCTCTCTCTCTCGCTCTCTCCTCGTCACCTCATCACTCTCTCTCTCCTCTCTTCTCTCTCCACCCCTCACCACCTCCTCATCATCAATCCACCATCACCCTCTCTCTCACTTCTCACTCTCTCTTCAGTGAGTGTGTGTGTGTGTGTGTGTGGTGTGTGTGTGTTGTGTTGTGTTGGTTGTGTGTGAGTTTGTTATTGTGTGTGAAGAGTGTGTGTGTGTGTGTGGTGCAATGCACAAAACGAACTAGAGAGGGACTTGAAAAGAGTTTCCTTGTTTGGGCCCGAAAGGTGAACCATGTCCCTTGTTTTTTTTCTGCCGGCCAAGAATTGTTTCTTGAAAGCCTGGGTAAGTGTTGAGTTTTGGTGTTGGAGGCTTTGGTGCTGCGGCAGTCTTCTTTCCTGCTGCTGTGAAAACTGTGAGGGAGGTGTGTTGTGTGTGTATGTGTTGCGTGTTGTGTCATGCGTGTGAGTGTTTGTGTGCTGTTTTGGTGTGCGTTGTGTGTTTGTGTGTTTGAGTGTGTGTGTTGGTGTGTGATGTGTGTGCGTGTGCGTGGTGTGTGGTGTCTGTGTCATGTGTTGTGCTTTGTGGTGTGGGCGTGTGGTGAGTGTTTGTGTGTGTGTGGTGAGTTGTGTGGTGTGTGCGCCTCGCGCGGCACCGTGCTTTGTGTTCTTAATTCTTTTATTTCGAAACATGAAGAAAAAGCCCTTTGGGTTTTTTTTATGGTTTAAACGGTTTGAATTTGTCTGGGAAAACGGATCATATGTTTGTGTTACTTATAAACAGACTAGGTACATCGAGTTAATAAAATAAATGTACACTGATTTATGTGGTTGTTCAAATCCTAAAATGGATGATTGAAAAACAAAGAATTTCTTTGTGTTCTTTTTGAAATACTTATACAATGTAGCTCTTTTCAACTTGTATTATATTACGTATTTAATGAACAAAGAATATCCCCAACCCTCCCCGGCCACCCAAAAGAAGCCATAAACATGGAATCTTTCTTCTTGATAATGTGAACATGAAATAACACTGAATTAAAGAAAATGAAAATTTCAACTTCTGTGGGTTAATTAAAGTTTAATTACTTTGCTTTAACACAACTTTTGTCATTTATATAATATTAATATGTAAGAGAACGTCCAACAAATCCATTAAGCCACAAAGCAAAACATAACCAAATCAAAACAGAAATATAACAAACCATCAAAAATCAAATACCAAAAAAACCCACCCACCCCCGCCCAAGATACGTCATTCACCTGTTTTCACTTTTAAGACCTTAGTGGAACAAAGAAAGACCAGCCAAGAGAAAAACTATACACGCACATACAAATGAGGAAGCCAAACAAACAATATGGCCCAGTCACCTGTTTGCACTTTAAGGAACTAGTGAAACGAAACAGACGCAGCCAAAGACAAACACAATAACAACAATAGAATGCAAGGTAATAAGAAAGCAAAACCAAATCCCAGACACCTGTTTGCACTTTAAATTCTTAGTGGAAAACAAAATGAAGAGGACACGCACTATCCAGAGAAACAAACTTTCAAACAGCAGCTTCGTTATCTTACCTGAAGGTCATTCTGCCTTTCTCCGTGGTCCCTTATTCCCTGCAATGCTGACAGATACTGAACACATGATAACCTTGAATCTTACGATTCACTGCTTTTCTTTCCAGTTTTTGGACGCTGATACCTAAATTATTTTAGAAAAAATTCAAAATTCAGGTCGCTTGGACAATTTTTTTGTGTGTGTTAGTTGTTTATAATCAATGTTTTAAGCATAGTTTTAAAGTATGTTTTGATCTTATTTTGTATTGAAACTTGCTTTTTTGTGATTGATTCGCAATTTGATACATTTTTTATAAGAACATGTGATTGCTCATATCATGTTTTAATAGCCTTCTTATTAAAACAATGTCACAATTCATTCAACCTGCTGATCTGAGCTATCACCAAAACAACATTAGTGTGTTGCATTAGTTTATAACATGTTTTATATTTTTATGGTTCTTACATTTATCATGTAACCACCATCAAACCCCAGTTCTCTTTAAAAAGCCTGACTTTGTGATATATAAACCTTATTGACGTATGTGCATTTTTCATATTCATATCATTTATAAACTTATAGAGAATCTACAATTTTTAAAAAAATGAACAATGAAAGACAAAGACACATACTCTTTTCTCACTGGAAAAAAAACCAAACAAAACATATCTATAAACACTAGAACAAACAAATGTTAAGTCAAGACTGCAACACACCCCTGACTCCCCAACTCACCCTACCCACCTCCCCCAACACCCAACCCAGCCTACCCCCACCCTCCACCCCCCCCCTAACCCCCCACATCCCACTCCCGTTTTCTGAGTACCAGAACAAAACAGTGATGTACCACGACAAAGGACTTCAAAGGACCTCTTAACCAATTCCAACGAAAGTGTGAACGCAGGCTCGAATGTTTTCCTCTTTCCCACACAGTTCATTTTTCCAGGATCCCCCTCCGATGTTGCTTGCTTTGATGCCTGCCCCCTGCATGTGTCCGGGACAAACATCAAGAGATTTGTCATGCATGGTTGTGTACTCAATATCAAAGGGTACTCTTCTTCGTGAAAAGAGACGAGAGGCGAAGAGAGAAGAGAGAGAGAGAAGAGAGAGAGAGAGCTAAGAGAGAGAGTAGAAGAGAGAGAAAATGTTTTAAGGGTGGGTGCCAAAACAAAACCGTGTGGGGGAAATGTTTTTATACTTAAATGTGAATACGTGCGAGTGTGTGTGTGTGTGTTTGTGAGTGTGTGTGTGTGTTTGTGTGTTTTGTGTGAGTGTGTGAGTGTGTTGCGGGAGGTGTGTGTTGCCTGCTTAGGAATAACGTTTGTCACATCATCACATCATCATCATAATAATAATAATAATAATAATAATAATAATAAAATAAACAATCATAATAATGGATAACAATAATAATAATGAATAATACATTGGATTGTATAAATCTCATAGTATTGCAAAAAACCAAATCACAGCGCTTACATTGTACCCAATGTGATGTGATGGTTGTTGGGTGTGGGGTGTTGTGTTGTGTGTGTGTTGTGTGTAGTAGTTGGTGTGTGTGTGTGTGTGTGTGGGTAGTGTGGTGGTGATGTTGTGGTGTGTATGTTGTGTGCTTGCGTTTTTTTGTGTATGTGCGTGCTTGGGTGTATTCGTACATATTGTGTGGTTTATTGTTTTCTTATGTAATCCTAATTAGAAATTTTAGTGCAATGATCTATAATCATATATAAGTTTTTTTATAAGGGTGATTTAATTTCTTTTATTGAATACAATTATTATCACAGGCGACGTTACATAAAAAAAAAGCATTTAGTAATATTTTGTGCCACTCATAGAAATGCTAATCATAATTATATCTCTCCTTGCTATCACTCTTCTCCTTTTCTCGCTCCCTCTCTCTCCCTCCCATACCCCCCCCCCTCCACCGCTGCATCTCTCTCTTCTCACTCTCCTCTCCCTCTCTCCCCTCTCTCTCTCTCTCTCGCCCTCTCTCAATGTCCTCATTCCCTTACCTATCCCCACCCCTCTATCTCTCCCTTTCTCTCCCCCCTCACTCCTCTCCCTCACTCCTCTCTCACTCTCGTCCTCCCTCCTCATCTCTCATCTCTCACTCCCATCCCCTCCCTCCTCTCCCGCTGTCTCTCTTTGACCTTGTATCTCTGTCTCTCTGTCTCTGTCTCTGTCTCTTTCTCTCTCATCTCCTCTGTCTACTCTTCCACTCCCCCCCCTCTCATCTTATCTTCTCTCTCCCTCCCCTCTCTCTCCTCTACCCACTCCTCCACTCCCCCTCCCTCTCCTCCTCCCTCATCTCTCACTCTCACTCAACCATTCCACTCTACTCATGTCCCGTTCCCCCCCACACATTTTCCCATGCTTGGCAGTCGCCTACAATCATCAAAATATCAATGTAAACTGTATTTGTTATATTGCTTTCTAACTTTGGAACCGACCCCCCATCTATAAGGGCTGACCGCCTGTAGAATAAAATAGTGGTCATTATTTATTTTCTCTCTCTCACTCGTCCCTCAAATTCTCTCTCCTCCTCTCTCATTCTCGATCTCATCTCCTCCACCCTCTCCGACCTCTCACCTCTCTCTCTCCACCATCTCTCCTTCCCCATCTCTCTCCTCCTCCCCCCATCCACCCACCCACCCTCCTTTATCTCCAATCTCCAATTCCATCCTTCTCCTCTCCCTCTCGTACTTCTCTCTCTCCTCTCTCTCTCTCTCCCCTCTCGCTCTCTCTCTCTCTCTCTCTCTCTCCTTTCTCTCTCTTTATTTCTCTCTCTTTCCCACAATCTTTCTCCCTCCATTATCTTTCCTCCTCATTATTCCCCTCCCAACCCCCCCTCCTCCCATCATTCTCTATCCTCTCCTCTCTCTCTCTCGCGCGGCCGCGCCCGTCGGCCCCCTATGTTTTCATATACTTTGAATGGATATAGTAACATACGCTGAATGTTCATTGCTTGCATGCATTGTGCCGACGATGTGTGGTGTGTTTGTGGGGGTGTGGTGCGCGTGTGTGTGTATGTGTGTGATGGGTTGCAGTGCGGGGAGGGTGTGTTGTGTGTGTCGGGTGGCGTGTTTATGTGTGTGTGTGTTGTGGTGGTCGGTCGTTTGTGTGTTTTTGTTTGGCGCATGTTTATTTTATTTATTATCAATTATGATATCCCTAAGGTGGGGACTGATGAAAAGAAAAAGCACTGTGAGTGCTTATCATTATCCTCGAAAATAATAAGAAAATTGTCATTGTCATTGTCCTCTTTAGCCACAATCAATATCTACCTCTGCTGAACCAAGACGTGGAAAGATGAAGAAGGATGGCATTAAAGGAAGGGAGGAATGAAGAAGAATGAAAGAAGGAAGGAAGGAAGAATAAAGGAAAGAAGAAAGAAGGAAGATGAAAGAAAGGAAGGAGAAGTCGAGGAAAGGAATGCCAGGTAAGGAATGAAAGAGGAAGGAAGAATGAAAGGGAAGGAAGAAGGAAGGAAGAAAGGAAGACGAAAATGAAAGAAGGAAGGAAGGAAAGAAATGAAGAAGGAAGGAATGAAAAAGGAAGGAAGGGAAGGAAGGAAGAATATTGAAGGAAGGAAGGAATGAAGGAGTAGTAAGGAGGAATGAAGGAAGGAAGAAATGAACGAAGGAACGGAAGGAAAGAATGAAGGAAGAAGGTATTGAAAAGAAGGAAGGAAGAAGGAAGGATAGAAGATTGATGAAATGGAAAGAAGGAAGAAGGGGAAGGAAGGAAAGGAATGAAGAAGGAAAAGAGGAGGAAGGTCGGCAAAACCTAAGCACAGAATGCTTTTTTTCCCTATGACAAGCATACCAGTGCTTTTTGTGGCATATGCACTCTGAACAACAAACACAGGTCCTACAGCTTCTCCCTACAATCACGTCAACACAGCAGAAACAAACATCAAACGAGAGAAAAGAAGGTAAGACATAAAAACAAATCAAGTGTCAGGTCATATCTTTTCTATGTGGTGTGTGAGTGTGTGTAAATCGGTGGGGGGGGGGGGGGTGGGGGGGGGGGAGGGGGTGGGGGGGGGTGGGGGTGGGGGGGGGTGTGGGGGGGGGGGTTGGTGGGGGGGGGGGGGGGGTGGGGATGGGGGCGGGGGGGGTGGGGGGGGGGGGGGGTGGGGGAGGGGGGGGGGGGGGGGGGGGGGGGGGGGGGGGGGGGGGTTGTTGGGGTGAAGGTAGGTGGAAGGTAGGATGGTGTGTGTTGTGTATTGTGTTTGTGTGTGATGGGTTTGTGTGTTTGTGAGGGGGGGGATTGGAAGGGGGGCGTTGTGTTTTCTCTGTTTGTGTGAGTGTGTGGTGGTGGTGTGGTTGTTGTGTTCCGGATTGCCAGCTTAATCCAATTCAAAAAGTATGTTGGAAAGCCTGCTGCGTTTTTTTTTAGCATAAATCACCGAACAATGGATAAGAGGAAGAAGAGGAGGGGAAGAAAGGAGGATAAAGGAAATGGAAAGGGAGCAGGGTATCAAGAAAATCGGAAAGACGAGGACGGTGAGCAGGGTATCAGAATCGAAGACAGGTGGTAAGAAGAATGAGAAGAAAAAGTGAGTGAGGAAGGAGAAAACTAAAGAACAAGAACAGAAGAACAGAGAAACAAGAGAACAAGAAGAACAAGATATAGCTGTCAAACAACGACCAGAACAAAAAACAACACAGGAAGAACAAGAGAACATGGAGAACAAGAACAACATGAACAAGAAGAAGAACTACAACAAGAATAAGAAAAAGAACATGGATAAATAAGAAAGAGAACAAGTACAAAAAAAATTCCTCGATTGCCATACAGTATAAATAATTCGTCGACAACCACAAATCGAATAACAGACGAAATAAATACATACAAACCACCAAAACTACACCAATTCACTCAGTTCATGATTCGTTGAGTTTGTTCATAATTCATGATTATTTTATATTACCCCCAAAACAAATATGGACCTTAATTTAACAAGCAGACACATGAAAAGAAAGATACAGGCAATGGAAATGTGGCACTTTCCGCAGAACAAACTACCTTTGGTTATCTTTCATATACAGAAATTTTATCCACAGTACTAATCTAATGATAAGCGAGAAGTGTCAAAATAAAAAACGAGATGCCATCGGACCATAATGAAGAACACTTGACTTCAGTGATAAAGTTGCAAACAAAAGTGGTACGGGGGCAACTTCCACAACCAACACTAATAGCTGGCCAAAATTGGTCCTTACAGGAAACATAACAAAGAGGTGGAGACGAAGAAGAGGCAGACACCGATAACGAAGAAAGACAACATCAAAAGTGGGACTGTGGCCTTGATCCGAAGAACGAATTTCTATTTCTATACTACGGAAAAGTAATAGGGAGGTGGAGAAGCGGTTGCAAAATATTTCATTATTGCCCCATACAGGGTCCAAGTACCTACTGGTATAACGCGAGAGTGAGTAAGAGTGAAAACAACCTCTGAGAAAAAGATGAGAAAAAAAACAAAACAATACAAACATACAAACAAAGATAAACCATAAACATGTAAACCTTATGGTACCCAGCAGTGAAACCACTTGGTGCAGAAGACGATGTATGACAGACACAAATGAAATAACGTCTACCTCCTCCCCTATTCAAACCACACGCCTTTCCCTCTCCTCTCCTCCTCTCACCTCCCCACCCCATCCCCTCCCCCCGCACCCCACACCTCACGCGGTACCCTGTATGATTGTGACAAATATAAAGGCGGTGTGAACACGGAGCCAACAACTATTAGAGACTGAGGAGAAGTTGGGAGAGGGATGAGAGGGGGTAGGGGCATGTGCAAGGGGTTGGGAAGGATAGAATAGACTGACAAGAGACTAAAACAAACAACACTGAGAGAGTAGACCAACAACACACCAATCAACAGCACAACAATCAACAACCACACACACACATAATATTATTTGCACACGCGCGCTGCGCGCGCGCCGCACATCCCATAAACATACGAGCGCGCCGCATTGGCTCTGTTACGGCTAAGGCAAAGTTGGTGGATATAATTCACATCAAAAACAATCTAATCCTTTGCACGGAAAAATACAATTTTTTTTCTGTCTAAAAACTTGCACTGCGGGGCCACAGTGAGAACTCGGTGCTCATCGTATTTCTTTATCTCTGCCTTCTTGAGTGTAGTCACTTTAGGAATTCCGTCCGCACTGCATCTGTTCCTCTTTCCAACGGACCAATGTAACTTGTCTACAGTATTATTTTCCAACCAATAATAATCTGTTGTGGATGCCCACGGGGTTTTCCTTAGTATTGCACTAAAAACTATGTGGTTTTTGCAGACAAAAATCAGAGTTTATATGATCGCCTCTAAACAACCCTCAACGCGAAATCCACCACTCACGAACCACAACTGAGTGCCGAGTAACGGGTAACAGTTCGAGAGACATCAACTATGGGCACCCACATGGCTTTCCAAGAATGCTTACCGACAAGGGCAAACTACTACCCACAACAGAAGATAGCAGTTACAACCGCTCCTCAGAAGAAGCTCGCAAATGTTCATCACCACCCGACTTTACCAAGCCAGCAGTTCTGTCAAAATCAACTTTTAAGTGGATAGAACGTTAAAACGAGCACACACACATTACACACAACACCTATATTATTTCCATTATTCTCGATTTAACAAATAAAATAAATAACAAAAAATAACACCCAGACAGACAGACAGACAGAACAAAAGAGACAGACATACTGACTGACACACACAACACACAACATAACACACACACAACACACACACACACACACACACACAGCACACACACACACACACACACACAACAACACACAACGGTGCAATAATTTTCCTACGTAATAACCCCAACTGTACCAAGTACCTCCCCGTACCCAACCGCCGTTTCAACCGCATCAATCATACACAACAAACAAAAGCCTTTATATAATCTGATAATCATCTTTCTTAGACTCAAAGAGACGGCTCTGGCCCAGGTTCACAACTTGCCTAAGCTTAACCAGGGGCTTATGAAAAACAAGAGCGGATTGGCCTAAAGCACAACACACTTAGCCCGAACAATATTCGCTTATTGCAGTGGCCCCCCAACACAAACAACAACTCATACAAGACAATTTTGCAGAGAGAAATATCAGGTGGAGTCCCCAGTTCGGATGGTATCCAACCATCATCCTAGCTCACCTGCCCAGCATACCGACCAATCTTTGGAAGATGATAGTGATTCTAAGTTAAATCTCGGTCTCACATGATGTAGAACACAGCATTGACGTTTGGTTTGTGTTGTGGCTGAAACCTCCCCGCTGATAAGATGGCACAGGGATACTACTGCCCCCTAGCCCCACCACAATGATGCCTGGGTTCATCAAACAACACGCTGTTTCTAATTCCCGAACAGCAAAAAAAAAATGAACATTGCAGAACTGTCTTGCGCAATCTTCCAATAATTACCCTGGGCCCAACATATGTCAGTACACAGCGCAAGATTCGAAGCGAAGTCATAACAACAATCCTATTTAGGTGCTGTGCAACAGAGGAGAAAGCAGTGCAAGTCAGGGAGGAAAGAGAGTGCAAGGGAGGAAGTAGTAATCGGGGATGAGAGGATAGTAAGGGGCACAGGCATGGGCGGGACCGACTGAAGGAGAGATAAGTGAAGGGTACCCACCCCCCCACGTCCCAAGCTTTTATCTGATTACAAGACGCCTTACCCGATTGTCCAGACTCAAAACTTGGTGGCAATGTCATCCAACTTTTTTCATAAGAGTCAACTGGCATGCTGACTACGTCATGGGACGCTGACAGGATAGCCTAGTGGTTAGAACAAAGGCGTTCGCAATCTGAGGACCCGTGCTCGCTTCCCGTTCAAAGTGGATATTTTTCCCCTTGAAGTTAACACATGGCCGACTCCCCACACCCCTCCCCAAACGTCCTTCGTATGAGACAATACACAGAGCCCCGTTACGAACGCACGCAGAACACCTGCGCACAAAAAAACGTTATAATCCTGTTTTCCTTCCGCTTTTCGTAAGATAGGCCATTGGTGCCGTTGTGAACAGATACAAATATTTTACAAAACCGCATAGACACAGACTGTGGGACTCTAGATATTAAAGAAAGCACATAAGTGCTTATTCCCATTATCCCGATAATAAATAATAAAATAAATTTTAAAAAAAAATAAAGATATGTAATGCCCCCCCCCCCCACCCCCGTTCATAAAAGTCAGACAAAAAACAACAGCATCAAGCGTTTTCACCCTTGCACCCAGTTTTTTTTCCCCACATGAGTAACTAATTTTTTTGGGGCGGAAGGGTGTGGAGGTGGGTAGGGTTGTTTGTCCAGAAAAGAAGAGCGTTATTTAGGCAGAATAAATGTTCCAACAATAATAACCTCATCCACCCTTCTGATAAGAGGGAAAGAGGCCGAACAGTGGTTGGGTTGGGCATGATTGCTTCGAGTATACCCAGCATGCACAATATCTTGCAAGCACGAAGAAGGAAGGGCCTCACCCAGGAATACCCTGGCCTATCGCTGAGAACCTTTTGGGCATAGCGGTCGATGTACTCCTTAACAAAACTCGGAAAGAAAGTCTTGGCCAAGTGTGGTGTATAATATATAAATATGATTGTTGTTTTGCTTTTTGACTACTGATTGATAGCCAATAATGCGCCTATGGGCTGTTGCCCATCTTTTTTTGTTTTGTATTTTCTTCTAGTTTATTGCACGATGCCACATACACACACAAAAAACAGACACAAATGAACACACAGACAGCCCACACAAACAAAGACAACAGACACAGACTACACAAGACACAGACACAGACACAGACGCACAGACAAAGACAACAGGCACACAGACAAAGACCACAGACACAGACTACCAAACAAAAGACCACAGGCGACAGACACACAGATACACAAACACACACACACTTTTTCATCGTTTTTGTTCAATACCACTTTGAAATAGACATAAAATTAACAACACACACTCAGTACCACAAACACACCACAACACTAAACACACACACACACACACAGCCACACCACCACACACACACACACACACACACACACACACACACACACCACACACATACACACGGCACACACACACACACACACACACACTCACACACACACTACACAAAACACCCTACTCACACACACAAACACACACACACACACACCAATACACACCACTATTGTTTTATTGCAATAAACAGGCTGACAGACAGAGACCAGCCAGGAGAAAACTGTCGACCACAATTCCCCCAATACCCACCCCTCCAATCCACCGCCCCACCTCCACCCCCAAACCCACCCCACCGACCCCCACCTCACCCCCTCCTCATCCTCCCGCACTCGACACCATCATGTTCTCGACCCGCAAAAGCTGTGATTCCATCAGACCCGAAAGTGAAATTCAATCATCTCTACAACCACCACAGGTGATAATCGTGCTGACTCCACAAGCTACTAACGAACTGTCCACTCATCAACCTTCTGTCGTTTTCGGTTTGTTTCCTTTTTCTGTCTTTGTAATCCGTCTTTCTGTCCTGTCCCTGTCTGTACTTCATGTTTAAGTATCATGTATTATGTATGTATGTATGTATTTGTGTATGTATGTATGTATGGTGTAGTATGTATGTATATGTATGTATTGTTAATGATTATATAAGTATGTATGTGTGTATGTCAGTAGTATGTTCTGTCTGTATGTATGTATGTATGTATGTATGTCTTTCTGTAGATATGTATGTATGAATGTATGTATATATGTATGTAATGTATGTATGAATGTATGTAATTAAGTATTTATGTATGTATGTATGTGTATGCATATATGTATGTATATGTAATGTATATGTATGTATATATATAATATGTATGTATGTATAAATAAGTATGTCTTCATGTTGTATCTCTGTCTCCTGGTTGATTTTGTCTTTGTGGCTTAAGACACTGATAGCTTTTTGATGGTCTGGCATACCTGTTCTCTGTAAGGTATTGTCTCTTTTCTGTCTCTATCTATATGTCTAAATCTGTTGGTATGGTCTTCAGGCTGCAGTCATCTGGTATCTCTGTCGTCTTGCTTCGATCTGTCCTGTGTTTTGTGGCGAGTTGGCTGGCTGTTTTGATGGTCGGGTACAGTTTCCTGCAATGTAAACTGTCTGTCAGTTCTGTCTGCGTATCCTATATGTCTATCTGTCGTGGGTCTGTCTGCTGTCTCTGTGTGTCTGTTGGTCTCGGTTTTTCTTTTACCTTCTGGTTGTAGGCGGATGGATGGCGGTTTTGATGGTCAACCATACCTGACTGATTCTCTGTCTCTCTGCCTGTGTGCCTTTCTAACTGTCCTGTTTGACTGTGCTGGTCTGTCTGGCTGTCTGTGTGTTTGCATATGTGGTGTCTGTCCTATCTGTCTATCTGTTTGTCTGTCTGTTGGTAGTATTGGCTTGGTCTGTCTGCTTGCAGTTTATTCCTGTGTGTTTGTTATGTTGTTTGACTGTCTATCTGTCTTCTGTCCTTTGTTATTTGCTGTCGTCTGGTCTTGCGTGTGGTGCCTAGCCCTGTTGTCTGTATTTGTGTCCTAGCTGTCTATCCTGTCTGTCGGTCCTGTCGTCTGTATCTGTGTCTGTCTCTCCTCAGTATAATTTGCTGCTTATTTTGCATTTTCATATCTTGTGTGTGCTATAGACCCGTTCGTTTCCCGTTCCAAGAAGATATCACTCTGGGGTTTATATCAGTGCAGACACCACTCTCCACAAAAGTCCCTTAGGATGAGACTATAAACCGAGGCCCCGAGTGCGAACGCACCAGAACATCCTTGCGCACACGTAAAAAACTCCCTTCCGCTTTACGAAGAGTAGGCCATTGTGTGCTGGTGGGAACAAAAAAAAAATGTACATAAAACTACAAGACACCCGACTGGATAATAAAACCCACATGATGCTAATTGCATTCGTCCTCGAATAAACAAAATTAAAAAAAATAATAAAATGCCTATCTCACACTGTCCTCTTTCCTTCTCATCTTCTCTCCTCTTCCTCACTCTCTCTCACTCTCCTCATCTCTCTCTCATCTCTCTCTCTCTCCTCTCTCCGAGCTATCTCCACCTCTCATCCTCTCGTCTCTCTCTCTCACTCTCATCCTCCAAGCTCTTCCAATCCTCTCTCTCCTCTCCTCCCATCTCCTCTCATCTCTCTCCTCTTCTCCTCTCACATTCTACTCCTCACTCTCTCTCTCTCCTCGCCCCCCTCTCCATCTCTCTCAACTCTCTCCTCTCTCTCTGCTCTCTCTCTCTGCTGGTCTGTCTGTCTGTCTGTCTGTCCTGTCTGTCGCTGTCTCCTTCTCTCGGTGTACAGAAAGCAGAAGCTGGGCCTGTGTCTACTTACTGGACTACTTACTATAACTAAGATGTCCTTGCCACAGGTGGACCGTGTCGATAGTTCATCATCACATACCCTCTCCATCGTGCTGAATCACATAATGGACCGTGTGGTGGGATCAGGGGATTCAGTCTTCAACTCAATACTGAAGTCTGTCTTCTGTATCCAAGTCTGTTTCTTTGTAGATGTGTGTGTGAGCGTGTGGTTGGAGGGTTGGAGTGGGTTGGGGGGTTTGGGGGAGTGTTTAACCGGGGGTGGGGAGTGAGGGGTAGTGAGCGTGTGTGAAATGTGTTGTGCTTGTGTGGGGGTGGGGCGGGGAGTGGTGGTTTGGGTGAGTGTGATGTGTGAGAGTGGGGGATGTGTGTGTGTGTAGGGTGGGGGGGGGGGGGGGGGGGGGATGTAAAAGTGTGTGTGTGGGGGGGGGGGGGGTGGTGTGTGGTTGGTGGGAGGGGTCGGGTAAAGTTTTTTGTGTGTGTGTTGTTGTATCGCGCGCGCTCGTTAGGCCGCGCGTGTGTGTGTGTGTGTGTGTGTGTCTGTGTGTGTTCTGTGTGTGTGCGTGGGTGAGTGAAAGAGTACATCAGTGAGTGAGTGAGTGAGTGAGTGTGTGTCTCTGTCTGCCTGTCTGTCTGTGTCTGTATCTACCTGTCCATTTATCTCTAGATCTATATGTATGTGCGATTATATTTTTTCAGGCTCTGCGTTGTAAGTTATTAATCATAGGTTCGATAACCTTTTTTTAAAAAGCAAAAATCCCCATAGGCCATTTCTTTGTCTAGTTTTACAGTATGATACAATATTAATAATTCCTTTCATTCTACATATTTGCCTTAGCCTGAGGCCTTTCTGTTGTTGTTTTTTAATTTTACTTCATTTACTTTCTTTGGTTTAAATCATGCTAATGCCAAAAACAAAAACAAAAAAATTGTGTGTAAAAACCTGCAGTCATTCAGTTGTTGTTACTTGTGATGGTTCGAGAAACTATTTCCACAAACAAGTTATGCCTATCATTTCGTTTTACATACCTTTTCCTCAACATAAAAAGTGTGTCTATTATGGATTGGGTGGGGAGAGAGGTGGGTGTGTGTGAGTTCGTGTTTGTTGTGGGTGTTTGTGTGTGCGCCACGCGCGCGCGCGCGTATGTGTGTGTGTTTGATAGGTAATGGTCTGATTGTTATTGTAGTTTAAACTTTATTTTATTATTTTATTAGATTTAAGTTTAATTCGAGGATAAAGGAATACACACTTATGTGCTTTTTTTACAGTCAGTCCCACCCGTGTGTATTGGCGGTTTTGTAAGTTCTGTCATCTGTTCCACCGGCACACAATGGCCTACACTTTACGAAACGGAACAGATTTAACGTGTCGTCAGAAGACCTGCGAGCGTTCGCACACAGGGCCCGGTTTATAGTCTCAACCGAAGGACTTTTGCTGACAGTGGAGTCTGCACTGACGTTAACCCTCAGGTAAATACCCCTTGAACGGGAATCGAACTCCGTCGTCAGATTGCCAGCGCAATGTTTTAACCACTAAGGCTATCCCGAGAGAGAGAGAGAGAGAGAGAGAGAGAGAATGAGAGAGAGAGTGTGTGTGTGTGTGTGTGTGTGTGTTTGTGTATGCCGTTCGCCCGCGCGCTTGTGGTGTGTGTATGTGGTGTATTCCCGTGAGTGTTTCAAAGAAGAGAGAGAAGAGAAGAGATAGAGAGAGAGAAAGAGAGAAGCAGAGAGAGAGGAGAGAGAGAGAGAGCTCTTTGTTTTAGCAATATTTCCATTCTTGTCCCACATTAAGATAGTTGGTAACACATTTCTGGAATTCAGACATACTTCCAACCCCATTTAAACTGGATACTTCGTTTCCTCACTTTAAACATTACACCATTTTGGGGTTTTTCTTTCATTTTGTGTCCTTATTGTCTGACAGATAAGAAAATAAACTATAAGTTTGATTTCTTTGGACATTTCAACTTAATACCGTTTTTTTCTTTGTCTATTCTCACCTCTGGCACTATAGTCAAGCACTTTCAGAGAGGGCTGAGTGAGCGCTGTGAGTAGTTTGACTTCTCTCTGTCTCTTTCTCAATCTCTTTCTTTTCTCTCACTCCTCTCTCCATCTTCTCTCTCTCATCCTCCCCCTCTCTCTTCTCTCCATCACTCTCCATCTCTTCCTCTCTCTCTTCATTCCTACTCTCTCTCTCTCACTCTCTCCTCTCTCCTCTCTCTCTCTTCTCTCTCTCTCTCTGTCTGTCTGTCCTGGCTGCTGTCTCTCTCTCTCTCTCGTCTCTGTTCTCTCTCTCTCTACACCATCACACACTACTCTCTCTCATCAGCTCTCCTCATCAGTCACTCTCCTCTCTCTTTCTCTCTCCTCTTCTCTCTCTCAACATCCAGATCTCCATCCTCTCTCTCTCTCTTGCTTATTCCCTTATTGGGATGGGCGAATATTTTTATTCAGATTTTTTAAAATTAAATAACCCACAGGTACTTTTTTCAATAAACAAAACCATCAACAACTCCCCAGAAACAAAGCAAAAATGTTGTAATATTATTTTTATTTTGATAAGTCTTCTCTGCAATATGGCTCTTGGAAATTCTGTTGCCATCTTTAGTCACAAACGACAACAACAATAAACCAAAACCAAATCTTTAACAAGAGACGCTTCTACCTCATCATCATGAACCCCTACCCTTCCACCACCCACCCCTAAAGAGAAAGAAAACAAACCCGGTTGATCAAGTTGTGTGTGGCAGGGCGGTCTATGATGTTCAACAGTTTGCAGACTGTCAGATCAAGAAAACGTCCTCAAAGACCGGCATGTTGTCTTCCAGAAGGCCATGTCAGCCTTACCCTTTGTCTTACTTCTCTTGACAATGCTGGCAGAACAGATCACAGACGGGATTTCCCTGGATCCTATGTCATCCTTTCCTTTGTTTCCAGTTTTAAACATCTGCTTCCATCATTTGTTGTGGCAAATTTTTTTAAGATATGTTATCAGTTAGTTGAATTCATTCCGTTTGTTTATTGTTTTTTTGGTTGAGGTTAAATGTGCTGATGTTTCTGATGGTTTTTTTTTTCACATTAATTATTTGTTCGGGCGAGGGTTTTTGTTTGGGTTTTCGAAATTATTTTCAACGTTAATGTATTTGTATATTATGTATATATTCGTACCCATTTTTACGGGGTTATTTCCCTATTTTACTAATAATAGGACGCATCTTTTGATTATTACATTTCATTCTGTTTTAATGTAACCGATATTTTTATTTTTATAAGCCTGTATTTTTGCTCAAATATTATCATGATACTACAATCAAAAAAATTCAGTGAAACATACCCTTAATATGCCAACTCTCATGAATAATCAAACGTATGAGAAAAAAATGTCAGTTTTAGAACGACACTTTCTCTGAACAGAAGCAGCAAGCACGGTTCTCCTCTCTCTCTCGCTCTCTCCTCGTCACCTCATCACTCTCTCTCTCCTCTCTTCTCTCTCCACCCCTCACCACCTCCTCATCATCAATCCACCATCACCCTCTCTCTCACTTCTCACTCTCTCTTCAGTGAGTGTGTGTGTGTGTGTGTGTGGTGTGTGTGTGTTGTGTTGTGTTGGTTGTGTGTGAGTTTGTTATTGTGTGTGAAGAGTGTGTGTGTGTGTGTGGTGCAATGCACAAAACGAACTAGAGAGGGACTTGAAAAGAGTTTCCTTGTTTGGGCCCGAAAGGTGAACCATGTCCCTTGTTTTTTTTCTGCCGGCCAAGAATTGTTTCTTGAAAGCCTGGGTAAGTGTTGAGTTTTGGTGTTGGAGGCTTTGGTGCTGCGGCAGTCTTCTTTCCTGCTGCTGTGAAAACTGTGAGGGAGGTGTGTTGTGTGTGTATGTGTTGCGTGTTGTGTCATGCGTGTGAGTGTTTGTGTGCTGTTTTGGTGTGCGTTGTGTGTTTGTGTGTTTGAGTGTGTGTGTTGGTGTGTGATGTGTGTGCGTGTGCGTGGTGTGTGGTGTCTGTGTCATGTGTTGTGCTTTGTGGTGTGGGCGTGTGGTGAGTGTTTGTGTGTGTGTGGTGAGTTGTGTGGTGTGTGCGCCTCGCGCGGCACCGTGCTTTGTGTTCTTAATTCTTTTATTTCGAAACATGAAGAAAAAGCCCTTTGGGTTTTTTTTATGGTTTAAACGGTTTGAATTTGTCTGGGAAAACGGATCATATGTTTGTGTTACTTATAAACAGACTAGGTACATCGAGTTAATAAAATAAATGTACACTGATTTATGTGGTTGTTCAAATCCTAAAATGGATGATTGAAAAACAAAGAATTTCTTTGTGTTCTTTTTGAAATACTTATACAATGTAGCTCTTTTCAACTTGTATTATATTACGTATTTAATGAACAAAGAATATCCCCAACCCTCCCCGGCCACCCAAAAGAAGCCATAAACATGGAATCTTTCTTCTTGATAATGTGAACATGAAATAACACTGAATTAAAGAAAATGAAAATTTCAACTTCTGTGGGTTAATTAAAGTTTAATTACTTTGCTTTAACACAACTTTTGTCATTTATATAATATTAATATGTAAGAGAACGTCCAACAAATCCATTAAGCCACAAAGCAAAACATAACCAAATCAAAACAGAAATATAACAAACCATCAAAAATCAAATACCAAAAAAACCCACCCACCCCCGCCCAAGATACGTCATTCACCTGTTTTCACTTTTAAGACCTTAGTGGAACAAAGAAAGACCAGCCAAGAGAAAAACTATACACGCACATACAAATGAGGAAGCCAAACAAACAATATGGCCCAGTCACCTGTTTGCACTTTAAGGAACTAGTGAAACGAAACAGACGCAGCCAAAGACAAACACAATAACAACAATAGAATGCAAGGTAATAAGAAAGCAAAACCAAATCCCAGACACCTGTTTGCACTTTAAATTCTTAGTGGAAAACAAAATGAAGAGGACACGCACTATCCAGAGAAACAAACTTTCAAACAGCAGCTTCGTTATCTTACCTGAAGGTCATTCTGCCTTTCTCCGTGGTCCCTTATTCCCTGCAATGCTGACAGATACTGAACACATGATAACCTTGAATCTTACGATTCACTGCTTTTCTTTCCAGTTTTTGGACGCTGATACCTAAATTATTTTAGAAAAAATTCAAAATTCAGGTCGCTTGGACAATTTTTTTGTGTGTGTTAGTTGTTTATAATCAATGTTTTAAGCATAGTTTTAAAGTATGTTTTGATCTTATTTTGTATTGAAACTTGCTTTTTTGTGATTGATTCGCAATTTGATACATTTTTTATAAGAACATGTGATTGCTCATATCATGTTTTAATAGCCTTCTTATTAAAACAATGTCACAATTCATTCAACCTGCTGATCTGAGCTATCACCAAAACAACATTAGTGTGTTGCATTAGTTTATAACATGTTTTATATTTTTATGGTTCTTACATTTATCATGTAACCACCATCAAACCCCAGTTCTCTTTAAAAAGCCTGACTTTGTGATATATAAACCTTATTGACGTATGTGCATTTTTCATATTCATATCATTTATAAACTTATAGAGAATCTACAATTTTTAAAAAAATGAACAATGAAAGACAAAGACACATACTCTTTTCTCACTGGAAAAAAAACCAAACAAAACATATCTATAAACACTAGAACAAACAAATGTTAAGTCAAGACTGCAACACACCCCTGACTCCCCAACTCACCCTACCCACCTCCCCCAACACCCAACCCAGCCTACCCCCACCCTCCACCCCCCCCCTAACCCCCCACATCCCACTCCCGTTTTCTGAGTACCAGAACAAAACAGTGATGTACCACGACAAAGGACTTCAAAGGACCTCTTAACCAATTCCAACGAAAGTGTGAACGCAGGCTCGAATGTTTTCCTCTTTCCCACACAGTTCATTTTTCCAGGATCCCCCTCCGATGTTGCTTGCTTTGATGCCTGCCCCCTGCATGTGTCCGGGACAAACATCAAGAGATTTGTCATGCATGGTTGTGTACTCAATATCAAAGGGTACTCTTCTTCGTGAAAAGAGACGAGAGGCGAAGAGAGAAGAGAGAGAGAGAAGAGAGAGAGAGAGCTAAGAGAGAGAGTAGAAGAGAGAGAAAATGTTTTAAGGGTGGGTGCCAAAACAAAACCGTGTGGGGGAAATGTTTTTATACTTAAATGTGAATACGTGCGAGTGTGTGTGTGTGTGTTTGTGAGTGTGTGTGTGTGTTTGTGTGTTTTGTGTGAGTGTGTGAGTGTGTTGCGGGAGGTGTGTGTTGCCTGCTTAGGAATAACGTTTGTCACATCATCACATCATCATCATAATAATAATAATAATAATAATAATAATAATAAAATAAACAATCATAATAATGGATAACAATAATAATAATGAATAATACATTGGATTGTATAAATCTCATAGTATTGCAAAAAACCAAATCACAGCGCTTACATTGTACCCAATGTGATGTGATGGTTGTTGGGTGTGGGGTGTTGTGTTGTGTGTGTGTTGTGTGTAGTAGTTGGTGTGTGTGTGTGTGTGTGTGGGTAGTGTGGTGGTGATGTTGTGGTGTGTATGTTGTGTGCTTGCGTTTTTTTGTGTATGTGCGTGCTTGGGTGTATTCGTACATATTGTGTGGTTTATTGTTTTCTTATGTAATCCTAATTAGAAATTTTAGTGCAATGATCTATAATCATATATAAGTTTTTTTATAAGGGTGATTTAATTTCTTTTATTGAATACAATTATTATCACAGGCGACGTTACATAAAAAAAAAGCATTTAGTAATATTTTGTGCCACTCATAGAAATGCTAATCATAATTATATCTCTCCTTGCTATCACTCTTCTCCTTTTCTCGCTCCCTCTCTCTCCCTCCCATACCCCCCCCCCTCCACCGCTGCATCTCTCTCTTCTCACTCTCCTCTCCCTCTCTCCCCTCTCTCTCTCTCTCTCGCCCTCTCTCAATGTCCTCATTCCCTTACCTATCCCCACCCCTCTATCTCTCCCTTTCTCTCCCCCCTCACTCCTCTCCCTCACTCCTCTCTCACTCTCGTCCTCCCTCCTCATCTCTCATCTCTCACTCCCATCCCCTCCCTCCTCTCCCGCTGTCTCTCTTTGACCTTGTATCTCTGTCTCTCTGTCTCTGTCTCTGTCTCTTTCTCTCTCATCTCCTCTGTCTACTCTTCCACTCCCCCCCCTCTCATCTTATCTTCTCTCTCCCTCCCCTCTCTCTCCTCTACCCACTCCTCCACTCCCCCTCCCTCTCCTCCTCCCTCATCTCTCACTCTCACTCAACCATTCCACTCTACTCATGTCCCGTTCCCCCCCACACATTTTCCCATGCTTGGCAGTCGCCTACAATCATCAAAATATCAATGTAAACTGTATTTGTTATATTGCTTTCTAACTTTGGAACCGACCCCCCATCTATAAGGGCTGACCGCCTGTAGAATAAAATAGTGGTCATTATTTATTTTCTCTCTCTCACTCGTCCCTCAAATTCTCTCTCCTCCTCTCTCATTCTCGATCTCATCTCCTCCACCCTCTCCGACCTCTCACCTCTCTCTCTCCACCATCTCTCCTTCCCCATCTCTCTCCTCCTCCCCCCATCCACCCACCCACCCTCCTTTATCTCCAATCTCCAATTCCATCCTTCTCCTCTCCCTCTCGTACTTCTCTCTCTCCTCTCTCTCTCTCTCCCCTCTCGCTCTCTCTCTCTCTCTCTCTCTCTCCTTTCTCTCTCTTTATTTCTCTCTCTTTCCCACAATCTTTCTCCCTCCATTATCTTTCCTCCTCATTATTCCCCTCCCAACCCCCCCTCCTCCCATCATTCTCTATCCTCTCCTCTCTCTCTCTCGCGCGGCCGCGCCCGTCGGCCCCCTATGTTTTCATATACTTTGAATGGATATAGTAACATACGCTGAATGTTCATTGCTTGCATGCATTGTGCCGACGATGTGTGGTGTGTTTGTGGGGGTGTGGTGCGCGTGTGTGTGTATGTGTGTGATGGGTTGCAGTGCGGGGAGGGTGTGTTGTGTGTGTCGGGTGGCGTGTTTATGTGTGTGTGTGTTGTGGTGGTCGGTCGTTTGTGTGTTTTTGTTTGGCGCATGTTTATTTTATTTATTATCAATTATGATATCCCTAAGGTGGGGACTGATGAAAAGAAAAAGCACTGTGAGTGCTTATCATTATCCTCGAAAATAATAAGAAAATTGTCATTGTCATTGTCCTCTTTAGCCACAATCAATATCTACCTCTGCTGAACCAAGACGTGGAAAGATGAAGAAGGATGGCATTAAAGGAAGGGAGGAATGAAGAAGAATGAAAGAAGGAAGGAAGGAAGAATAAAGGAAAGAAGAAAGAAGGAAGATGAAAGAAAGGAAGGAGAAGTCGAGGAAAGGAATGCCAGGTAAGGAATGAAAGAGGAAGGAAGAATGAAAGGGAAGGAAGAAGGAAGGAAGAAAGGAAGACGAAAATGAAAGAAGGAAGGAAGGAAAGAAATGAAGAAGGAAGGAATGAAAAAGGAAGGAAGGGAAGGAAGGAAGAATATTGAAGGAAGGAAGGAATGAAGGAGTAGTAAGGAGGAATGAAGGAAGGAAGAAATGAACGAAGGAACGGAAGGAAAGAATGAAGGAAGAAGGTATTGAAAAGAAGGAAGGAAGAAGGAAGGATAGAAGATTGATGAAATGGAAAGAAGGAAGAAGGGGAAGGAAGGAAAGGAATGAAGAAGGAAAAGAGGAGGAAGGTCGGCAAAACCTAAGCACAGAATGCTTTTTTTCCCTATGACAAGCATACCAGTGCTTTTTGTGGCATATGCACTCTGAACAACAAACACAGGTCCTACAGCTTCTCCCTACAATCACGTCAACACAGCAGAAACAAACATCAAACGAGAGAAAAGAAGGTAAGACATAAAAACAAATCAAGTGTCAGGTCATATCTTTTCTATGTGGTGTGTGAGTGTGTGTAAATCGGTGGGGGGGGGGGGGGTGGGGGGGGGGGAGGGGGTGGGGGGGGGTGGGGGTGGGGGGGGGTGTGGGGGGGGGGGTTGGTGGGGGGGGGGGGGGGGTGGGGATGGGGGCGGGGGGGGTGGGGGGGGGGGGGGGTGGGGGAGGGGGGGGGGGGGGGGGGGGGGGGGGGGGGGGGGGGGGTTGTTGGGGTGAAGGTAGGTGGAAGGTAGGATGGTGTGTGTTGTGTATTGTGTTTGTGTGTGATGGGTTTGTGTGTTTGTGAGGGGGGGGATTGGAAGGGGGGCGTTGTGTTTTCTCTGTTTGTGTGAGTGTGTGGTGGTGGTGTGGTTGTTGTGTTCCGGATTGCCAGCTTAATCCAATTCAAAAAGTATGTTGGAAAGCCTGCTGCGTTTTTTTTTAGCATAAATCACCGAACAATGGATAAGAGGAAGAAGAGGAGGGGAAGAAAGGAGGATAAAGGAAATGGAAAGGGAGCAGGGTATCAAGAAAATCGGAAAGACGAGGACGGTGAGCAGGGTATCAGAATCGAAGACAGGTGGTAAGAAGAATGAGAAGAAAAAGTGAGTGAGGAAGGAGAAAACTAAAGAACAAGAACAGAAGAACAGAGAAACAAGAGAACAAGAAGAACAAGATATAGCTGTCAAACAACGACCAGAACAAAAAACAACACAGGAAGAACAAGAGAACATGGAGAACAAGAACAACATGAACAAGAAGAAGAACTACAACAAGAATAAGAAAAAGAACATGGATAAATAAGAAAGAGAACAAGTACAAAAAAAATTCCTCGATTGCCATACAGTATAAATAATTCGTCGACAACCACAAATCGAATAACAGACGAAATAAATACATACAAACCACCAAAACTACACCAATTCACTCAGTTCATGATTCGTTGAGTTTGTTCATAATTCATGATTATTTTATATTACCCCCAAAACAAATATGGACCTTAATTTAACAAGCAGACACATGAAAAGAAAGATACAGGCAATGGAAATGTGGCACTTTCCGCAGAACAAACTACCTTTGGTTATCTTTCATATACAGAAATTTTATCCACAGTACTAATCTAATGATAAGCGAGAAGTGTCAAAATAAAAAACGAGATGCCATCGGACCATAATGAAGAACACTTGACTTCAGTGATAAAGTTGCAAACAAAAGTGGTACGGGGGCAACTTCCACAACCAACACTAATAGCTGGCCAAAATTGGTCCTTACAGGAAACATAACAAAGAGGTGGAGACGAAGAAGAGGCAGACACCGATAACGAAGAAAGACAACATCAAAAGTGGGACTGTGGCCTTGATCCGAAGAACGAATTTCTATTTCTATACTACGGAAAAGTAATAGGGAGGTGGAGAAGCGGTTGCAAAATATTTCATTATTGCCCCATACAGGGTCCAAGTACCTACTGGTATAACGCGAGAGTGAGTAAGAGTGAAAACAACCTCTGAGAAAAAGATGAGAAAAAAAACAAAACAATACAAACATACAAACAAAGATAAACCATAAACATGTAAACCTTATGGTACCCAGCAGTGAAACCACTTGGTGCAGAAGACGATGTATGACAGACACAAATGAAATAACGTCTACCTCCTCCCCTATTCAAACCACACGCCTTTCCCTCTCCTCTCCTCCTCTCACCTCCCCACCCCATCCCCTCCCCCCGCACCCCACACCTCACGCGGTACCCTGTATGATTGTGACAAATATAAAGGCGGTGTGAACACGGAGCCAACAACTATTAGAGACTGAGGAGAAGTTGGGAGAGGGATGAGAGGGGGTAGGGGCATGTGCAAGGGGTTGGGAAGGATAGAATAGACTGACAAGAGACTAAAACAAACAACACTGAGAGAGTAGACCAACAACACACCAATCAACAGCACAACAATCAACAACCACACACACACATAATATTATTTGCACACGCGCGCTGCGCGCGCGCCGCACATCCCATAAACATACGAGCGCGCCGCATTGGCTCTGTTACGGCTAAGGCAAAGTTGGTGGATATAATTCACATCAAAAACAATCTAATCCTTTGCACGGAAAAATACAATTTTTTTTCTGTCTAAAAACTTGCACTGCGGGGCCACAGTGAGAACTCGGTGCTCATCGTATTTCTTTATCTCTGCCTTCTTGAGTGTAGTCACTTTAGGAATTCCGTCCGCACTGCATCTGTTCCTCTTTCCAACGGACCAATGTAACTTGTCTACAGTATTATTTTCCAACCAATAATAATCTGTTGTGGATGCCCACGGGGTTTTCCTTAGTATTGCACTAAAAACTATGTGGTTTTTGCAGACAAAAATCAGAGTTTATATGATCGCCTCTAAACAACCCTCAACGCGAAATCCACCACTCACGAACCACAACTGAGTGCCGAGTAACGGGTAACAGTTCGAGAGACATCAACTATGGGCACCCACATGGCTTTCCAAGAATGCTTACCGACAAGGGCAAACTACTACCCACAACAGAAGATAGCAGTTACAACCGCTCCTCAGAAGAAGCTCGCAAATGTTCATCACCACCCGACTTTACCAAGCCAGCAGTTCTGTCAAAATCAACTTTTAAGTGGATAGAACGTTAAAACGAGCACACACACATTACACACAACACCTATATTATTTCCATTATTCTCGATTTAACAAATAAAATAAATAACAAAAAATAACACCCAGACAGACAGACAGACAGAACAAAAGAGACAGACATACTGACTGACACACACAACACACAACATAACACACACACAACACACACACACACACACACACACAGCACACACACACACACACACACACAACAACACACAACGGTGCAATAATTTTCCTACGTAATAACCCCAACTGTACCAAGTACCTCCCCGTACCCAACCGCCGTTTCAACCGCATCAATCATACACAACAAACAAAAGCCTTTATATAATCTGATAATCATCTTTCTTAGACTCAAAGAGACGGCTCTGGCCCAGGTTCACAACTTGCCTAAGCTTAACCAGGGGCTTATGAAAAACAAGAGCGGATTGGCCTAAAGCACAACACACTTAGCCCGAACAATATTCGCTTATTGCAGTGGCCCCCCAACACAAACAACAACTCATACAAGACAATTTTGCAGAGAGAAATATCAGGTGGAGTCCCCAGTTCGGATGGTATCCAACCATCATCCTAGCTCACCTGCCCAGCATACCGACCAATCTTTGGAAGATGATAGTGATTCTAAGTTAAATCTCGGTCTCACATGATGTAGAACACAGCATTGACGTTTGGTTTGTGTTGTGGCTGAAACCTCCCCGCTGATAAGATGGCACAGGGATACTACTGCCCCCTAGCCCCACCACAATGATGCCTGGGTTCATCAAACAACACGCTGTTTCTAATTCCCGAACAGCAAAAAAAAAATGAACATTGCAGAACTGTCTTGCGCAATCTTCCAATAATTACCCTGGGCCCAACATATGTCAGTACACAGCGCAAGATTCGAAGCGAAGTCATAACAACAATCCTATTTAGGTGCTGTGCAACAGAGGAGAAAGCAGTGCAAGTCAGGGAGGAAAGAGAGTGCAAGGGAGGAAGTAGTAATCGGGGATGAGAGGATAGTAAGGGGCACAGGCATGGGCGGGACCGACTGAAGGAGAGATAAGTGAAGGGTACCCACCCCCCCACGTCCCAAGCTTTTATCTGATTACAAGACGCCTTACCCGATTGTCCAGACTCAAAACTTGGTGGCAATGTCATCCAACTTTTTTCATAAGAGTCAACTGGCATGCTGACTACGTCATGGGACGCTGACAGGATAGCCTAGTGGTTAGAACAAAGGCGTTCGCAATCTGAGGACCCGTGCTCGCTTCCCGTTCAAAGTGGATATTTTTCCCCTTGAAGTTAACACATGGCCGACTCCCCACACCCCTCCCCAAACGTCCTTCGTATGAGACAATACACAGAGCCCCGTTACGAACGCACGCAGAACACCTGCGCACAAAAAAACGTTATAATCCTGTTTTCCTTCCGCTTTTCGTAAGATAGGCCATTGGTGCCGTTGTGAACAGATACAAATATTTTACAAAACCGCATAGACACAGACTGTGGGACTCTAGATATTAAAGAAAGCACATAAGTGCTTATTCCCATTATCCCGATAATAAATAATAAAATAAATTTTAAAAAAAAATAAAGATATGTAATGCCCCCCCCCCCCACCCCCGTTCATAAAAGTCAGACAAAAAACAACAGCATCAAGCGTTTTCACCCTTGCACCCAGTTTTTTTTCCCCACATGAGTAACTAATTTTTTTGGGGCGGAAGGGTGTGGAGGTGGGTAGGGTTGTTTGTCCAGAAAAGAAGAGCGTTATTTAGGCAGAATAAATGTTCCAACAATAATAACCTCATCCACCCTTCTGATAAGAGGGAAAGAGGCCGAACAGTGGTTGGGTTGGGCATGATTGCTTCGAGTATACCCAGCATGCACAATATCTTGCAAGCACGAAGAAGGAAGGGCCTCACCCAGGAATACCCTGGCCTATCGCTGAGAACCTTTTGGGCATAGCGGTCGATGTACTCCTTAACAAAACTCGGAAAGAAAGTCTTGGCCAAGTGTGGTGTATAATATATAAATATGATTGTTGTTTTGCTTTTTGACTACTGATTGATAGCCAATAATGCGCCTATGGGCTGTTGCCCATCTTTTTTCGTCTGAAGGGATGTCTGTTCCCGTATTAGATGTCTGTATGTCGTTTTGTGTCTGTACGTCCGTATTAATGCGACGTTGTTTAGATGTCTGTTGTCCGTATTAGATGTCTGTTTTCCCCTATTAATGTCTGTTTCCGTTTTAAGTCTGTACCCCCGTTTAGATGTCGTACCTGTAATGGATGCTGTACGTCCGTTTGTGTCTTATGTCGTTTAGATGTCTGTACGTCCTTTAATGCTGTCGTTGTAATGGATGTTTTGCGTCCGATTAGTGTCTGTCGTCCGATTAGATGTCTGCGTCTGTGTCCATTGTTTTAAGTGTGTGTGGTGTGTGTGGTGTGTGGTTTGTGTGGTGCGTTTATGCGTGCGCGCGTGGGTGTATGTGCGATTTTGTGTTGTTGTGTGCGTGTGTGCGTGCGTGTGGGGTTGTGTGTTTGTGCATGCTTGTGTGTGTGCTTGCGTGTGTGTGTGTTTGTGTGTGTGTGTGTGTGTGTGCTTGCGTGCATGCGTGCGTGCGTGCTCTTTTTATACTTTTATTACATGCAGGACACAAGAATCGATTTCTTTGATGATAAATATTTTTCAAAGAGTATTACTCTTTCTTTTTCTTGTGTTTATTTTTCACCCACCCATTTAAATAACAACGAAGGCGAGCAAACCTTACTGTTATCGGATATTTGTGTTGTGCTTCACAGGCAGATTCTTTATTTTTAAAAAATGAAGCTCTAAATTGTTTTGAACAAAGACATTATTGACCAAACACTCTATAGGTGATAAGCTAGGTAAACTGTTTGAAACTCTCAGCTTCATGCTATTTACGAGCGTGCGCGCGCAAACACACACACACGCACTCACTCACACACACACACACAAGCAAAACACACACACACACACACACACACAACACACACACACACACACACACACACACACACACAAAACAAAGTACACCGCTTTCAAATACTACTTTTTGCAGAGGACACAGGCGACTAGGTTCGCGCGCACACACACACACACACACCACACACAACACACACACACACACACACACACACACACACACACATATATATATATTATATATATATTATATATATATATATATATTTTATATATATATATATATATATATAAAAGTACACCATTTTTCATACTACTTTTGCGCAGAAACACAGGCGACTGGGTAGCACACACACACACACCACACACACACACACACACACACACACACACACACACACACACACACACCCTCACACACATATGCTATTGACATTATCTCCTTTCCCGGTGTAGAAATCCATCACCACGACCAAATCCAAATCACACGCACGCACGCACACACACACCAAACCCCACAACACACACACACACACAAACACCACACACACACAACACACACACCACTCACACACATATCCAATTGACATTCTCTCCATTACGGTGTAGAAATAACCAATCTCCACGACTAAATCCAAATCGACCACGGGCAAATGGCCTTTCCCTGTAACAGTAATCATAGGGATACCCGATCCCCCTTTGTCATCGCAACGAGCAAGCCACCGAGAGAACATCTTATGTAAATGTGGCAGTGCTATGTTGCCAAAACTTCTCGCATCGAAGTGAAATTCTGCATTTTATCTATTCTTTTATTTTGAGGATAATGAAATAAGCATGTGCATTTACTTACATCCAGTCCCCGCGTGTCTGTAGTCTTGTGAATTTTGTCATTCGTTCCCATTGGCACACAATGGCTTACTCTTCCGGAAAAGCGAACAGATTTTAAAACGTGTGCGCAAGATGTTCTGCGTGCGTTTGCACACGGGGCCTCGGTTTATAGTCTCATCCGAAGGACTTTTGGGGAGAGTGGAGTTGGCACTGATGTTAACTCCAGGGGAAAATATTCCCTGCACAGGTATATAAGAATGCACTAGCTCAATGCCTGGTATCGTTATAGAAAGATATTCATTGACAACAGTATAAATGTGCGAACGCACGCAGAACATCTTTCGCACACGTTAAAACCTGTTTCAACTGTTGAGGGAAGGCCACTGTGTGTCGAGGGGGAACGAATGACAACATTTACGTAACCGCATATACACGGGGACTGGATGCAAAAATGTGCATGCGTGCTTATTCCATCATTGTCGAAATAACAGAGTGATTGATGATAAATAAGAACAAATATAAACACCACACCACCCAACACCACGCAGGCCCTCCGCCACACACACACACACACACACACACACACACACACACACACAACACACACACCCCACAAACACACACAACACACCACACACATTCACATGACGCACACAATCACACACACAATCACACACACAACGCATGGACGGCCGTGCGCGCCCCACACACACACACACACAAACACACACACACACACACACACACACACAAAACACAACACACACACCCCAACACACACAAAGGGAGAGAGGGAGAGAGAAAAAACAGACAGAGACAGAGAGGAAGACAGAGACAGAGAGAGAAAGAGGCATGATCGTTGGGACCACTTTTAGAGAACACTTAGACGACCAGCTCATGCATACCCAACACACATTAAATAAGACTGGAAATATCACATTCCTAATCAGTTCTCAGTGATCATAACGAACTGCATTTCCTTGGTAAAAAGTACATATCATTTGCAGTTAGTTCTCCACTCCGATCTATGGAGGCAATGAAATAGATCTTAGGAATCTGTATGTAAACGTAGCATTAATGATAACAATGAATATGTAATTCATCAGGCATGCAACGCCAGAAGGTTTTAATCTAGCTCGGATATGGTTGGTATAGCAGGAATCTTGTACGATGAGGATAATTGCAGCCAACTATACATTGGTATGAATGGGGTTCCTTTGAGAGGATTACGACAGTGTGATGATAATGATGGGCTGAGAAGGAAAGGGATCTGAATCCGATGTATAAACGTTTTGGGGAATGTTTTCACTTTACACCTACTTCTCCTCCCCCCCCCCCCCCCCCCCCCCCCCCCCTCCTCTTCTTCTTCCTCCTCATTTTCCTCCTTCTGTGTCTCCTCCTCCTCGTCACCCTCCTCTTCCTGTTCCTCTTTCTACTACTGCTACTCCTACTACTGCTGCTGCTTCTACCACTACCACTGTAAAGGTAAAGGTAAAGGTGTCCCATAACCTATATGGTCGTAAGGGAGCGAGGCGTCAGAGACCTTACTTCTCTAAATATATATATCTATAAAAAATATCTAGGTGTGGTTCTTGACAACACACTCTCTATGAAAAAATTCATCACCCAGACCTGCCAGTCTTGCTACTATCAATTACGGCGCATAAGTGCAATTCGCAAGTATCTGTCTACTAAGGCAACATCCAAACTTGTCACATCTCTCATTCTCTCTCGACTGGACTACTGTAATTCTCTCTTGGCTGGTTTGCCGGCATCATCCATCTACTCCCTTCAACGCATACAAAACTCTGCAGCTCGACTGGTCCTTAGAAAGAAAACATCTGAACACATGACTCCTCGCCTGCGATCTCTTCACTGGCTGCCTGTCTCACAAAGAATAAAGTATAAGATTAATACCCTTTGTTTCAAATGTCTCCACAAATCTGCACCTTCTTATCTCTGTAACTGTCTTCACCTGTACACTCTGTCCCGCTCCCTTCGTTCATCTGTAGATGCCTTGTGCTTTCGGACACCCAGATTTAAACAAACCACTGTTGGCCGTCGCTCTTTCTCTGTTTCCGGTCCCTCCACATGGAACGACCACCCTCTTCCACTTCGCCAAAAGCCTTCATTTGATTCTTTCAAATCTAGCCTCAAAACGCACTTATACTCTACTCGAGATCTTTCCGTTATCTGTTCCTACTTCTCAATAGCTGCCTTCACCTCCACCACCCCCACCTAAGTGTGTTGTGTATATAAATTTGATATTTGTTTATCTTGATACTTATGGCTGGTTGCATGCGTGTGAATGATTTGAATGCAAGCGCTTTGATTTGTTTACACTGCAAGATTCAGCGCTATATAAATTCCATACATTATTATTATTATTATTCTCTAGGGGCCAGCATATTGCGGGCGGCGCCCATCTCCTCTCCCTCGCTACTTTACCTTCCCTGACTCTACAGAGGGCATGTACCCATTTACAGCTGGGTGAACTGGGGGAACTGTACTGAAGCCAAGGCGCGCAAACGGTCACCCGCTCATGT
>CM054147.1:20506277-20513777 GCA_028751875.1 Rapana venosa
ATCTAGGCACTTTGAAAGGAACAACAGGAGCTTTAGCATGCAATCTCAATAGTCCCTGGAAAGTACAATGTAATGTCAATAGTCCCTGGAAAGTACAATGTCATGGCTGTAACTATCGTAACTAGCTGTCAGTAACATTCTGTAGGTTTTCTTTGATACAGTCACAATACGTGTCAAAAGACACTGTAGATTTATATGTAAAAACAAAGATTAACTAGAACTTTACACAAAAAAGGAAAAGAAAATAATACAAAAGGAAGCCAATAATGCGGTCTCTTAACACTCATATCTCGACTTTTAAAAAAGTAAACACAAAAACCCCAACCAGCCCACCAACCAAACCAAACTACACACTGAAACTTGGATATTGCAGGAACCAGACAATGAATAATTCAAAGAACTATAGAGCATTGGCTGTGGTAACTGAATACTTGGCCATCTCCACTCCCATATTTTTAAATATCTTACTGGCATCAGAATCTAATCTTATTTAAGTCTTTGGCATCATCCAAACATAAACACAGAAAAGGAAATCAGAGTTGTCTTCCAGTCGCCTGTGTCCTTGTGTCCAATTGTGAAAGGCAGCTCATAGCTCATGTTGATGTTTAAGCTGAAAACATATCCAGAACACTGAAAACTGGAATAAATGTAGTCAAGTTTTTGTTTATCTACGTGTTTTGTGCTTCTGTCTGTGTGGTTGACTGAGGTTTTTGAATCACGATGCCTTTCTCTCTGTGTCTGTTATCCTGTCTTGTATGTTTCCGTTTGTCTATCTGTACGTATGTTTGTCGGTTTCTCCCATTCATATTTTTTCCATTTGCACTTCAGAATAATCATGCTCCACTGAACAACACCAAAGTGATCTAGCAGCAGAGCAGGGCCGCTCTGGCTGGTTTGTCTCGCGGCGGCCTGACATTGCATTTCTATGCTCCCTGTGGACTTCTGACTTTGAGGGTGCAGCATTCTCCATACAGCCTGCATCTGGCTTTAGCTGGAGACACCGCAATAAGCGCCATGTGAACAGTAGAAACAGGAATGCCAGAGAAGATGAGGCAGCTTCTTCGTCTCTTCTCTTGTTCGCTTTTTACACCGTCAGATGTGTTTGGGAGAAATCATGGCATGTCTTTTCCAGCTCCTCTCGTGAGGCTGTACAGCTTGGTTTGCAGGGTTATCTCCGTCAGCCACACAGTCTTCCTCAGGTCGCTGAACAGCGTGCACCTCTGAAGGATGTGCTCGCCAGTCTGGTTTTCTTTGCTACAGGCACACAGGGGAGAAGAAACGAGTTTCAGCTTTGTGGACATGCGGTGATCTAGCCTGCTATGTCAAGTGCGGAGTCTTAGATGAGGCAACAACAACAAATAAAGTCTGTGCTTTGTGATTCCCATTATTATCTAAATGACCGTTTACTCTCGATCTCCTCTTTTCACAGTTTCTACTTTGTACATTTCAGACAAGCTAAAACTAATGAAGGCAGTATATTGTTTATTGATTCAAAATTATATTCTATGTTTTGGTTTCACATAATAAAGATAAAAGAATGCACTTGCTTTGTAAAGCAAACTCCGATTATTTCTTCTGTTTGTTGATATGTTTTGTCACTTTCCATAACGCGCTGTTGGTGAGGAACTTTGTTTGTAGCCTCCTAAAGTGTTTGTGTTTGAGGGAATTTGTTGAAAATATCGCATTCGCTTTTTGGGGAAATGAGCTGTACAGCTCTAAGATGCTCACTTCTCTTATTCTTTATTTCTTTCGCTTCCACATCTTCTGTGGCATTCTCTTCTGCTGTTCCCACGGCACTCATTTCCTTTCTAGTTATTGTTTATTCTTTTTAAATCGCTTCTGCATTTTCAGGCCGTTTTTCACTTTGTGCAAGTCGTTCTGATTTTTGTTTTCCTTTTTTGTAATGTTCGCCTGGTTGGTCGATCACTTTCGTTACATTTGTCATTCAGAAAGAGAATGCTGATATGCATAGGGATAGAACGTTTGTCAGCAGCCAGCGTGAGATGATATTTAACACTTTGTGGCCTCATAGAACTAAATCAGCCAGCTAATTTGAATAGGATTTTTTTCCTCTCAGCTGCTGTTTATAAAGGGGTTGTTATTCCGAATGAGCAGGCGTGAAATTACGCTTGAAACATTTGAGGGTTTCTTCAAGGCAAAGTGAAATATTAGAATCATTATTTTATTATTATTATTATTATTATTATTATGAGTGTGCTAGTTATCCAAGATCTTTATCCATAAAGCCCTTCTTGTTGTTATGACGATATAGACATTACATATCATTTCAGGGTTAAGGACAAAAATCCCAACAACACACATACAAAAACAAAACAAACAAACAAAAAACCGCCACAGCATCGTTGTTTCTGCAGTATCTATACTGCATGCATTCCATTGTCATACATATCCCTACTACTTATATATTGATTATAATATGCCATTTCTAGATTCTCATTTTCGAGTACTCTTTTTACCTGTCATTCTTGCCCTCTGTTTTCTTGTTGTGCTTCTTTTCAACAGTGTTTCTACAACGACCACGACGACAAATACTGAACCAGCAGCAAAAATAGTAGTGCTACAGTGGTAGTACCAGTGGTAGATCCAGGCTACAGTGGTAGTACCACTACCACTTTTGCTGCTGATTCGGTGTTTGTCGTCGTGGTAGTTGTAGAGATAGTGTTGAAAAGAAGCATACAAAAGTAGTGGTACAGTGGTAGTGGGGACGGGGTAGTTCAGTGGTCGGAGCACTCGCTTTCCCCCAGCCAACAAGTTAAGCAGCGTCGAGCGTGGTTACCACATGAGCGGGTGACCGTTTGCACGCTTTGGCTTCAGTACAGTTTCCCCAGTTCACTCAGCTGTAAATGGGTACCTGCCCTCTTTAGGGTCAGGGAAGGTAAAGCACCAATGGAGAGGAGATGGGCGCCGCCCTCAATATGCTGGCCCCTAGAGAAGTAAGGTCTCTGACGCTTCGCTCCCTTACGACCTTATAGGTTATGGGACACCTTTACCTTTACTTTACAGTGGTAGTGGTAGAAGCAGCAGTAGCAGCAGCAGCAGCAGTATGAGTAGCAGTAGTAGAAGGAGGAACAGGAAGAGGAGGGTGACGAGGAGGATGAGACACAGAAGGAGGAAAATGAGGAGGAAGACGATGAGGAGGAGGAGGAGAAGTAGGTGTAGTGTGAAAACATTCCCCAAAACGTTTATACATCGGATTCAGATCCCTTTGCTTCTCAGCCCATCATTATCATCACACTGTCATAATCATCTCAAAGGAACCCCAGTCATACCAAGGTACAGTTGGCTGCAATTATCCTCATTGTACCAAGATTCCTGCTATACCAACCATATCCGAGCTAGATTAAACCCTTCTGGTGTGCATGCCTGATGAATTACATATTCATTGTATCATTAATGCTACATTTACATACAGATTCCTAAGATCTATTTCATTGCCTCCATAGATCAGAGTGGAGAACTAACTGCAAATGATATGTACTTTTACCAAGGAAATGCAGTTCGTTACGATCACTGAGAACTGATTAGGAATGTGATATTTCCAGTCTTTTTTAATGTGTAATGGGTATGCATGAGCTGGTAGTCTAAGTGTTCTCTAAAAGTGGTCCCAACGATCATGCCTCTTTCTCTTTCTGTCTCTGTCTTCCTCTCTGTCTGTGTCTGTTTGTTTATCTCTCCCTGTGTGTGTGTGTGTGTGTGTGTATGTGTGTGTGTGTGGCGGGGGGGGGGGGGGGTCCTGCGTGTGTGTTTGGAGTGAGTGTGTGTTTATACTTGTTATTATTTATCACCAATCATTCTATTATTTCGAGAATGATCGAATAAGCACGCATGCACATTTTTGCATCCTGTCCCCGTGTACATGCGTTTACGTAAATCTTGTCATTCGTTTCCCCTCGACACGCAGTGGCCTTCCCCCAACAGATACAACATGTTTTAACATGTGCGAAAGATGTTCTGCATGCGTTCGCACATTTATACTGTTGTCAATGAATATATTCCTATAACGACACGAGGCATTGAGCTAGTGCATGCTTATATACCTTTCCAGGGGATATTTTCCCCTGGAGTTAACATCAGTGCCAACTCCACACTCCCCAAAAGTCCTTCGGATGAGACTATAAACAGAGGCCCCGTGTGCGAACGCACGCAGAACATCTTGCGCACACGTTTTAAAATCTGTTCCGCTTTTCCGACAGAGTAAGCCATTGTGTGCCGGTGGGAACGGATGACAACGTTCACAAGACTACAGACACGCGGGGACTGGATGAGAGTAAATAAACACACGCTTATTTCATTATCCTCAAAATAAAAGAATAGATAAAATACAGAATTACACTTCGATGCGAGAAGTGTGCAATATAGCACTGCCACATTTACATAAGAGTATAAAATCAATACCCTCTATTTCAAATGTCTCCACAAATCTGCACCCTCTTATCTCTGTAAATGTCTTCACCTGTACACTCCATCCCGTTCCCTTCGTTCAGCCGCAGATACTTTGTGCTTTCGAACACCCAGATTCAAACAAACCACTGTTGGCCGTCGCTCCTTCTCTGTTTTTACCATGAAAGATACCAATTCTTGTTTCCTGCTGGTATGTAAAAAAAGTATAAGGAGAGCACGCGCGCGCGCGCGCTTTCGCACACACATACACACACGCGTCCGCGCGCGAGCACACAAAGCACGCACACACACACAAGCACGCACAAACAACACACACACACACACACAACACGCACACACACACACACCCACGCACGCACGCACGCACTCACAAGCACGCACAACACACACAACACACACACACACGCACACACACACGCACACACACACAACAACACACCATACACACACACACACACACACACACACACACACACACACACACACACACACACCACACCACACACACACACACACACACACACACACACACTTAAAACAATGGGAATACATACAGACATCTAATACGGACATACAGACATCAAATAAGGACATACAGACATCTAATACGGACATCATCATCATCATCATCATCATCAGTTCCGTGACCTTGGCGGTCGTGGGGGAGACACGAAAGACGATGCCGTGGTAAGCCTCCTCCATCCATCTCGGTCCTCGGCTCTGCGCAGTAGTGCCGAGTCATTCATCCTGGTCCATTCTCTGATGTTGTCCATCCATGACTTGTTCTGTCTTCTAATACGGACCCCGAAGACCTCTTACAAAACTAATCATACACGGAACTTATCAATGGCTTTGCAAAAGAAAAGTATATTTTTTTCAAATAATGGATTACTGTGCATGGTAGTGGCTGCAGTATGCTAAGTTAACTTAAGCTAAGCCTACAAGAACCATCCTGAAAACATTCCTGTGTCTGGGTGTCTGTGTCTGTGTGTCTGTGTCTGTGTCTCTGTGTGTTTGTCTTTGTCTGTGTGTCTGTGCATGTGTGTCTGTGCATGTGTGTCTGTGCATGTGTGTCTTTGCATGTGTGTCTCTGGTGTATTTCCATTTAGTGCCACCACAGTGTTTTACACACAAAAACTCCAGTACGTTCCGTATTGCCAAAATGAATCATTGTTACCCACAGAAGCTCTTTTAGGTGCATAAATGAAAGTGGCACGGGAACAACAAAACAAACAAAATAACCCCCACACAAACAAACAAAAGAAAACAAGGCCTACACACACACAGAACTAGCAAGAAGAACGAACACTTTCTTATCACATAACCCAATCAAGATTCTATGCACCCCTTCATTTTTGCAGCCCAATTTTCTTGTGATGTGGCTGGAATCACTATCACTGCCTCAATGATGATCATCTGTGTTGGGAAGCTCGTTCTATAGTTTTCTTTTTCTTTTTTGTAAATTGGTTTTCATCGGTTTTGCAGGTACAGTCTGTTCTGATGTCTTTAGCTGTGTCGCTCACTCACTCGGTGAGCTACAGTTGTTTGTTTTTTGGCTTGCATCCTGTGGCTCGTTTGCTTTCTGTTGCAGATGCTGCTGCTGTGATGGTGGCTGCTGTTTTCTTGAACATGACTGCTTATGCTGGATTTTCCCTGCTCACGTTCTAGATTTGTACTCTGTTTCTGTGTGTCTGTCCGTGTGTTTGTGTGCTTGTCTGTTTGTCTGTCTGTATTTTCTCTGCTCACGTTCTAGATTTGTACTCTGTTTCTGTGTGTCTGTCCGTGTGTTTGTGTGTCTGTCTGTTTGTCTGTCTGTCTGTTTCTCTGTCTCTCTGTCTGTCTCTGTCTGTCTGTCTCTCTCAATACTTATCTGTAACCCTTGGGAATAAAGATTGTTTGTCAATCAGTCAATGAACCTCTGTTTGTGTGTCTGTCACTGTCTATCTGTCTCTCTCTCTCTTTCTCTCTGTCTGTCACTGTCTATGTCACTGTCTCTGTCTCTCTGTCTGTCTCTATCTCAGGAGATAAAACCCGTGAGGTGAGTGAATTTAGAAAAGTAGAGTTTGTTTAATGTTAGAAAGATGGTATATGTTAGTTCAGATGGGGATGGGGGTGGGGGGGGGGAATTAAAGAGAAACATGGTAGATTTTCATCAACAGAACTGAAATATGCAGTTTACTTGGTAAATAGTTTTTACTTACACAGTGTTTATGTTGTATCGTTTGTTATTTGTTTGTGTGTTTGTTTTACTAGCTGAAATAAACGGAGCATTACATGGACACCATTATTTTAAGTGTCCGGTCTGACTGGCCAAATGAATGTTATTCAAAAACAAATTTGCGCATTTGTGTGTTTTGTGTGTGTGTGTGTGTGTGTGTGGTGTGTACTCGCGCACGCACACTTGATCACTCCTGTCAGACAGAGAGAGAAGAGAGAGAGAGAGAGAGAGAGAGAGAGAGAGAGAGAGAGAGAGAGAGAGAGAGAGAGAGAGAGAGAGAGAGAGAGAGAGAGAGAGAGAAATGAATGAATGAACGAATGAACGAATGAATGAATGAATGAACGAATGAATGAACGAATGAACGAATGAACGAATTTTATTTGACAAAAGCTACAAGCCCATCAGTCAAAGGGGGTAATTGTAAGTAACATATTAACATAGGAATGAATATGAAAAGGACATGAGTAATAATCCAAAGTCCAGATAAATGCCAACCAATATTTTCAGTTATTACGTATAGGATCCGTTTCATTCATAGTCTGCTTACGTTTATCTAGAGCCTGCGTTATATATATTGCTAAAGATTTAAGCTCGGACATATTATTTGAAGATAACACCTTTTGTACAAGATTGGTGGACCTGTTGGTTGGGTTTGTCAAAAAAGCAATTTTTTGGCGAATGTCATGATAAGTTCTACAAGCAAACAAAAAATGAAATTCGTCTTCTTCTTCTTCTCCACATGCTGGACAAGAGTTGTTGTCTGTCTTGCTGTAATATACCATTTGATTGCAGTTCAAAAGACCACACAATCTTAGCTAAATAGAGAGAGAGAGAGAGAGAGAGAGAGAGAGAAGAGAGAG
>CM054147.1:20518777-20521277 GCA_028751875.1 Rapana venosa
TGTGTGTGGAAAGTATGAAAAAGTGTACCCGTGATTTTGTTTTTTGGAGGGATTAAGGGCATAGAGCAATGTCTGGTAGTCACGAGAAAGTTGAAAATAATCCTCAGAATGAGGGCTGCTTGTGTTCCTACAGTTTTGACCCCATGCAATGCTTATTGTGGCATATTTTACAAGGAAACTAGCAGACGACAAAGGACTGAACAGGTGCAGTGTCTGTTTTACAAAAAGTTAAAACCTACCAAATTTCTGTCAGATTACATGAATTTTGAGCAAGAGGATGGTATTTTATAAATAAAAAAACAATTGTTTTTGTTTGATTTCTGTGAATGCCTTAGTACATGGGGTATAAATGCAAGAGAAATGTAGAAAGACAGAAGAAACAGTGGAAACAATTCAAAAGATGATAGGTAGTCTGTATGCAGCAGAAAACGTGTTGTTTACCTCACTAATGCCACCGTGCTAACCTTAACAGAATAAGACTGGACCTTGAATTTCCGAAAATATCCTTGCTTCTGCTGTGATGGATGTCTTGTTGATGGCTTGGTTTCATGTTTAACGAGTTTTTAATAGGGGTAAATGGAGGGAATGAATAAGAATGACCGTTATAACCATAGCTTGCAAATGAAAACTTTTGAGTTATATGAATATTATTAGTGTATATCGTTCTCTCTACCTTTGTTTGTGTATATACACACACACAAACATTCACGCGCGTGCGCTCACACACACACATAGATAGCTATCTGGCTGTCTATCTAGAAATCTATCTATTATCCGCCAATGTATATCACTCAGTCACTCATCCCTTGGTCGGGACGACCGTTGGGGTACCCGCATGGACGCTGCAAGTGGATCGCCAAATGGTTCTGTCCTGGGCTGCTTTCAGGAGGTTTGGTACAGTGAGGCCGGTCCACTCCTTGATGTTGGATATCCAGCTTTTGCGTGGTCGTCCCTGCCTCCTTGCTCCTTCCACCATTCCCTGCAGGACTGTCTTTGACAGACTGTTATGCCTTGTTGTGTGGCCAAACCATTTCAGTTTCCTCCGTTTGACTTTATCTAGCAATGGTTCTTGTTTGCAAGCCAGTGCCTCGATCTGCTGCCAGACGTAGTCATTGGTTTTACGGTCTCTGTAGGTGATGTTCAGGATCCGCCTGAGGCACTTCATCTCAAAGGCTTGAATTTGACGTTCTAGATCGGCAGTAAGTGTCCAGGCTTCACAGCTGTACAAGGCAATGGATGTGACGAGTGCCTTGTAGAGTCTGACCTTAGTGTGGGTTCTGATGTTATGGTTTCTCCACACTTTCGCCAGCTTAGTCATGGAGGAGAGTGCCACAGCAAGTCTGATCTTCACCTCTTGTGTGCTCGTACCTTCTTTGGTGATGCCTGCTCCAAGGTACTTGAAAGTTTCTACCTCCTCTAGTGTCTCGCCACTCATCTTGATGCTGGTGGGAGTGGTTGGTGTAGTACTATTCACTAGGATCTTGCTCTTTTCCGTGCTGATCCATACCGTGGGCCATTGGCTGATGTTTCCAGTCTGGTGGTGAGATCCTGGAGTTTCTTCTTCACTGCGGCCCATGAGATCAATATTGTCTGCGAATCGAAGATTGCAGACTGGCCTTCCTCCTATTGTGATTGTGGTCTTGAAGTCAAGGAGGGCCTCCTGCATGATGTTCTCCAGGAACACGTTGAAAAGAACGGGGGATAGCGGGAAGCCTTGTCGAACTCCAATTTCTCCACCCATGAGGACTGCACTGTGGGAGCTGTCATACAGCGCCTGGATGACTTGAATCAGGTCCTCGTCGAAGTTATAGTCTCTCATGACTTGCCACAGAGCTTCTTGCACACACTCGTCGAAGGCCTTCTTGAAGTCAATGAAGTTGTTGTAGAGCTGTAGTTGATGTTGGAGATGCTTCTCTATGAGCATTTCTGATGTTGAGATCTGCTCGACAGTGCTTCGACCTGGTCTGAATCCTGCTGTTCTTCTGATAGGATTTCTTCTGCTTGTGGTTTCAGTCTGTTCAAGGCAATGCGTAGCATAACTTTGCTTGGATGGCTTATCAGACTGATTGTTCTGTAATTTTGGCACTTCTTCAGGTCTCCCTTCTTTGGAAGTGGAACTATGATGGATTGGGTCCACTGTTCAGGCCACTCTTTGCTGGTCCAGATGCGTTGGCAGATGATTGTTAATGCCTTGATCATCTCTGGGCCTCCTTTTTTTGATGAGCTCAGCCGGGATGTTGTCAATCCCTGGTGACTTGCCTCCTTTCAAGGATCTTACTGCTTCTTCTACCTCTTCCTCCAGCACCTGTGTGCTTTCGGGATCTGATGGTCTGGGATCTTGCTCGTGAAGTTTGTTCGGATCAGCCTTCAGCTTGTAGTTGTACAGGTCGCTGCAATATTCTGTCCATCTCTTCATGATAATTGGCGCTCTCTGTAAGGACTGACCCCTCTTTGTCTTCAATTACGGAGGTTCTTTGGCTGCTGGGACTGGTTAGTACCT
>CM054147.1:20526277-20531277 GCA_028751875.1 Rapana venosa
GCGTATAAAACTGCAGGAAGCAGGTTCTATTCAAACTCAACGAACGGCAAGATTGCCCTCCCTTCCTTTTCACCATGCTGATGAATAACCTCCCCTTCCAGTCTGCTGGCCATGCATGCATGTTCAGTGCTCTTCCCTCTTTGCAGGTCCTTTTCCCCTCTCCTTTGACAGCAAGCAGTCAGCTGGTGATGCGCTCCATGATGCCACAGAGTAGAGAGGTCTCTGATGCCTGGCCCGCCATGCAGCCTGCCCCTTTGCCTTCAAGCTACCGATAGTTCTGTCAAGTCAAGTCAAGTGAACATGTTCTTTCCAGACCGTACATGTGTGCTCATCTATGCAGACTAAAAGTGGATTATTGAGCTTTCCGTTCTCATTGTCACGTCTTGTATAATTTCCTCACCCCCCCCTCCCCCCCCCCCCCCCCACCCCCCACGAGGGGATGCCAGGGGCCTGTCAGTGTAGATAGTACCCCTACCTTCTGGAAACTCTGTGCTATAAATTCACTGGTTTTCTCTCTCTCTCTCTCTCTCTCTCTCTCTCTCTCTCTCTCTGTTTCCTTTAGGCTCTCTCTCTCTCTCGGAGAACTGAACGGGCGTGCTGTTAGTAAGCTGCTGCAAATTTTTGCATTTTAGCTTCAAAATGTCAGTTACTGGCCTTCCAGCTACTGTAATAACAACTTTAAACGCCCTGCTGATCGACAACGTCGTATCGAGTTGGAAAGTCGCGGGGGAGAGCGGCAGTGTTGTGTTCGTCTTGCGAATGAAGCCAGCTGACAAGCCAGTGTCAACAGAAATGGCGGACCCGGTGCTGAACCGTAACTCCCGTGTTCAGTACTATCGCAAGAAACCCCCTTGTCAAAGACGTCGCGATGTTCAAAGAAGTAGACAACACCAAGAAAGACAGGCAAGTCGCCAATGTGACAATAACAGTGTCTTGGAAGAGCCGGTCTTGTGTAACATTGACTCCCTGCTCGATGTGGAAACAGAAGGAAAACAAACCAGTGTGTACACAGAACTATGTGTCAGCAGTGAATTGAATGCCTCAGCCACACCAGATTCACTTGTTCTACTGTGTGATCCAGCAACAGACAACAAGATCGGTGTGTCTTCTGAGGCGCCTGATGTGCAGGAAGAGCTGACAGTTGGCTGCACAGTGGATGACTCTGATACTGATACTGGTATTGTGAAACAGTATGTGTCTACTCTAACTGACAAACGTGTACAGCATCGATTAAGGGACAGCAAGAGAAACACACGGTTTCGAAAGGGGGTTTGGACATAGTTCGGTTGATCAAAAATTGTGATGTGTGAATCAGATGACATCATCCGGGAATACTCTTGGAATGGAGATCCTGGCGAGGAATCTAAGTGGGGTTTTTCTGGTACATCAAGCAAGAAGAAAAAAAACATGTTGCCAAAGAAGTGTCAGGCTTCCCAAAGACTTCGTAAAGGGAAACAGTGTACTAACACACAACACACAGAACAGTGGTGGCGAGTGCTGAGCGGGAGTTACATCATCTTCGGACCTGATCCGGTCTTACAGGGCTGACTTCGCTGGCTTTTAGACTGGAAAAGGAAAGGCTGGTTTGAAAATTGAGACACTTGAGACACAGACAATAATGTATCGAATCTTGATGTACATACCACCACTGCCATGGTTTCCATGTCATTGTAATCGCGTCGCGTTCGATATCGTTGTTACCGCGCCGAAGCGCTATATGGCTTGATCGCTAAATAGCAATAAAATTGTGTCAAAATTGTGTGTGTGTGTCTGTTTCCTTTACTGCATGTCACCTCCTCATTGTCTAGTTCTTGGTCCATTCTCCTGCCTTTTATCCAGAAAGACAAAAAAATCGAACGATTCTCTCACACGCTGAAGTCGGTTGTGCTGGGCCTGACTTGTCAGGCGCTTCATGGCAGCGCAACGCATTTTTTTTTTGCTCATATGCCAGACAACAGTAGTTGCTGTCTGAGCGTTTGATGAAGAAGAAGTATTTTTCCTTTGCCCTTGTTGCGATGATTGTGGTTTTGTTGTGGATATTTTGTTTATAGTCTAGGCACTTTGGAAAGGAGAACAATCAGGAACTTTAGCATGCAATGTCAATAGTCCCTGGAAAGTACAATGCAATGGCTGTAACTATCGTAACTAGCTGTCAGTAACATTCTGTAGGTTTTCTTTGATACAGTCACATTAAGTGTCAAAAAAAGCTGTAGATTTATATAAAAAGAACAAAGATTAACTAGAACTTTACACAAAAAGTAAAAAGAAAAGAATGCAAAAGGAAGCCAATAATGCGGTTTCTTAACACTCATATCTCGACCTTTGAAAAAGTAAACACAAAAAACCCAACCAGCCCACCAACCAAACCAAACTACACACTGAAACTTGGATATTGCAGGAACCAGACAATGAATAATTCAAAGAACTATAGAGCATTGGCTGTGGTAACCGAATACTTGGCCATCTCCACTCCCACATTTTTAAATATCGTACTGGCATCAGAATCTAATCTCATTTAAGTCTTTGGCATCATCCAAACATAAACACGAAAAGAAAATCAAAGTTGCCCTTCCAGTCGCCTGTGTCCTTGTGTCCAATTGTGAAAGGCAGCTCATAGCTCATGTTGATGTTTAATTTGAAAACGTATCCAGAACACTGAAAACTGGAATAAATGTAGCCAAGTATTTCTTTATCTACGTGTGTTGTGCCTGTGTCTGTGTGGCTGGCTGAGGTTTTTGAATCACGATGCCTTTCTCTCTGTGTCTGTTATCCTGTCTTGTATGTTTCCGTTTGTCTATCTGTTCGTATGTTTGTCGGTTTCTCCCCTCCATATATATTTTTTCTTACATTTACACTTTAGAATAATCATGCTCCACTGAACAACCCCAAAGTGATCCAGCAGCAGAGCAGGGCCGCTCTGGCTGGTTTGTCCCGCGGCGGCCTGACATTGCATTTCTATGCTCCCTGTGGACTTCTGACTTTGAGGATGCAGCATCCTCCATCCAGCCTGCATCTGGCTTTAGCTGGAGACACCGCAATAAGCGCCATGTGAACAGTAGAAACAGGAATGTCAGAAAAGATGAGGCAGCTTCTTCGTCTCTTCTCTCGTTCGCTTTTTACACCGTCAAATGTGTTTGGGAGAAATCATGGCATGTCTTTTCCAGCTCCTCTCGTGGGGCTGTACAGCTTTAGTTTGCAGGGCCATCTCCAACAACCACACAATCTTCCTCAGGTCGCTGAACAGTATGCACCTCTGAAGGATGTGCTCGCCAGTCTGGTTTTCTTTGCCACAGGCACACAGGGGAGAAGGAACGAGTTTCAGCTTGGTAGACATGCGGTGATCTAGTCTGCTGTGCCAAGTGGGGAGTTTTAGATGAGGCAGCAACAACAACCAAAATAAATTCCGTGATTCGTGATTACCATTATTATCTAAATGACCGTTTACTCTCGATCTTCTCTTTTCACAGTTTCTACTTTGTACATTTCAGACAAGCTAAAACTAATGAAGGCAGTATATTGTTTAATGATTCAAAAATATCTTCTATGTTGTGGTTTCACATAATAAAGATAAAAGAATGCACTTGCTTTGTAAAGCAAAATCGATTGTTTCTTCTGTTTGTTGATATGTATTGTCACTTTCCATAATGCGCTGCTGGCGTGGAACATTGTTTGTTGCCTCCTGAAGTGTTTGTGTTTGAGGGAATTTGTTGAAAATATCGCATTCGCTTTTTGGGGAAATGAGCTGTACAGCTCTACGATGCTCACTTCTCTTTTTCCTCCTTTCGCCTCCTCGTCTTCTTCTGTGGCATTCTCTTCTGCTGTTCCCACGGCACTCATTTCCTTTCTAGTTATTGTTTATTCTTTTTAAATCGCTTCTGCATTTTCAGGCCGTTTTTCACTTTGTGCAAGTCGTTCTGATTTTGGTTTTTTTCTTTTTTTGTAATGTTCGCCTGGTTGGTCGATCACTTTCGTTACATTTGTCATTCAGAAATAGAATGCTGATATGCATAGAGATAGAACGTTTGTCAGCAGCCAGCGTGAGATGATGTTTAACACTTCATGACCTCATAGCACTAAATCAGCCAGCTAATTTGAATAGGATTTTTTTCCTCTCAGCTGCTGTATAAAAATGGGTTGTTATTCCGAATGAGCAGGCGTGAAATTACGCTTGAAACATTTGAGGGTTTCTGCAAGGCAAAGTGAAATATCAGAATCATTATTATTTTTTATTATTATTAGTGTGCTAGTTATCCAACATCTTTATCCATAAAGCCCATCTTGTTGATATGACGATATAGACATTACAAATCATTTCAGGGTTAAGGAATGAAAAAGCAACAAACAAACAAAAACAAAACAAACAAACAAAAAACCGCTACAGCATCGTCTCCGTTGTTTCTGCAGTATCTATACTGCATGTATTCCACTGTCATACATATCCCTACTACATACATATTAATTATATGTCATTTCTAGATGCTATTTTTCGAGTACTCTTTTTCCCTATCATCCCTGCTCTCTGTTTTCTTGTTGTGCTTCTTTTCAACACTGTTTCTACAACGACCACGACGACAAATACTGAAACCAGCAGCAAAAATAGTAGTGCTACAGTGGTAGTACCAGTGGTAGTGCCAGGCTACAGTGGTAGTACCAGTGGTAGAGCCAGGCTACAGTGGTAGTACCACTACCACTTTTGCTGCTGATTCGGTGTTTGTCGTCGTGGTAGTTGTAGAGATAGTGTTGAAAAGAAGCATACAAAAGTAGTGGTACAGTGGTAGTGGGGACGGGGTAGTTCAGTGGTCGGAGCACTCGCTTTCCCCCAGCAAATGTTAAGCAGCGTCGAGCGTGGTTACCACATGAGCGGGTGACCGTTTGCGCGCCTTGGCTTCAGTACAGTTCCCCCAGTTCACCCAGCTGTAAATGGGTACCTGCCTCTTTAGGGTCAGGGAAGGTAAAGCAGCGAGGGAGAGGAGATAGGCGCCGCCCTCAATATGCTGGCC
>CM054147.1:20536277-20541277 GCA_028751875.1 Rapana venosa
AGAAGAAGAAGAAAAAGAAAGAAGAAGAAGAAGAAGAAGAAGAAGAAAAAGAAGAAGAAGAAGAAGAAGAAGAAGAAGAAAGAAGAAGAATCGAAGAAGAAGAAGAAGAAGAATGAAGAAGAAGAAAATGCAAGAAAAGAAGAAGAAGAAGAATGCGAAGAAGAAGAATGCGAAGAAGAAGAATGCGAAGAAAATGCGAAATAAGAAGTGCGAAGAAGAATGCGAAGAAAAGAAAAGCAAAAGAAGAATGCTGAAGAAGAATTGCGAAGAAGTGACGAAGAAGAAGAAGGAAGAAGAATGCGAAGAAGAAGAAGAAGAAGAATCGAAGAATGCGAAGAAGAGAAGAAGAAGAAGAATGCGAAGAATGCGAAGAAGAAGAAGAAGAAGAAGAATGCGAAGAAGAAGAAGAAGAAGAATGCGAAGAAGCAAGAATGCGAAGAAGAAGAAGAAGAAGAAGAATGCGAAGAAGAAAGAAGAAGAAGAAGAAGAATGCGAAGAAGAAGAAGAAGAAGAAGAAGAGAAGAAGAAGAAAAGAAGAAGAGAAGAAGAAGAATGCAAGAAGAAGAATGCGAAGAATGCGAAGAAGAAGAATGCGAAGAATGCGAAGAAGAAGAATGCGAAGAATGCGAAGAATGCGAAGAGAATGCGAAGAATGCAAGAAGAAGAAGAAGAAGAATTGCGAAGAGAAAGAAATGCAAAAGAAGAAGAATTGTTAAGAAGAAGAATTGCGAAGGAGAATTGCGAAAAAGAATTGCAAGAAGAAGAATTGCGAAGAAGAAGAATTGCAAAGAAGAAGAAGAATTGCGAAGAAGAATTGCGATGAAGAATTGCGAAAAGAATTGCAAGAAGAAGAATGTTAAGAAGAAGAAGAATTGTTAAGAATTGCGAAGAAGAATTGCGAAGAAGAATTACGAAGAAGAATTGCGAAGAAGAAGAATTGCGAAGGAGAATTGCGAAAAGAATTGCGAAGAAGAAGAATTGCGAAGAAGAAGACTTGCAAAGAAGAAGAAGAATTGCGAAGAATAATTGCGATGAGAATTGCGAAAAAGAATTGCTAAGAAGAAGAATTGTTAAGAAGAAGAAGAGGAATTGTTAAGAAGAAGAAGAAGAGATTGCGAAGAAGAATTACGAAGAAGAATTGCGAAGAAGAAGAATTGTGAAGAAGAATTGCGAAGAAGAATTGTGAAGAAGAAGAATTGCAAAGAAGAATTGCGAAGAAGAAGAATTGCGAAGAAGAATTGCGAAGAAGAATTGCGAAAAAGAATTGCTAAGAACAAGAATTGTTAAGAAGAAGAAGAAGAATTGCGAAGAAGAATTGCGAAGAAGAAGAATTGCGAAGAAGAATTGCAAAGAGAAGAAGAAGAATTGTGAAGAAGAATTGCAAAGAAGAAGAATTGCGAAAGAAGAAGAATTGTTAAGAAGAATTGCGAAGAAGAATTGCGAAGAAGAATTGCGAAGAAGAAGAAGAATTGCGAAGAAGAATTGCAAAGAAGAAGAATTGCGAAGAAGAAGAATTGCGAAGAAGAATTGCGAAGAAGAAGAATTGTGAAGAAGAATTGCGAAGAAGAAGAAGAAGAAGATATGCATTTGTTTGAAAGATCTCCATGCCTTTCCTCCTTTTTCCTGGTGAGTGGGAGAGGAAAGGGAGGAGGGGGATTGAGAGAAGGGAGGAGGAGGAGAGGTCTTGACTCTTAATTCACAAAAATCTATAATCGAGAGGAATATCATTTTTATTTTGCCAATTGGAACGACTTTTTGCGAAGGTTTTTAAAATTTTCAATTTCTTGTAATTTCTAAGATTTGTGTCATTGTCATAAATCATTTCTGGTAGATCTGTCAGCTGCGGAAATATGTTGACAGTCAAAGGGATGGGGCTTGTTTGTCAGCACTGACGGTGGGATCACTCTCTCTGTCTCTGTCTCTGTGTCTCTGTCTCTGTCTCCTCCCTCTCTCTGTCTCTCTCTGTCTCTATCTCTGTCTCTGTCTCTCTCTAACGATAAAGTAGCTGTCACTGTTCTGGAGATATCTATCCGCTGTTGAGTCTGTTTTTTTTAGATTTGTACTTATGCTAGGTAAGGAACGAGAGAAAGTGCTTCAGTCACAGTACTTTTTTTATTTTTACCCGTACCTAGAATTGTTCGCCATCATTAATGTCATCATCATTATCCATCATCATCATCATCATCATCATCATCCATTTTAGCAGTCTAGCATGCTAGCAAGCAGCGAGCAGGCAGCAGCAGCAGCAGCAGCAGCAGCAGCAGCAGCAATAGAAGCAGCAGCACTCGTGATTGTTGTTATTATGGTCATGATTATTAATGTTGTTGTCATAGTTGTGGTGACTATTGTTGATGGTGTTCTTGTTATCAAATTTTACTTTGTTCTTCTTTACTGCAAATAATAGGAAAAAGAAAACACGTGGTTTTAATAACTTATTGTTGTAAACTTTACCAGAAAAATACATATATTTCAAAACAAACAAAATCAATTGTTCATGATTTTGGAATGTTTTGCTTTCTCGTCAGTTATAAAGTCTTAGAAACCTATTTATTGTTTTTATGTTTGTTTCTTTTTTAGTTGGAGTAGCTTTCATCTAGTCCTATTTTCTTCTTTTCTTTTCTTCCGTGTTTTTCAGATCGTTTCATGAATCATCCTGGCAATATTATGTGTCAGTTAGACACACCATGTTGATAGACAGAAAACTAGGAGTACTTGTTTGTCAGTAGTCGTCAGTGCGCGGACGGGATAGCTCAGTGGTCGGAGTACTCGCTTTCCCCCAGCTCAAGGTTAAGCAGCTTCGAGCGTGGTTACCACTTGGATGGGTGACCGTTTGCACGCCTTGGCTTCAGTACAGTGCCCCAGTTTACCTAGCTGTAAATGGGTACCTGCCTCTTAAGGGCCAGGGAAGGTAAAGCAGCGAGGGAGAGGAGATAGGCGTCGCCCTCAATATGCTGGCCCAAGAGAAGTGAGGTCTCTGACGGTTCGCTCCCCTGCGACCTTATAGGGTATGGGAACACCTTTACCTTTTGGTGGTCAGTGTTGGGTGGAGGTGTCCACTATTCTTCCTTACTGTCTGTCGACCAATCACTGTTTTTCCTCACTGTCTATCGACCAATCACTGTTCTTCCTTACTGTCTGTGGACCAATCACTGTTCTTCCTTACTGCCTGTGGACCAATCACTGTTCTTCCTTACTGTCTGTTCACTAATCACTGTTCTTCCTTACTATTTGTCGACCAATCACTGTTCTTCCTTACTGTCTGCCGACCAATCCACTGTTCTTCTTTAGTGTCTGTCGATCAATCACTGTTCTTCCTTACTGTCTGTTCACTAATCACTGTTCTTCCTTACTGCCTGTGGACCAATCACTGTTCTTCCTTACTGTCTGTCGACCAATCACTGTTCTTCCTTACTGTCTGTGGACCAATCACTGTTCTTCCTTACTGTCTGTTCACTAATCACTGTTCTTCCTTACTGTCTGTGGACCAATCACTGTTCTTCCTTACTGTCTGTTCACTAATCACTGTTCTTCCTTACTGCCTGTGGACCAATCACTGTTCTTCCTTACTGTCTGTCGACCAATCACTGTTCTTCCTTACTGTCTGTGGACCAATCACTGTTCTTCCTTACTGTCTGTTCACTAATCACTGTTCTTCCTTACTATTTGTCGACCAATCACTGTTCTTCCCTACAGTCTGTTTACCAATCACTGTTCTTCCCTACAGTCTGTTCACCAATCACTGTTCTTCCTTACTGTCTGTCGACCAATCACTGTTCTTCCCTACAGTCTGTTCACCAATCACTGTTCTTCCCTACAGTCTGTTTACCAATCACTGTTCTTCCACACTGTCTGTCGACCAATCCACTGTCAGGGTGTGATGAGGTATTTTTTCTTGTCCATGAAAAGTCGATTCCTGTTTAGAATGAGAGAGGTGGCGGCTAATCAACAGCGACATCTCTAGCACTGTCCTCACGCAAAGCTGTGGACACTGATCATTATCATCACTGTCTGCCAGTATCCATCTTTCCATTGGTGTCATCGAGTTGCTATGGCTTGGATCGCCGTCCTGATGATAGAAACCATCTGACGTTTTCGGCATCATCTTTTTGGTCTAATACTGACGCGAAAGAATACTTGTCGTAGCTCTGTTGCTGTGGTTGTTAACGTTGTCAAAGTATTTTTCTTCGTCTTGTTGGAATGCTCAGATAACATCAGTTTTGTCTGCCATATGAGCAAAACAGCGTTGCGCCGCCTTTAAGTGTCTGACAAGTTTGTTGTTGTTGATGTTGCCGTCGTTGGTGTCGTTGCCGTTGTATTTTTTAATCGTCATCAGCATCATCATCATTATAGTCGTAGTTATCATCAATGTCGTCGTCGTCATCATCGTCATCGTCATCATGACCATCATCGTCGTCAACATCATCATCTTCTTCTTCCTCTTTCTTCTTCTTCTTCGCAATTCTTCTTCTTCTTCTTTTCCTTCCCGTCCTAATTGTTCTGTGCGTTTTGTATCAGGGACGTATTTCTTTCAATTTTTGACACTTGAAAAGAGCGTAAATGGTATACATTTCAGCAAACTGCATATCCATACATTGATAACAAATGTATTTTCTATTGTCTGTGCAGTGGAGCTGTAAACCCCCTTTCACAACATCCTAGATACTGTGTAGAGCTTATCTATTGGAGTTTAAAAGTGTTTTTTGTCTCTTTCTTCACAATCTCTCTCTATTGCTAAGGTATGATTCATGAACCATTTTGGCCGACATGGTCAGTTGGGAGGACAAGGCCACTAGCTAAACAAATGAGGGAGATGTATGTGTAGGATTGAAGTTTCCTTTTTTTGTTTTTGTTTGCTGTGCCGACAGAGAGACTGACAGGGTGTGATGAAATAGTGTTGCTCTTTGTGTTGAAAATCTGATTCTAGTTTAGAATGGTGGAAAGGAATGACAATGACTTGGCTTCGTCTCTTGTATTTCTGTCATACAAGAGCTGCAAATACT
>CM054147.1:20548777-20553777 GCA_028751875.1 Rapana venosa
CTAAAAGGAAGTTACCCAGGAAAGGACGGCAGAGTTCTACAGTTATGGGTCTTAAGAATTGGAACGGGGACCGTCACCAGGTTCCATTGCAAAACCACTTTGCCAGCGGTATGGTTGAAAAAAAAGACAACAATGATGATGAGTGTGTGTCTGTGTGTGTGTGTCTTTCGGGGGGGGTGGGGGGTCCTTGAGGTTTATGAAAGGGTTAATAAAAAAGCATATCAGGAAGGAGGAGGATGGAAGTTTGCGTGTGTGAAGGGTGAGGGTGGGGGAGGGGGACTGGGAGAGAGGGCTGACACTGTTTTTGTGGCTGAAAGAGGATTAGTGAGTGTCTGAGACATCCTAATCTGTAGCCTACACTGAAAGGCGTCTGCTGTTTTTCCTTTTCCATGTCTGGTTTTTGTTTCCCTTTCAGTTGTTTACCAATCTCCTTCACTGCCTGCCTGTCTGTCTGTTACGCTATTCTGCCGTTTCCCTGTTGGCTTGTGTTCTGTGCGCATCAGTGTCTTGATCTCTTCCTCGTCTGTGTTTGTGTCTCGTGTTTTGGGGCATTACACAAGCGAACACGGAGACACAAGCTGTCTGTTAAGATCACGGAGAACCATGACTGTAGCTACCGTTACTCAGAACACGTCTGCTGCAGACATAAGGACAAGACTGAGAGAAAGAGGAAAGGAGAACTGCAATATTCTGAGTAGGATACAGGGTCAGAACTATGAAGACTGAAAGAAGGAGGCAAAGACAGACGGTTACAGGAACAAACAAAACACACACAGGGGTGGCCAACATTAAATTTGTAAGAAAGAAATATCACATATTTTTGTATATCGTTTTAGGATAAGATTAAATGCATTCATGACAAAATTCTGCAAGGATGTTAAACGCTTATGTGGTGAATATATTTCAAATGCCCATAGTATACTTGAATGTAAGACTTTAAAACCTCCATCTCCTTCCTTTTTCTGAGAATTCCATTGATGATGTTTTGAACAATGTAAATCTAACGTTTGGAATTGCTAAAGGTTGGCTGTTCAGTTCTGTAGGGCATTTATTGTATAGTTCTTGTTCATTTTGTTTTTGGATTTTTAAGTTATTTTAACTTATTCTTGATCATTTTATGTTAAGCATGCTTTTCATTTGTTTTTACTATGTATTACACACACACACACACAGAGCAAAATCTCTCTGACTCTCTCTCTCTCTCTCTCTCTCTCTCTCTCTCCAGTTTCCTATCTTAGGATCGTCTGGTATCACTTAAAGTGGAAAGACGTTAAGATTAAAGACTAACTAACTAACTCAAGAGAAAAGAATCACAGGAAAACACTAGTAAATGAATGAAGCTATCAGCGCATCTTTTTTTCTTCTTCTAACTGCAGTGTGCAAAAAGACAGACGAATATCGGTTGAAGTAATTAGAAACAGCAACGATAAAGAGAGGCGGAGGGGAAGAAGAAAAGTGTTTACGGGCACGCAGAGCGTGAGGTGGGTGGTTCATAGCTGTTTATTTCTCTGCCCTTTATCATGTTTGCATTCTTGACGGCAGCTGCGAGCGATTTTAAAAGGTTTCGAGCAGGTGGAGATTATCTTCTTTTAGTTTTTTGTTCTTTCTTGTTCTTCTCTCCCACATTTTTTCTTCTTCTGCTTCTTCGCCTTCTTCTTTTCCTGATTTGTTTATGTTTATGTAAAGGGGCAACAAAAGAAAAACAAAGTGACACTCACTTAAACTGTTCACAAATCAAGGGTAAACATTAATATTCTAGTTTGGTTTCGGGAGGAGAAACGTATAGATTCACAGACACACATAGACGCAAATACAAAAGAAAAGCCAGACGAAAGCCAAACAGATAAAACCAACAAAAAAAAGATATAGACACAACCATCCGTTATTTACAAACAAGATGATGTAATCAAAGCAAAGAATCACTGCTAAAATAACAACAACACACGACATTAAAAGAAAACCCCTAAACAATACCTACCTCCCCTGACGCATTGAGGGGTAGCCCAGATAAGAATCAGGCCATCACATAGCTGGCATGTCATGTTTGTCAGCGGAGGAAGGGGCCAGGAAGTGGAGCACTGCACAGGCTGACAGACTAGACTGCAGGCTGAGGAGTTTATAGCTGCTGTTCATTTCACAGTCCTGCATGTGTCTGCAATTTTATGACAGCTCTTGTGGGTGTGTGTGTGTGTGTGTGTGTGTGTGTGTGTGTGTGTGTGTGTGTGTGTGTGTGTGTGTGTGTGTGGTGTGTTGTGTTGTGTTGTTGTGGTGTGCTGTGTTGTGTTGTGGTGTGGTGTGTTGTTGTGTTTGTGTGTGTGTTTTGTGTTGTGTGTGTGGTGTGTGTGTTTTGTGTTGTGTTGTGTTTATGTTGTGTTGTGTGGCACGTGGTGTGTTGTGTGTTGTGTATTGTGTGTGTGTGTGGGGGTGTGTGTGTGTTTGTTGTTGTATGTGTGGGGGTAGGGGGGGGTGAAAAATTGCAGGCAGGCAGAGCTTGCTATTTGTTCTTGTTCTTCTAGTTTTTTATTTTACTTGTTCTTGTTCTTTTTGTTCTTGTTCTTGTTCCTCTTTAACATTTTACCACGTGTGTGTATACTCCTCCTTTTCCCTTTTCATATGTTTGTATTCTTTATCAGCTGCTCATCATACGTTTCTTGTTTGTATTAAGAAAAAAACATATAAGTAACTACAAAAAATAAAAGAGAGAAAAAAAATCCTTTGCTTAAGGAAGAGACACGTAGATATAGAGACGGAAGCAGAAAGAGATATATCACAGACAATCAGAGACATAAACCATAGACATGGGCGGTACCGTTTACAAACACACGATGCTATCAAAGGTAAGGAATCCGTGGCTTTAGAAAACAATCTTCACACAAACCAAAGAGAATCTAAACCCAACTTGATGCAATATGGAGAAAATGCCATAGAATTGGCATCTTATGTAGTGAGCGGAGACAATGAATATAGAGAGGAATTACACACGGATTACAGACTGCAGTTTGAGGATATTGCAGCTCTTATTTATTCCACAGGGTACTCTATCTGTATGGTACTTTTATGATAGCTTGGGTCGATATGTTTGAAAGAGTATGAGAACAAGGTATGGGTATCGTGTTGCGTGCGCGCGCGTGTGTGTATAGATTTAAATTTATAAAAACTATTAATTGTAACTGGCTGCATGTGAAAGACTAGAATGGATGAAAGAGCTTTAATCTGATTTTTTCAAGATGTAGCTCTGTATAAATTACATGTATTACTATTATATTTAGTAGTATTATTATTAGTAGTAGTAGTAGTAGTAGTAATAGTAGTAGTAGTAGTAGTAGTAGTAGTAGTAGTAGTAGTAGTAGTAGTAGTAGTAGTAGTAGTAGTAGTAGTAATATTATCATTATCATCATCATCATCATCATCATCATCATCATCATCATCATCATCATCGTCGTCATAAGTAGTAGTAGTAGTAGTAGTAGTAGTAGTAGTAGTATTAGTAGTAGTAGTAGTAGTAGTAGTAGTAGTAGTAGTAGTATCATCATAATTATTATCATTATTATTATCATTATTATATCATTATCATCACTATTGTTATTATTATCATCATCATCATTATCGTTGTTATTATCATTATTATTATTATTATTATTATTATTATTATTATTATTATTATTATTATATTATTATTATTATTATTATTATCATTATCATTACTATTATTATTGCTGCTGTTCTTCTTTTTCCTCTTCTTCTTCTTCCTCTTCCTCTTCTTATTTGTCTTCTTTGCAATTCTTCTTCTTTGCAAATCTTCTTTTATCGTTTTACAGTAGAGATGTCAAATAGAAACTAAGGCTCAGAAAAGGCTGCTGACAAATAAGAACTGTGACCCAGGAAAGGCTGATGACAAATAGGAACTATGACCCAGAAAAGGCTGATGACAAATAGGAACTGTGACCCAGAAAAGGCTGATGACAATAGGATCTGCGACCCAGAAAAGGCTGATGACAAATAGGAACTGCGACCCAGAAAAGGCTGATGACAAATACGAACTGCGACCCAGAAAAGACTAATGACAAATACGAGCCAAGACTCAGAAAAGTCTGGTACACACAGAGAGACAGGACTGATAGGAGCAGAGAAAGGAAAAAGTACAGCTGGAAGAAGGATATCAACTTAGAAAGACAAAGACCGAAACGAAGATTCAAAGACAGAAGATTTGCAGGGATAGCCAAAAACTCTATGCGCTAGAAATCTGTTGTGCGATTATGCATTTGCGGCAATGAATGAAACAAAACCTAGAAGAAGAAAAAAGACACACACATACACAATCACACGCTCACAAACGCACGCACACACATACCGCACGCGCATGCACGCGCACACACACACACACACACAAACCAGTAAGTTCACTTTTCTACCCCAGGGCGCAAAGACAAGATTGATCATGTTATACAATGAAACAAAGAGGCAGCGAAGAGAAATGGATGGAAAAAACAAAAACGTGCAGATGCACACAGTCTGCCATACCAGATGGGTGTTTAATAGCCACTGTTTGTTTTCCTGCCCTTGATCTGACTGCAACTTCCTGACAGCTTGAACTAACTTAGATGGGGTGGGGGGGGGGGGGGGGGGGAGGGGGCATGCGGAGATATCTCTTTCAGCAACATCAGACGCTAAGGCTGGAAGTGTGGCCTGAGCCCACGCCTCTGGAGCAGAAACTGTACGCCACGGTGGATGACCTGCAGGCAACTGCTGAATTCCTCAGAAGATCTGGTCTCAAAACATAACCCAGGCAACGCAAAGAAGAAGAAGAATAATCAAAATCATCGTCGTCGTCCTCCTCCTCATCACCATTGTCATCGTCGTCATCATCATCCTCACCACCATCGTCGTCGTTATCGTCGTCATCATCGTCTTTATTATGATCATTTTTCCTTCTGTTTTTTTACAATTCAAAATCTTTCTTTTATTCCAAGCTCTTCTGGCGAAAAGGCAAGACAAGGGAC
>CM054147.1:20558777-20596277 GCA_028751875.1 Rapana venosa
TTTGATATTGCAGGGGGCATAATTCAGCCCTCAACTCCCCTATCCTATCCATCATCTCCAAAATGTGCTTGCAAGTGCTCGCGAATACACACACACACACACACACACACACACACACACACACACACAACACACCACACACACACACACACACACACACACACAAACGCACACACACATACGTACGCGCGCGCGCGCACATGCACGCAAGCAAGCACACACGCACACACATACACACACGCGCGCGCGCGCACATGCACGCAAGCAAGCACACACGCACACACATACACACACGCGCGCGCGCAAAAAACAACAACAAATGCATTGCTTATTCAATGTGCCATCTGGAAATAAAAATATGACTTGACTTGACTTGACTTGTCTTGACTTTACACACACACATGTCTGTCTGTCTGTGTGTCTGTGTGTCTATCTTTCTGTCGTCCTGCTATTGTCTCTTTCTGTATGCCAATTGCCTGTCTCCTTGCCTGTTCATCTGTTTGCCTGTCTGACTTTCTACCGTTCTACTTGTGTCTCTGTCTTTCTGTATGTCTGTCTCCCTGTCTGCTTGTTTGCCCAATGTCTATCTGTATGTCTGTCTTTATCTTTGTGAGTCAGCCGTACATTCTCTCTTCGGATAGTTGTCTGTTTGTCCGATTCCGCATTTCTGTCTCTGGGTTTTGCTCCTCCTCTCTCTCTCTCTCTTCTCTCTCTCTCTCTCTCTCTCTCTCTCTCTCTCTCTCTCTCTCTCTCTCTCTCTCTCTCTCTCTCTCTGCTTTTGGTTTCTACTTCTTTTTTGCTACCATGCAGAATAAAAAAAAACGAAGAAGGGAGAGGGATGGCGGTGGTGGCAAGTCTATCCATTTTTTATCCAACTTTTTGAAATCGTCCTTATTTTTATGTACTATGTCTAGGTTGAAGACATTCTTCAGTCACCATTTCAACCGCAACAAAATTCTCATGGCAATGTCAAGTCTGGAATCAAAGCAAGATTTGCAGACTTTTAATAGGGATCCTGCCGCGGTGCCGTGATGCGAATAGGACTCAGAACTAAGAATGTCTGGTACCTATATTCGTTTCTGGCCAAAAGCCTTTTGTCAAATGAAAGTCAAAGGCATGCGACTTGTCTGGAATAAGTTTTAGTGGCGAAACAAAACGCATATGCAAGAACTACGTCAGCATTTTTACATGATCAATGTAGAGTTTTAACCTGATTGATAAACTATAAAGATGTTATTTTTTAAAGCAGTTATTGATAATTATCGCTCAGTCTGTGTGGCAGCTAGCGTGGTATCATTAATTGCACAGTGTTTCCCATTCCAAACCACCTGCAGAAGTGCAGTTACGTTAATCCAACCCGAGTGCATACGCTTGCAGAATGTAAAACCGACATTACCTTTAAGGGGTCTTTTAAGTCGCAGTCACTGTTGGTGAGTGAAGGATCGGATAATTCGTAGATAATGTTGATGAGTGCAGGACACCGTAGTACAGTGATACTGTTGGTAATTTCTAAGGAACCGGGCATATCCTTTATCTTTCACCAATACCTTAGGTACGCAATGTATGAAACATTTATTATGTACTTCCCTTGAAGATAATCTTCGTGATCACCACCATAATCAGCGTTTTTACCTCGATGGTCTTCTGGGGGATATGAAAAACGCACTGTTCAACAGTTATTACTTTTGTTTTAGGATGATCTGTCTCCGGCTTTCTGCAGCATCACAGGCATGTCACAGCCTGTCCAGTTTGTGATGGTTTTGAAGCTACAGAGCAGAGTATAAGAAAATTCCCCTCAGGACAATTTCACCATAGCAGTTTCTGAAGTTGAAGGCGGAATAAGATGGATAGATACCTTTGTGATGGACTGATGGCTACAGCAACAGACCTTTGAACTTGTGTGATCGGCTAACACGGGTTCATGGAATCACTACGCCCTCTGTTTGGCGGATTTCTTTTCTCTCGAAGCAACCAGTGCCTCAGATTACATTCCTCGACAAGTCCTATGGATGGACAGAGACAATCAAGGTATCATACCGAACTCACAAAAAACAGTGCAGACACCAAAACCCCACAGCCCATTGTTCGGAAAAGTGGTGATCATCTATGGCTGGAGGTGTGGACCACACAAACGCACTGTGTATACAATATGCGTATTACAGATTATTGGTATGGATACAGAGTTTGAGCGTTGATTCGGCACAATTCTGTCATCGAAAGAGAAAAACACAACAAAAAAGTGTCTAGTTATTAACAAAATTGCTGAATGTTTTAGACGCAAGTGTTGCATTAATTTATGAAGGTAATCATACATGACCATTTAAGACTGACTGGCTATTGCTCAATGTTTAGACAATCTCTGTTATAGGATAGTTTAGGTGTTGAAAACTGAGATTGTTTTCAGTTTGTTTGTTTGTATGTTTAGCCCCAGTAATATTCAAACCTCCAGAATGTAATTCTAATGCAAAATGAGCTTAAATCCAGGAACATATTAAAGACAACAATGTAAACAACAACGAAAACGCCAAAAGTAACAAGAAAAGCAACAGTAAAAGTAAAAGTTATATCCTTTTCGTATCATCAACAGCAACTGTAGCAACAACAAAGACAACAACAACAGCAACGACAGCCGCAAAAAACCCTAGCAAATACAACAACACAAGAAACCAACCAGAACAGCAACTTTGAACTATTTTTTTTAAAGCCATAACAAAAACCGTCGACCGTTAACAGTATTTCACGGTAGACAATCCTTCCTTTATCGGCCTCTCTAATCTGATTGTCTCCCCTCAACAAGACAGGACAGTGACTGAGGTGGCCATTATTCTCTTCTTCCCCCCCCCCTCCCCACCTCCACCCACCCCTACCCGTACCCTTGGCTAAAGATCCCAATCTGACTCCCACATCTACAGGACAGCCCTGGTCAGGGGATTTTTTTGCCTCTGAACATAATGAAGTTACTCCTGTCTTGTGAAAATTATACAGAATGGGTAAAGAGACTCAGAATGCGATTACGTTTGGTTAACGACGGTACTTTGCCATAGACGTGTCTGAAATTATGGCTGCAATCAAGAGGAAACATTTCAAAGTTAGAATTCTACAGATTTGCCAATAATAATAATAATAATAATAATAATAATAATAATAATAATAATATATGTAAGTCTTCTTCGTCGAACGCACTGTTGTTGTCTGTCATATGAGCGAAAATGCGTTGCGCTGCCATTAAGCGCCTGGCAAATCAGGCCCAACGTAGGGGAGAGAATTGTTACTTTCAAGTATTTCTGAAAAAAAAGCAATATGCAGGAGAATGGACCAAGAAGGGGGAAAAATGGACACGGTGGTGGTGACAGGAAGAAAAAGGAACACGACAGACACAAAGAAAGGGATAAAGAAGAGGGAATTCCTAGCACAGAATTTCAAGAAGGTGGGGATGCTATTTATAGAAATAGGTCTCCCGGCATATCCTACGGGGGATATGTAAGTGAAAGTCGCTGGTGTTTTGCGATCTGTTGTACAATGATACATTTATTTCTCTTGCCTTGACATGTGTGTCGCTCTTTGTTCAATTTAATCTGATACGCTCAGATGCCGCCATCATAATCAGCACCTCTTGAAATTATAGGTACCTCTATCGTTGCAGTATATGACAGATTGAAGAGTTGTGACAAAACACGTCAGCGCGATTAGTCACAAAATGTAGCTGAAGTCAAACAACTGAACCTCAACTGTGGGGATGCCGGGGGGCCTATCACTATAAATAGCATCCTCACCTTTTGGAAATTCTGTGCTAGGAATTTCATCTTTTCTATCTCTCTCTTTGTCTCTGTCTTGTTCGTTTTCTTCCTATCACCCCCTTCTTGTCTATTTTCTTCCTTCTTGGTCCATTCTCCTGCCTTTTTTGTTTTCCAGAAAGACTTAACACATTAAATGTTTCTCCCATGCCGACGTCGGATGCGCTGAGTCTGACTTGTCAGGAATATAACGGCAGCGCAGCGTTGTTTCGCTCATGTTATGAGAGACAGGAATAGCTGCTGTCAGAGAGTCGTTTATTTATTTTTTATTGATTAATTTCATTCTTTTATATCGAGGATAATGGAATAAGCACTTATGTGCTTTTTTACATCCAGTTCCCGTGTGTATGCGGTTTTGTAAATTTTGTCATCTGTTCCCACCGGCACACAATGGCCTACTCTTTCGAAAAGCGGAACAGGAATTAACGTGTGCGCAAGATATTCTGCGTGCGTTCCCACACGGGACCTCGGTTTATAGTCTCATCCGAAGGACTTTTGGGGAGAGTGGAGTCGGCACTGATGTTAACTCCAGAGGAAAATATCCCCTTGAACGTGAATCAAACCCGGGTCGTCAGATTGCGAGCGCAATGTTCTAACCACTAGGCTATCCCGTTCCGTTGTGGTGTGTGTGTGTGTGTGTGTGTGTGTGTGTGTGGTGTGTGTGTGTGTGGTGTGTGTGTGTTTACACGGAGACACCCAGAGGCAGACACGTAGATAAAGGGGAAAAAGAACCAGACAAACAAAGAAGAAGATGAAGAAAAGATGCTATACCACAAAATCAGAAAATATGAGACCTTTCACACCTCTGTCATGAATTCTCAAACTTAACCACACACACACACACACACACACAAGCACGCACACACACACACACACACACACACACACACACACACACACACACACACACACACACACACACACATACTGCAATCATTCCTATCGTCTCTTATTGCCCTGCAACATTTACAGGAATCATCATTATGCCCCTGTCTTCAGTGCATGACAACCCCCATCAGTTCAGATTATAATTAGATCACAGTAATTTGGTCAGTTCTTTTCTCGTCTTGAGCCTCTGATGTAATGACACAGGTTTAGATAACAGTCATAAAAATCAAGGAGAGGGAGATGGTGGTTATGTCTGTGCACTGTGTTCAACTTTGTCTTCTGTTCTTTATAGCGTGCCCAATCTAATCCAATCCAACCCAATTCAACACTGTCGTTTATAGCCCCGCCGACCACAGAGGCCATATCAGGGCTGTCACCTCGTAAAATTTTTTAATCTCAGATTAGGACTGCGCGACTATAATAGATTAAGACAGGGTATAAAACTAACTCTACTGTCATTCCCTGTATCAACGCCCTGGTCAACCTCCATAGCGTGTCACACTATTCCTCATCTTTCCTTCTTTATTTCTTTTTTTTCTCCTCATCCAGCCCTGTAGGGTTGATTAGAATGATGAAATATGAGGCATATGTTGTCTGCACACATAATCATAGGAAAAAACAGATTTATTTTCATGTTCAATTTGTAATACATTTTTTTGCAAATCCAGCACACAAAAGAAAAAAAAATCCCCCAGAATATGGAGCCATTTCCTGAAATAATTGTTTGCATCGCATGCATTTCAACAAGTGCATTAATGAAATATATTGATGGTAAACATGATCTACGTCTATCTATCTATCTATCTATCTATCTATCTATCTATCTATCTATCTATCTATCTATCTATCTATCTATCTATCTATCTATCTATCTATCTAATCTATCTATCTATCTATCTATCTATCTAATCTATCTATCTATCTATCTATCTATCTGTCTATCTGTCTGTCTGTCTGTCTGTCTATATGACTATCTCTAAATATGTATATATGTTTGTCTATCTATCTATCTATCTATCTATCTATATGTCTCTCTGTTTGTCTGTCTGTCTATCTGTCTATATGACTGTCTATCTGTCTATATGTCTGTCTGACTGTCTATCTGTCTATCTGTCTGTCTGTCTATCTGTCTATCTGTCTGTCTGTCTATCTGTCTATGTGTATGTCTGTCTATCTGTCTATATGTATGTCTGTCTATCTGTCTATATGTCTGTCTGTCTGTCTATATGTCTGCCGATCTGTCTGTCTGTATGAGCATAAACATGAATGAGTAAATTAGTGAGAAATCAATCCCAAAGGGATGGTAAGGATAACAGGAAACCGAATAGCTTGCCTCGGACGATTCACCAGCACTGTAAGTGATGAATGATAAAGAAATGGTTCATATTGTGTGGCATAAGTGACCGTAACCCCAGTTTTGACAGCTTAATATATGCGTGACATTTGCTGTGTAGGTAAGATATATATATATATATATATATATATAATATGATTGAGAAAATTAGGTGAGGAAAAACAAGTGCACGTAACCAGTTACAACTTCATTCCCATCATAAAAATGATTTTTGTCCAAGATTCGAAAAAAAAAATGTCAACATATAATATATATATATATATATATAAAAAATAAATTATATATATGTGTGTGTGTGTGTCTCTGTGTGTGCGTGCGTGTGTGCGTGTGTGTGTAAGCGTGCTGGGGCTTGAATGCATGAAATGCTCACGCACTAGTAGAGCGCTTGTTTGAGCGCGTTTTACTCTGTATGTGGGGTACGGGTACACAGGAAAGAAAAAAACAACCTCGAAACACAGGAAAGCGAGCTCAGCACGTGAAAATCAATCCACCCGAAGTTTTGAACAGGTACTTGGCTTTATCCCACCACCCGCGTTCACCTTGTTGTAGTCAGTAAGCGCGGGACTGAGAAAAACCTAACGGCCGCTGTTTGACACAGGACAGTTGGACAGAGAAGACAGCCAGAAACCCAACCACAGTGATATGAACAGAGAAGACAGCACAGCAAATAATGACCATGTAAGTACAAAAGTTTGGTTTGTTCTTGAAAGTGCTTTTAACACTGCGATGTTATGCAGCGGCTAGCGACGTCACTACATCATCATTTTAGCATGCCCCAAAAGCCTAGTTCATATCCAACTCTTTTCCTTCAGAGCTCTCTATGCAACATAGAAACAGTGGAGATTAGTCATTGTTGGAATTGCTTTAAATATGACACATGAGAGTTTGTTGTTAAAGATAGGAAAGTGTCGGATGTAACCAGGAGAAATTAGCATAGTCACATGCAGTCTTCCCATAGCTGCCACCGCAAGCAGCTTGTACCTCGGAGCAAGTCAGCTAGTCGGGTCGAATGGAGCACAATGGTGCACCCCCCTTACCCCTTCCAAAATAATGGCCCCTAGTGTAGGTCCTTGATTGACAGTGGCCATTTGTTTTTGGCTTTCTTTTTGCTATTTGTTTCGCGTTTTATAATTTTTATCGAAAATATGTATAGCTTAGAAGACCACTCGGTTTAATTGAATCCCCTCCCCACCCTCCCTCCAAGATTTAACTGGAAAGCAACTGTCAGTGCTAGTTTTCATTCCAACAAATACCATCATCTCATCAACCTGGCCATAAAGAGTAATATTAATGATCACAGTTGCCAGTACCATTTTCACAGTTAAAGAAACAATATATTTTGACCCTTCTTGTAACAGCTCATGCCATTCCAGGTTAGTGCCTCATCATCTTTGCTACGTTGACATATTAAGTCTGCCGTGAAATTACATAGAAGTCGATAGCTTTATTTCTACTTTTTTGTCTTGGTTTAGGGATTTCTTTATTCTTTGGTAAGAGCTCCGACATTTATCAATAGTGACTTTTTACTTAATATGTGACAGTTTGCTCCCTATTAGAGTAGCCGCATCCTCAGTTTGGGGATGGTGTTTAAAACAGTGCAGCCGTGTGCATGCATTTTTTAAATTTTTGTCATTTTTTCCTTCCGGCACACAATGGTCTACTCTTCCGAAAGGCGTAACAGGTTTTAACGCGTGCACAAGTAGTTTTGCGCGATTTGGTACACACGACGTCTGTTTAGTCAAATCCGAAGGACTTTTGGGGAAGCGGAGTTCTTATTCCTTCTTTTATTTCAAGGGTAATGGAATAAGCACTCATATGATTTTTTTCATGCAGTCCCCGTGTGTATGCAGGTTTTTGTCAATTGTCATCCGTCCCCATCGGCACACTATAGCCTACTCTTCCGAAAAAGCGGAACGGGTTTTAACTTGTGCGCAAGATGTTGTGCGTGCGTTCGCACGCGGGACCTCGGTTGGCAGTTCCAGAGCAAAAGTTCCCTTGAGCAGGCAGGCATTTGGGTGGTGGTTCGATCCGGTGTCGTCAGATGGCGAGTACAACTCGACTAGGTAGTCAGTCACCCCACCCCAAGTGCTGTTCTTCATTTTACAGTGCAATATGGTATCTGCTATAGGGTTCAAGAAAGCAGGAGAGAGGGAGATTGGAAAGTTTCAAAATGGTTTATTGGTACGAGGACAAAAATTGTCTCGTATAGCAGGTGCGCGCACACATACACACGCGCACGCACGCCCCCACACGCCCTTCCCCCCCCAACACAACGCGCGCGTGCGCGCGCGCGCACACACACACATACACATACACACTCACACACACTCAGCTTCCATATAAAGCATCATTAAAAACAACAAACCAAACAAAAACCATGACTCACAGAGTCCAGTAAGGAATGTTCGATAATGGTATAAGTGTGTGTGTGTGTGTGTGTGTGTGTGCGCGCGTGCGTGAGCGTGAGCGTGTGCGTGTGTGTGTGTGTGTGTGTGTGGTGTGTGTGTGTGTGCGCGCGTGTGCGCGCGCGTGTTTGTGCGTTCTCGCGCAGGTGCAGAAAGATGTTCTCTATTGTAATGCTTAGTTTTCAAATATAGGCTATATGTGGAAATAAATGATGGGATGGGATCGGCTCTGTGTAATTTAAGTTCATATCAACAAACATATGTTGCTACTTGCCTGCTACAAGCTAAGTTTGTAAATATTACACAACAAAAATCATTAGTTTTAAAGAAAGAATTAGGCAAAGGCTTTATACTAAAAGGCATTATTACATGTCCTTAAACAGGATATCCAGAACCTCCAGTACGCGAAACAGAATCACGTCAGCACTGATAAGCGACGATGACAACCACGATGACATCAATGAGACAACTTGGCCCTTTCTGTTTCAGTTGTAAGGTAAGGCAGCCAAGCACGATAACTAGTGCAGTTATTATACCCACCCCATAATTATTATAGGCTACCCATTACATGCATGTTGGCAGGCATGGGCGTACAGAAGCATAGACATATCCGCACGCATGGCAGCAGGTACACACACGATTTTACGCTCGCGCATGCACGCACGCACACACTCGCACACACACACCCTCACACACACATACATACACACACACATACATACACACACACACGCACGCACGCACACACGCACGCACGCACACACGCAAATAACACATGCCTTTGTTCCTGTCTCCCTAGTCCATAGCTTAGTGTTGTATTCCCGTCATCAGATTCCTATAGTATAATGATGTTTACAAGGTATAAGTATGAATTGCAAAGTTGGTGTTTAAGCTGTTGATTGTTTTTATTTTCAACATTCTTCTTTTAATTTTTTTTCCAGTTTAATGTAGATAATCGTCCATGTGCACACCCACCTATCCCTCCCTACCACACACGAACGCACACGCACGCACACGCACGCACACGCACACACACACACACACACATGCACTCACGCACGCATGCACGCACAGTAAGCGCGCGCACATGCACGCATGAGCGCACAATAGGTACACATACATGCACGCAGTCATTACCTCATGTAAAATTACACACACCTAGGTTTTTTATATTAACGTAGATAAAGTCAGATAGATAAAGATTGGCATACATAGTCGGATAGATAGGTAGAAAGATTGATGAATATGTAATATGCAGATAGGTAAATAGGTAGGTAGATCGATAGTGGGTATACTTCTGCCATTATGCATTCTTTTTCCTGGGACATATTTTTTAAAAGTCCGGATTAAGAAAGATAAAGAACTGAATCAATAAATCATTTTCTTTTAAATAAGAGGCATCATAGTCAAAAATATCAAATAAGAATAATATAAAAATAAGAATAATTCAAATGAAACAGAACAAAGACAATGTACTTAGATCAAACTAGAAATTCCCGTTTCTCTCCTAGGCAACAATGTAAGAAATCAAACTTTCACCTCATCCATACAAAACCTTAGACCAAACATAGACAGAAACCTCTAACTAAACCCAGAATGAAAGTAAAACTAAACCAAAAGAAAAACTCAGATATGAACTTCAAATTAAAAACAAAACAAACCCGCCTAATCTAAACGAACAGTTCAAACAAAAACCAAAGCGACGCTAAAAAGCTAAACCAAAATCTCAAGTAAAAACAGTCAAAGCCAAAATCCTGAACCAAAATCCTGAACCCAACTAAAACCTAAAATCAAACCCAAACCAAAACCCAAAACCCAAATGTACACTAAAAACCTCAACCAAAACCAAACCGAAGCCAACATTTTAAACCCAACTGTAAACTCATGGACCAAAGCTAAAAGCCCAACCAAACTAAAAGCCCAAACCCAAATATAAACTAAAAACTTACAACAAAAACAACCAAAAGTTCAACCCAACTCTAGTCTAAAAATCTTAACACGAAACAAAACTGAAGCTAAAAGCTTAAACCCAAGTCTAAACTAAAAAATATTAAAACCAAAACCAAACTAAAGCCAAAAGCCCAAACCCAAATGTAAACTAGTAATTGAAAACCAATACCAAACCAAAGCCTAACCCTAAATTCAAACTAAAACTTTAAACCAAACCAAAGCTGGAAGTCTAAAGGCTAACTCTAAACTAAAAATTTTAACCGAAACTAAACGGAAACCAACAATTTAAATCCAACTAAAAGCTAAAAAAATTCCAAAAACTAACCAAAGCTAAAATGCTAAACCCAACTTTTAACTAAAACGTAAACCAAAACCAAACCGAAGCAAAAAATTAAAACCCCCCAAAGTAAATTAACTTAAAACCAATAAAAACGCAGCCAAAACCAAAGCATTGGAAAACGGTTTTTAAATAGAAGATAAAAAGGACAACAGAGATTCCATAAAAGACGAAAAATATTATGAAAAAAGTAAAACGATACAACAGGTCAAAGGTAAGAGCTTAGGAATCTTAGTCGGCAAGATTTAAAACCTTTAAAAAAAGAATTATAATCTAGTTAAACGCAGTAGTCATTGATTAGATAAAAACCCAAACTACAGACTGATTATAGTAGGTAGGGCCTTCCCTACACATACATCACGTATACTTGCAAGCAATGTATATTCATGCACATACATAATGTGTTATTACTGCGTGCGCTCACGCGCGGGCGCGCGCGCACACACACACACACACACACACACACACACATTCCCACGCACAAGCACACACACAAACACACACATAGACACACACACTCTCTCTCCTCTCTCTCTCTCCCCTCTCCTCCCCTCCCTCTCCCTCCCTCTCTCTCTCTCTCTCCTCTCTCTCTCTCCCTCCTCCTCCTCTCTCTCTCTCTCTCTCTCCTCCCTCTCCTCTCTCTCTCCTCTCTCTCTCTCTCCCTCCTTCCTCCTCTCTCTCTCTCATCTCTCTCTCTCTCTCTCTCTTCCTCTCCCTTCTCTCTCTCCCTCTCTCTCCCTCCCTCTCCTCTCTCTCTCTCTCCTCTCCCCCTCCCTCCTCTCTCTTCCCTCTCTACTCCCTCTCTCTCCATCTCTCTCCTCTCTCTCTCTCTCCTCCCTCTCTCTCTTCTCCCTCTCTCTCTCTCTCTCTTCTCTCTCTCTCTCCCTCTCTCTCTCTCCCCTCTCTCTCTCCTCCCTCTCTCTCTCTCTCTCTCCTCCCTCTCTCTCTACTCTCCTCTCTCGCTCCTCCTCTCTCTCCTCCTCTCCTCCTCCCTCTCCTCTCCCTCTCTCTCTTCCCCATCCCTCTCTCTCTCTCTCTCTCTCTCTCCTCTCTCTCTCTCTCTCCTCCCTCTCTCTCCTCCCTCTCTCTCTCCCCCCTCTCTCTCTTCTCTCTCCCCTCCCTCTCTCTCTCCCCTCTCTCTCTCCTCCTCTCTCTCTCTCTCCCTTCCTCTCCCTCTCTCTCCTCCCTCTCTCTCTCCTCCCTCCTCTCGTCTCCCCTTTCTCATCGCCCTCCAACTCTCTTCCTCCCACCCCTCTCTCTCTATCTTCCCCTCATCTTCTCTCCTCCAACTCTCTCTTCTCTCCTCCTTCTCACCTCTCCTTCCCCTCCTCTCCCTTCCCCTCCACTCTCCTCCCCTCTCTCTCTCTCCCCCTCTCTCTCTCTCTCTCCCTCTCCTCTCTCCGCCTCTCTCTCTCTCTCATCCCCCCCTCTCTCTCTCCTCTCCCTCTCTCTCTCTCCCTACCTCCTCTCTCTCTCCCTCTCCCTCTCCCCCTCCTCTGTGCACACACGGCAGCTTGTGTGCAAGCATGCAAGCAAGCATACAGAGAGGCCAGGCACACAAGACACTCTACATTGACAGACACTCTAGCTGTACACGCACACAGCTACACTATATAATTCCCACTGGTATGATACTGAAGATCTGCTATTAAGATGAATGTATGTTTCAGAGACGGCCCCTTTCAGGACAAGAGCCAGTCTTCAAGATTCAGCACCATCTACACCAAGAACTCGAAATGAGTCAGCACTTAACACCAAATTTCAACAAGTCAGTACCTTCATACTAGGTTTCATCAAGTCACCAGCTCATAAACTGTGGTCCAGAATCTTCAAAACCAAGGATCAATATCTTCAAAACCAAGGATCAACATCTTCAAATCAAGGATCAGCATCTTCAAAACCAAGGATCAAAACATCTTCACACCAAGGATCACCATCTTCAAACCAAGGATCAACATCTTCACACCAAGGATCACCATCTCCAAAAAAAAGGATCAATATCTTCAAACCAAGGATCAACATCTTCAAACTAAGGATAAATATCTTCATGCCAAGTATCATCTTCAAACCAAGGATCAATATCTTCAAACCAAGAATCAACATCCTCAAACCAAGGAACATCTTCAAAACCAAGGATCATCATCTTCAAACCAAGGATCATCATCTTCAAACCAAGGACCAATATTTTCCAACCAAGGATCATCATCTTCAAACCAAGGATCAACATCTTCAAACCAAGGATCAACATCTTCAAACCAAGGATCAATATCTTCGAACCAAGGAACATTTTCAAAACCAAGGAACATCATCTTCAAACCAAGGATCATCTTCAAACCAAGGATCAAAATCTTCAAACCAAGGATCAACATCTTCAAACCAAGGATCAACATCTTCAAACCAAGGATCAACATCTTCAAACCAAGGATCACCTTCAAACCAAGGATCCTCATCTTCAAACCAAGTATCAACATCTTCAAACCAAGGATCAAAACATCTTCAAACCAAGGATCATCATCAAACCAAGGATCATCATCAAACCAGGATTAACATCTTCAAACCAAGGAACATCTTAAAAACCAAGGAACAACATCTTCAAACCAACGATCAACATCTTAAAAACCAAGGATCAACATCTTCAAACAAAGGAGCAATATCTTCAAACCAAGTATCAACATCTTCAAACCAAGGATCATCATCTTCAAACCAAGGTTTAGCAAGAATTGAACTTCAAACCAAGGTTCGGTACTTGCAAAGCAAAGTTTCAGCAAGTCAACCTTTTCAAATTCAAAGTTCAGCATCTTCAAAACTTAAGAAATTGACCATAATTAAAGCCTTTAAAATCTAAGTTCACCAGAAAATAATACCTTCAAAATCAGCCGTCAACAGATATGAACACCTTCAACATATTTTTTTAAATCACCCCTTTCAAAATCAAACTTCAACAAGAACTAACGCCTTCAATACCAAGGCTCAACAAAACCCAACACCTTCAAAATCGAAGTTCAAAATCTTCATTAGAATGTTCAAGAAGACAAAACTTTCGTAACCAGTATTTTTACGACCGAGGTTCACCATCATCAAAACAGAGATTCAACATTTTAAAAACCAAAGTTCAACATCCTGAAATCCAAGAAAAGGCGTTTTAAAAAATCAAGGTTCAACAGGAATCACGTCAGCATCTCTAAAAGCAAGGTAAGGAAGGCATGCATGATCACAGAAAACAGTGCAACAAACGAACGTATACCACATTTGCTAAATAACAATGTGCATTCACTTGAGCATTCAATCTTATAAACAAGGCACATGCATAAACACATTTGCATGCACACATAAATACACGTATATCTATCCCCTCTATCTGTCTGTCTCTCTGTGCCTCTCTCTGCCTCTCTGTCTGTCTGTCTCTCTGTCTCTGTTTCTCTCTCTCTATTCTAGCATCACTAAATGTGAACAGACTTTAAACATACAATACACACACTAACTCTCTCACTCACTCATACAGTCTCTCTCTCTCGCATACACGCGCACACACATGTACATATGCGCGCGCGTGCGCGCACACACACACACACACACACACACACACACACACACACGCACACACACACACACTAAACCACCACTCACCCTCCTCCTCCCCCTTCATCTTCCTTCTCCCCCTTCATCTTCCTTCTCCCCCTTTATCCTTCTCCCCTTCATCCTCCTCCTCCCCTTCATCCTCCTCCTCCCCATCATCATCGTATCACTCATACTTGTGCACATTCAGTAGCGTCCCCCCCCCACACACACTCTGTATGCCCTCACACATGCTAACATTGTTTTGCTGATGCTGTTGTGGATCTTGTTTTAGGCACATCCCCTGTAGTTTCAACAGCCAGAGTCTCCAAGAATGGCATTACCATCACCACAGAGTCACGGGCAAGAATGGCACTATCAGAACAACATTCACCGACAAGAATGGCATCACAAGTCACCGGTAAGAATGACGACATAAATCACCGGCAAGAATGACATCATCTTCACTTCGGTGCAAGAATGGCACCATCAGCAGTCAACGGTCACCAACGAAAATAGCACCATCTGCATCACAGTCATCGAAAAAAATGGCACCATCAACACCAACAGTCGCCATCAAGAATCGCACCATGAACACCAACAGTCGCCAGCAAGAATGGCACCATCAACACCAACAGTTGCCAGCAAGAATGGCACCATCAACACCAACAGTTGCCAGCAAGAATGGCACCATCACCAGTCTCCGGCAAGAATGGCACAATAGGCACCAACAAAGTCACTGACAAGAATGGCACTATCGGCACTGTTAAAGTGTCACTGCATTTGAACAACACACACTAAAGCAGCACTGCTAAATTCCGACAAATATTTCTTAGACACAAAATACTCTAAATGTGTGTACGCGTTATAAACCATAAAACACACTCAGAAAACCCAGGTAAATTACTCAGTAATGTAATTTTGAAACACTTAGACCATGCAATAATAAGGCCGTTATAGCAATAATACGGCCGTTATTGCTATAGACTTTAGGCTTAATTGGGAACATATCTATTTGTTAAATTAGAGCTTATTTGAATAGCAGAGATCTAAACAATTCTTTAAAACTTTTTTTGTGGACAAGTCAAATAAATTGAGAGAAGTTTCTACCAAAACTAGATAAATGAATATATTGATTAACAGAAGAGAGGGAGAAAGTATCTGCAATTTTCATACAAATTAAAAAATTTTGAATGCTGTTTGACATAACTAGTTAAAAGCATTTTTGCTTAGAAAAGGGAAAGAAAAAAGGTTAATTCTATAAACTATTTGGTTATCTTAATTGTTGCATTTTTTGCTGTTAAAACATACCCGCAAAGTTTCTTATTCCAGTGAACTAAGAGGTTACTTCTGCAAACTATTGGATATTTTAGTTCATTTTGTGCTATAAAAACAGACCTGTAAAGCTTATCTATAAGAAATATCCTCCCTACCCCCAACCCCCAAAAGAAAGCTCTAAAACGGAGAAATAAGATGGGGGGTGGGGGGTGGAGGAAACAACGAACAAATGGGAGAAATTGAAAGAACTGCTGCCACAGCTATAAAGCAAATATCCCCCTTCAACTAATACCCCTATCTCTTCCCCCTCCCTCCAAAGAAAAGACCACAAAAAACAAAGGGGGGGGGGGGGTAGATAATAATCCATTATATGCCTGCTAAAGAAGCAAACATGTAAAATAGAAATACTGTCCAAAATAAGTGAAATATTTTTATTGGAACGTGTAGTCACCTAAGTGATAGCTTTTGGTAGTATGTCATCAGTTATAAAACGCCATCCAGGTCCATAGATGGCTGTTAAGTTAGAAGTGGGAAAAAGCCAGAAAAGATGGTTACAATTATGTGCTTATCTGCCAGTGGTATACTAATGCTAATTGCCTTTTGGCTTCACAAAAGTGCACAAAGATTAGTATGCCGAATGCATCTCTCTCCATAAACTAGCAGTTTCTTTTAAATAGTATAAAAGATAGGCACTACATATTTATCAGTGAGAATTTAGTAAAAGTGTGTGTGTGTGTGTGGTTGTGGTTGTGTGTGTGTGTTTCTATGGTTTTTGTGTGTGTTGTGTGTGTGTGTGTGTGTGTGTATGTGTGAACCTGATGGTAGTGGCATCCGAATTTGTGTCAGATGACATCCTCAGGGAATAGGTGTTCAGGAGGAAGGGGTAGAACTTAAATATTCAGATTGCTGGAAAGCGAAATAAGATAAACATCATTGCTTTTCTTTTACTTAGCCTTTAAAAAAATATCAAATGAATTTGTTCAAAATTACCGTTGTCCCCAAATAAAATCAGTAAAATGGTCGACTGGTATTTTGGGGGACTTACTTTTTTTACAAACAAAATTGAAGCAACTTCAAAAATACTGTGGTCCCAAAATTACTTCTGCTGATTGGAGGAGTGAAGTAAAAATTGTTAGAAAAACATGTCTAAGAAATGGCCTTTAGTACTGGTAGGACTGGGAGTTTGTGACTGAGATAAAGCTGCATACCGTTGTGTCTACCTGCCATTGTGTCCACATGCATTAGGACGTACAACTGACAGACCACCCCTTCCCAAATACTAACCCTAACTCTAAACACATTAACTTTTTCATCTGATTAACCCCAGCCCCACATGTGGACACAAAGGCAGATGGACATCACGGTTCCAGCTGACAAACACATTTTGTGTGGTTACAAGGAGAGGATAAAGGTTAATGAATTTTCAGGTGAGGAAATTGTTCCAGTCTAGGCAAAGGGGTGGGGGGGGGGGGGGTGGCCAAGAGAAGTGTCTGGATATAAGAAGAGTGATGGGGTGTGAAGCAAAAACTTTGTTCTAGAAAAATGCCGTAAGGGAGGAAGATTATTTTGTGAAAGGAGTGTTTAACAAAAGAGGGACAATAGAGGAGTGTACAGACGAGAGGAATTGTGAAAAATAAGCAACGGTTGTGTAAAATAAGCAACGGTTGTGTTGGGTGTGCACATAATGAGGTAGGCCAGGGGACATTTTTTAAAGGGGAAGGGTGGCAGGGGTGGAGAGGGGGAAATGTATTTTCAGGAAAGAAGTATTTAAAAAGAGAAGGGGGTCAGAAGCATGTTCAAGTTGGTGGAAAGACTTTTTGTTTATTCTTTTGTCTTGTTTAATCTTTTATATCGAGGATAATGGAATGTGTGTGTGTGTGTGTGGTTTGAATTTGTGCCACAGGCAAATCAGTGCATTGATATACCACTGGTATTCAGTTACTAATAAATAGAGGGAAACCAGCACAAAAGCTGCATATTTACGGGCCTATTTGAGTGGAAAATATATATTCCAGTCCGATATATTAGGATTTTACTTTTTATAGGCTCTGTGGCAGTAAATACTGTAGTAAACCCCCACGATACGTTGAACAGGTGTAGCTTAAAGTATGTAGGGGTGGTTCCGTCTACTGTTGGAGGGTTTTGATATAGTTTTATTCCCCTTCCTCTAACGCTGCCCATGTATGGGTCACAAGCCTTATCAAGTATACCCCTTACTTACGTTGCCCATGTATGGGTCACAAGCCTTATCAAGTATACCCCTTACTTACGTTGCCCGTGTATGGGTCACAAGCCTTATCAAGTATTCCCCTTATTTACGTTGCCTATGTATGGGTCACAAGTATACCCCTTACTTACATTGCCTATGTAAGGGTCACATACCTTTCTCATCAGCACAGTCTCATTGCTGTCACAGCAGTCCCCTTTTTTCTGTGTGCTGCTGCCTTATGTTCAATGATGTGTCAGAAGGGAAGGGCTGACTAGTTCATAAAGCAATGACACCTCACTCTTTTTTTAGGCTAGAGGGAGATCTTCGACAAGCTTTCAAATGATTTATAAGCGTGGCGGCAGGCATACAATCTGAAAATGAATGCTTTTAAAATTAATTCATCCATACTCTGACTGGCCATTGTGATCATCAGGTACCTAGGTCTACAGCATCGCTGCACCTGGCGTAAGTCGACAGACCCTCTTGCTCTGTCTGATACAGGCTTGTAGGACTGGTGCTGTTGGGGGCTTCGGTGCTAATAAAAGGTCATAGTGGTAAACCTTTACTGGTGTAGATGCATTCCCATGACCACAATCCACATCTAAAGACAGACCCCTGCAGGAGCAGTTTCAGTTCTACAGACATCCATTTTACCATGGCCAGTATGCACAGCACTGTTTACTTGCATTGAAAAAAACTGCCTTTTTATTGTATACTAAATTTTCAAAATCACTTTATACAAAACTCAATATATAAACTATGCCGTATGAACACATATAAAGAAAAAACCAGAACTCGTATTTTTTCTGCTTAACTACACATGTGATTATTGAGATTTATTTTGAAGGGGAAGGGGGGGGGGGGGGTTGAAGAAGAGATTTAGATATAAAGGTATAACCGTCTAGGCTACAATATTTTGGTTAACTTTTCCCCATTTCTTATGCCTTACCTATGCGTCGGTCACATGCCTTTCTCCTAGCTTCGTTACTTTCAGAAGTCACCTGTTAAACACCAAGGTTAAACCTCTTCAACACTTGAAACCTAGGTTCAACATCCCCCAAACCACGGTTCAACAAGTCAATACCCTCAAAATCAAGGAAAACCATCTTCAAACCAAGGATCATCTTCAAACCAAGGATCAACATCTTCAAAACCAAGGAAAATATTTTCAAACCCAAGGATCAACATCTTCAAACCCAAGGATCAACATCTTCAAACTAAGGATCAACATCTTCAAACCGAGGAACATCTTCAAACCAAGGATCAACATCTTCAAACCAAGGTTCAGCAAGTCAGCGCCCTCAAAAGTAAGGATCAACATCTTCATAGCCAAGAATCAACCATCTTCATTGTCATGGTTCGACAAAGTTCATCATCAACAAGAAGGTTCAACAGAGGCTAGCATCTATAAAAGTCAGGTAATACAGACATGCTCTTCAAACCAAGGATCAACATCTTCAAACCAAGGTTCAGCAAGTCAGCGCCCTCAAAAGTAAGGATCAACATCTTCATAGCCAAGAATCAACCATCTTCATTGTCATGGTTCGACAAAGTTCATCGACACCAAGGTTCAACAGAGGCCAGCATCTATACAAGTCAGGTAATACAGACATGCTCACTCGAGGACAGAAAACCATTCACCAAACGAATCTATACCACAACAGCATATTCGCATACACATACGCACGCACGCTTATAGGCAGGCTCATGCAGACAACACATACACACGGACATGCACGCGCGTTCACTCTCCCTCTCTCCCTCTCTCTCCCTCTCTCTCCCTCTCTCTCCCTCTCTCTCCCTCTCTCTCCCTCTCTCTCCCCCTCTCTCTCTCCCTCTCTCTCTCCCTTCCTCTCTCCCTCCCTCTCTCCCTCCCTCTCTCCCTCCCTCTCTCCCTCCCTCCTCTCTCTCTCCCTCCCTCCTCTCTCCCTCCCTCCCTCTCTCCTCCCTCCCTCCCTCCTCTCCCTCCCTCTCTCTCTCCCTCTCTCTCTCCCTCCCTCTCCTCCCTCTCACTCCCACTCTCACATACACATACACACACACTTGAACACAATCACAACCATGACCACCACTGCCATGATCATCATTATCCGTCACCATTATCATTCTCCATCCATCATCCATCTACCTATCATCCATTCATCCACCATCACCCACCATCACCCACCATCACCAATCATCATCCATCACCATCCATCATCATCATCATCCATCGTCGTCGTCGTCGTCATCACATCATCACATCATCACATCATCACCATCATCACCATCATCACCATCATCACCATCATCACCATCATCATCATCATCATCATCATCATCATCATCATCATCATCATCATCATCATCAATCTACAGTTGCACACGAGCTCATACACACAGTAGCATGTACACGCAAACGTGCATGCTTTGCTGAGGCTGTTGGGAATGTTGTTTCAGTTGCAGTCCCTGTAGTGCCAAGAGCCTGTGTCGGCAGGAATGGCATCACCAGCACCATCGGAGTCACCAGCAAGAATGGCACCATCATTACAGCCGAGTCACCAGCAAGAATGGCACCATCATTACAGCAGAGTCACCAGCAAGAATGGCACCATCATTACAGCAGTCACCGGTAGCAAGAATGGCACCATCATTACAGCAGTCACCGGTGGCAAGAATGGCACCATCATTACAGCAGAGTCACCGGTGGCAAGAATGGCACCATCATTACAGCAGAGTCACCGGTGGCAAGAATGGCACCATCATTACAGCAGAGTCACCGGTGGATAGAATGGCACCAGCAGCAGCAGCAACAGGCAATGCGCGGTCATGATGATGATGAGGATGACGATGATTATATAATAATAATAATAATAATATGTATTTATTATAGCGCTGAGTCTTGTGTAAAGCAACTAAATCGATAAAAAAAAGAGTGGCACCACAGAGTCAATGGCAATAATGGCACACTTAGCACCATAAAGTCACCGGCAAAAATAGCACCGACAGTCGCCGGCAAGAATGGCAATATCAGCGCTGTTAAAGAATTGGTATATTTGAACAACACACACACAAAAGCACTGCTAACTTTTCACAAATATCTCGTAGTCACAGCGTACTCTAAATACCTGCATGCATTAGCAATCCTTAAAGCAGCAGCAAACCCAGACAAACCGAACTTAATCAAGATCTACTTAAAACAAAGAAACAATGTGTGTTATACCTCAGTAGGGCCAATTATTGCTCTAGAATTTAAGTTTTGATGACAAAAAATTGCTAAAACAGAACTCATTGGAATAAGGGAGCTGGGGACAATTCTTTGAAACTTTTTTTTTAGTTTGTGGTTTGAAGAGATTTCTAAACGACCATTAGAAAAAAGATACCCCCTCCCTTCTCACCAAAAAAGATATGAAATACGATTCCATGCTTCATAAAGTAGGTAGCTAGATAAATAGATTATAAGACATGGTAAAACTGATACCGATATTTATGCAAATGAATGTAAGATTTGGAAGTGTTCGACCCAACTGAATTCATTTTTGAGAAGGAAAGGGAAGGAAACGAGGTTGCTTCTATTAACTCTGGTCATTTTTGTTTTCTTTGCGAAGAAAAGAGACCTGTTGAGCACTAATTTAAAAAGGAATCCCCCCCTCCCGCAATCCCATCCTTAAAAGATATTTGCACGCAGATCATCGATTACCATCTCCCCTCCTTCCCCTTGTTCTTTTCTTAGTTTTTTTTGGGTGGGTGGGTGAGGGGTGGATAGGGATATCAGCTGAGCAGGGGGCGGGGGACTATTAGCTTATTTACTTTGGTAGGAGGTGTTTTTTTAGTTCCCCCTAAGGGATCAGGATTTGATTTGATAACCAATGTCTTTTCTAAAAGCTAAAAATTCATTAAAAAAAACATACTGCAAATGGCATAGCAACCATCCTTGGGGTGACTACACTTTTCAAAACAAATCATGGACTACCTCTTTATTTTAGACAGTGATATTCCCGTTTTGAATGTTTTATGTTTTTTATGTTAGGAGTGGCAAAAGTCACACAGATAGTTACGATCATGTGCTTGTCTGTCAGTGGTATAGTAGTGCAAATTGCCTTGGGGCATAACAAAAATGGCCAAAGATTTTACTAAATGGATATTTCCCATAAACTAGCAGCTTCTCTTCAATAGTATAAACGATAGGCGCTATATAACCAGTAAGCCAATTCGTAAAGTGTGTGTGTGTGTGTGTGTGTGTGTGTGTGTTGTGTAAACGTGGTGGTAACGCAGTGGCAATCACATTTGTGGGAAATGGTATCCTGGGGAAATGGGTGTTTGGAAGGATGGGGCTGGGTACAGCTTAAACGTTGCAATTAGTGGGAAACAAAATTAGTAAGATAGCTGGCTGTTGAGGTAGTTTTTGTGGTTTCTTTTGGACTTGTCTTTTTTTCAAATCGGAAACAATTTTTTTTCGAAAACTACAGTAGTTCTCAAACTACTTTAGCTGATTCGAGGAGCGAAACTTTAGGAAACAAAATGGAATAATATATATTATATGGAGTCCAAGCAAAAGCTTGGTATTGGTAGAGTGGTAATTGGGACTGATATAAAGCTACATACCATTGTGTCTACCTGCTATTGTGTCCACATGTATGAAGACCTACAAATGACCGACCAACCACCCCTTTTCAAATACTAACCCTAACTCTAACCCTAACACTAACAATAACTTGTTCATCTTAATTAACCCGAGCCCCACATGTGGACGCAGAGGCAGGTGGATACCACGGTGCTAGCTGACACACTTACATTTTTTACGGTGTTAAGAAGAAGATGGAGGCATTGGGGAAGGGGCAAATTTTAGGGGTAGGAGGATTGTTGCAGTCTGTTCAAAAGGGTGAGTGATGGCTAGAAGTGTCTGAATGTAGAAAGGGAGATAGGTGTAAACAAGGTTTGTTTTTCCTATAAAAAATTGAATAAGGAAGGCTTTTGTGGAAAGTGTTCAAGAGGGGAAACAATAAATGATTGTACTGTCAGTCAGGAGGAATGGAGAAAAATAAGAAATGGTTATGTCGTGTTTTTTCGTAAAGGGTAGGGTTTTTTTTTTTAAAAGGGGAAGGATTGAGAGCAAAATAATGCATTTTCAAAGAAAAGGGCACTAAAGGGGATGAGGTAGCGCGCGCGCGCGCGTGCGTGCGTGCGTGCGTGCGTGTGTGTGTGTGTAAATGTCCTTAGAGAATTTGTACTACAGACAAATCAGTGCAATAATATACCACTGGTAGTCAGTCACAAAAAATTAAGGTAAAACTAGCACAAAAGTTCTATTCTTATGGGCCTATGTTTAACGAAAAAGGCATTTACTAATCGAGTATGTAGACATCCAGTTATAGATCAGGTGTAGATAAAAATTTATGTAGGTTTGGTCCTGATTACTGCCAGTGTTTTTGGTATCATATATCCCCTTACTTACACATTGCCTATGTATGGGTTACAGGCCTTTGTCCCGAGTCTCAATGCTGTCACAGCAGACCCCTTTTCCTGTGTACATTTGCCCTTGTGTTCAATGCTGTGTCGGAACAGGAGGATTGAATAGTTCAGAAAGCAATGACGCCTGTAGTCTTTTATATTCGAGAGCGAGATCTCCGACAAGCTCCAAAATATAAACATGGTGGCAGTGATAACAGCTGAAAATAGGTTACCTCTTTTTTTCAAAATTAATTCTGTCACACTGGGATTGGGCATTGTGATCATTAATGAGCTACTTTGACAGCATCATTGCACCTGGCGTAAGAGGGCAGACCCCTCTTGCTCTGGCTGACGTAGGCTTGTAGGACTGGTGCTGTTGGGGGCTTCGGTGCTAGTAAAAGCTCTTAAGTTAAAATCGCTATTGATAGAATTGTATACATATCTGTGATCACACGCCAGCCATGATGGCAGACCAAAGCAGGAGCAGTTTCAGTCCTACAGACATCCATTTCACTACGTCCAGCATGTTTAAATGCATTAAAAAAACCTCATAGATTTGTATTCTACTTGATTTTCTTACTTTTGAAATTTTTATAAGACTCAACATATAACCTATGCCTAAAGAACGCGTTGAAGGAAACCTCATAATTTACCATTATTAGCTACACATCAGAGCTTTATGTTGAAAGAGATAAAGACAAGATATGTAGGTTCGATAACTGGCCCTGCCACATTTTGTTGTAAGTTACCCCCCTTCCATACACATTCCCTTTGTGCCAGTCACGCGTCTTTCTCATAGCTTCATTGCTGTGACAGGGGTCCCCTGTGCTACGTGTATCTGCCCTTGTGTTCAGTGCCATGTAAAGATCACATAAGTATTTAAAGTTGTTGTAGAAGGCAGCAATGCCCCCGGTCTTTCATTTTTCATATGCTCAAGTGAGATCCTCAATGAGCACCATGAAATACAAGATGCAAGTTATGTTTGAGTTTTTGTAGTTAGAACATGTAGTAACAGCCATGTTTGATGCTATGTGACAGTTCGGAGGTGTGCTCGGTGGTTTTTAAAATGTGTTTTTGTATATGATGAATGTTCTGTGTTATCTTGAGAAATTAGCAGAAAAAGACAATACATACATGTGGTATCTACTATGAATTTTACTTGTTTATGCGAAAGGTGATTTTGTGTGAGAAAGAAGTGGACTTAAATAAAATTTTAAGAGACATCTGAAGTTTATGGGCTTTTGGGGTGTTTTTTTTCTTAAGCAAATCAATGCTAGTACGTGTAAAAGGGAAAAATTAAGCCCGCAGAAGGCTAATTTGTGTGTACATGGTACAGAAGTAATTGTATTGGTACTGAATCGTTTGTTTTTATAAGTTTGAAGAATTTAAATTTAGGGAAAGCCTTTCAGCTTGATGTTTTATTTTCTGTTCAAGACCAGATGTTGCTTGAAAATGAAACACATTTCAGCGTGTGATTTTCTTTGTTAGCAGGAACAAAATTAATACGTGCTGCTGGCAAATTTTATATTGATCTTCCAATTATTTAATTGGAAAATCATTGAAAATTTCACAGCAGCACATTGGTATTTTCAAATCAAGTTTTGGGATTATGGCTGCTTTTTGGAGGACAGGAAATCGGGTACAAAGAGAAATGCATGTCTTCGCTTGACTTTAATTTGCTTTGTTTAATCACAAGAAGGACCTGAAAGATACTGAATGTTGGTAGTATTTTCTGATTTTTTATATATAGATTGTGGAAAAATTCAGATGTTGGCTTGGATTTTCTTGTTGCAGCTAGAAATAGGCCAAGAATAATCGTCGAGCTTTAAGTGCTATTTTTTTTAATTAACATTTTGATGTTGGTATAGAGATAAGAGTTAAAAGTATCAAATTATTTTTTATCCTGTAAAATGTTAACATTGAAATATAGGGAGTTGTTTTCTACATATCTCGTATGTGTTTCATATGTTTCAATTGTATATTTTTTAGTATTTGAATGACACAATGCATTTATGTTCAATCGTTTAACAATGAAAAGCCTGATGTTTCTTTTTGCTTGTTCTTTGATGTGAGATTTTCTTATTTGTTTATAAAAGGCTGTTTCGAAAAGATACCGGCGTTTTTCCTTCGAAAAAAATATTGGAAGTGTTTGTAATTACGTGGGTCTAACACTATTTACCTTTCTTAAGTTAGTTTTTATATTCTGTTTTTTTTCTTGTTTTGCTTTTCTTGAAAAAGCTATGAAAAGCTGCAAATCGTAATGATTATGTTTTTCTTTTTTCTAAAAGGTTTAAAAAATAACATTTGACGTACATACGCGTGTTTATGTACTGAATTGATTGCTGGCATTATGAAGTTTTGAGTGTAGACGGAGAGGCTTAAAGAAAAACTTAAAATGCATTTGCGTCGCTTTCTTTAAAACAAATTTGTATGCAAAACATGTTGATTTAAGGCAGAAGCTTCCGGTGCACAAGTATTATTTTCTGACATGTTTTGGGTATGTACATTTTCTTAGCGCAAAAGGCGTAATGTATTAATGCAATATGGTACCTGTTCTTCTTCCTCAAGTCACTTTTTAAAAATAAGTATATTCCCCTAACCTACATTTTTTTCTTATCCAAAGAGAGTATAGTATTTGATCGTAGATTCTTTTTAATAAATTAGATAAGAGCATAAATAGCACGTGCCTTACGATTATTAGAGAAATATTTAAAAAAAATTTTTTGAGTTAATGAATTTCTGAAGTCTTTTTTGTGAAAAAAATATTTAAAGTGGGGGTGGGAGATGAACGGAAGAATCATTGTACACGTACATGTGTGCGCTTTAAAAGGCGGCTTTATTGGCGTGAAAATGTGTTTATGCTATCAGATACAATTATTAGTGTGCAAATTGTGTATATGAGGGGGAGGAGGGCATAGCATACACACTGATATGGGTTTTTTTCTTTCTGAGGGATGAACAATAAGTCCTAGATGGTTTTTGTGACAGACCGTTTTGTTTTTGAAGAGCAGGGAAGAGGAGGCAGAGTTAGAGAAACAGATAAATATAACAGTGAAGGACCTAAATACATTGAAATAATGCTCAATCAATGTTTTATTCTTGTTGCTTAAAAGATGCGATTTTGAGTTAAGTGCTGATGTATGATGAACTGTTTTTATTTGTATTGATATGTCTTAAGGTAATGTTTGATACTCGAGTTTGTGGTAAATGTTCAACATGATTATTCAACTGTTACTCGTCATAATGTCTTATTGCATTTAATTGGTGCAAAATTCTGTTCGACTAATGATTAAAAAAAAAGACCGGTTACTTGTACAAGGCTTTAAGTCTGCATTTTTACGAGTGTGTGTGTGTTGTGTGTGTGTGTGTGTGTGTGTGTGGTGTGTGGTGTGGTGTGTGTGTGTGTGTGTGTGTGTGTGTGTGTGTGTGTGTGTGTGTGCGTGGTTTCATACTTTGCCATAGATCTGATGAGGGAGGCAGGAATTCAGCAATGTTTATTTTGGATCTGCTCTGGATTACTTCCATGTGTTTTTACCAACCTCTTTCGCCCGCTTTCTCTTTTTTTCCCTACTTGTCTTTTTGTAGGTGTGATTAGGAATCTGTGCGTTGGTGTCTCTCTGTCTGTCTGTCTGTATCTCTGTCTGTCTCTCTGTCTCTCTGTTTGTCTCTCTCTCTGTCTCTCTGATCTCTGTTTGTCTCTCTGCCTGTCTGTCTGTCTCTCTGTCTCTCTGTCTCTCTGTTTGTCTCTCTGTCTGTCTGATCTCTGTCTCTCTGTTTGTCTCTTGATCTCTGTCTCTCTGTCTGTCTATTTGTCTGTCTGTCTCTCTGTCTGACTGTCTCTCTGTCTGTCTCTCTGTCTTGTCTCTCGTCTGTTTTCTGCGTGTATGTCAATCGTTGTGTAACTTGCTTCTGGCCTGTTTGTTTCTTTTCTTTCTTTTTTCTTTTATTCTTTTATATCGAGGATAATGAAATAAGCACTCATGTGCTTTTTTTACTTTTAGTCCCCGTGTGTATGCGATTTATATAACTTTTGTCATCTGTTCCCACTGGCACACAATGGCCTACTCTTTCGAAAAGCGGAACAGGATTTAACGTGTGCGCAAGATGTTCTGCATGCGTTCGCACAAGGGGTCTCGGTTTATAGTCTCTCTGTGTTTGTATCTGTCTCTAAGTTTCTGGGTTTTGTTTTCCTCTTTATGTGTGTAGCTCTCTCTCTTTCTTCTCTCTCTCTCTCTCTCTCCTCTCTTCTCTCTCTCTCTCTCTCTCTCTCTCTTTTTTCTCTCTCTCTCTCTCGTCATCATCATCATCATCATCATCTTCCATCATCATCCATCAACGCCATGTCTATTACTATCAACCATTATCACCACCTCCCTCATCATCACTGCGATTGTTCTTCTCAAGGAAGAAATCTGTCAAGCATTAAAATGGACTGGGGGTTATCATTAAATGCAGAGGTAGCAGGGACTGTGTAGCAGGCATATCACCATCCTACATCTGGCCGTCATGTCGTCTTCACCGCCGTCGCCATCGTTATCTACTCCTGAAAAATGAACACAAAAACAACAAAACAAAACACAAAACATACAAAGAAAAAACACGGAAGTTTTCCGTTTCTAGTTTTGTTGCGATTTCCTGGAAGTGTGATGTGTGTGTGTGTGTGTGTGTGGTGTGTGTGTGTGTGTGTTGTGTGTGTTTGTGTGTGTGTGTGTGTGTGTGTGTGTGTTGTGTGTGTGTGTGTGTGTGGTGGTGTGTGTGTATGTGTGTGTGTGTTTGTGCGTGAGTGTGCATGTGTGGTGTGTGTATGTGGGTGTGTGGTTTTGTGTGTGTTTGTGTTTTTGTGTTGTATGTGGGTGTTGTGGATGTGGCGTGGTTTTGTGTGTGTGTTGTGTAGTTATTTGAACAAACCTCTTTCGACCATGCTTTTTGATACGATAGAACTGCTGTTTCTGTTGTTTTGTTTGGTATTGTTTTTTCTGTTAGTTATTTTTATAGCTTCAGCTACTGCTCAAAGAATTATACATGGGACACTACAGACCGTTTTACTTACATTAAGGTTCCCACATCCTGACTTCGAGAAAGGGGTATAAACACAACATCCGTGTTATGTGCAGGCGGATTGTTTTAATTTTGCATTCGTTTCTTACCGGCACCACATAGGCCAACTCTTCCAAAGGTGAAAGGAGTTGTACGAGTTGTCATGATTCGTTGTGTTTGTTTTCGACCCGGAACCTCAGTTTATAGTCTCACCCGAAGGATTATCGGGGGAGTGGAGTCAGTACTGATGTTTTTCTTCGTCGAACGCTCAGACAGCAACTCCTGAGGCTCCGACAAATGCTGCCATGCGCTGAAGGCCCTCCAGGGGTCCGAAGAGTTTGTGCCTCATCGGCAGGTCAGTAGGCTACTCCAGAACCGGGGGGAAAGCCCATCAAACGGGCCACTCGGTGGTGGCTCGAACGGCCGTCAGATCGCGAGCTCAAACGTTCCTATACACACCACTGTCCACCACCGCTTTTGTTCTGATTTGTTAATCTAGCCCGGGAAGGAAGCTGTTGCTCTTTGATTGAAAATCCATCCGGCTTTAGGACTGAGTTGCGTTACAAGAAGCGTGGGAATGTGACGGACCCCAGTAATGTAAAACGCTTTGTAGTTAGTCATGTAAAGGAGTATGAAGGCGCTCAAGAATGTCCATGTATTATTTTAATAAATTTATTATTACTATTATTTAGTATTATTATTATCTTTTTTATTCTTATAATTTCTTATTGCTATTATGATTAATTAATTCTTTTATGTCGTCGTCATAAAGGTCGTCATCGTCGTTGTCATCATTAATCCCTTTGTTAATAATATTGGTGTAGAATGCTGAACGGGCTATACTGTAGACTGGGAGCAGTTTTGGAGAGTCAGAGAGACAGAGAGGAGAGAGCGACAGATGAGAAAGAAAGAGAGATGAGAGAGAGACAGGCAGGCAGACAGAGACAGACAGACGTGAGTGAGAGACAGAGACAGACAGTGAAGAGACGGACGGAGAGACAGAGAGAGGACGAAGACAAAAACAGACACAGAGATAAAGAGAAGAAAAATACGGGACGTTCCAGGAAAGATTGAGGAGAGGAAAAGACAAATATAGAATGATACACACAATGAGACATCAACCAACAAATGCACAACAGACCAGTAGAAATTGGAATAGCTAAAAAAGCAACATACAAAAAATATAAAAACAAACAAATGCAATAAACAAACAAAGACAACATTAAACATGGAACAACAAAAATCAACAACGGACAGAAGGAAATTGGTGAAAACCAGTCATATAACAGTAATTAAAAAACATTGGTTGTAACAAATAAGCGAATAACAGAAAACCTCACTGTCTGAAAATTATCATTTCATGGATGCAGAACATATAAAATCAGTTTGGAATTTAGTTAAAAAAAATAATAAAGTGGACACATGGCCTGCAGTGACGTAGATCACTTTACCGGCTCCACAGCTTTGCGATGGCATCACTGCACAGTTGGCAAAGCGGCCATCTTTCATTTTCACTCCACCGATACCGCTGCTCTGCTAAACATTACCGTGTAACAAATTGCTATATAGCTTTTTTCCTCTTTGATCTTATTCCTTCGTTTCTTGTTCTGTTTTTCTTCCATCATTTTTGTTTCGCTGCCTCATTTTCTATGATGTTCATGTCTTGCTGATCCCACGCCGCTCCTTTCCATCTCTCCACCCGAGCCCTATCTAGGGTCATCATGTCGTATCCTCAGGGTCAGAAATTCAAAAGGAAGCTATCAATTTTTGGTTGCTCTGGGGCCACTTGCTAGCGGGTCCCTGCACTACTTCTGGGTCACCTTGGTGGTGTTCAGTAGTGCCTGATCTGAGCTTAATTACGTAGCACACCACCTGCTAGGACACCTACTGAGGACAGTGTTAGCTCTGTCGCGGAGCCAGACTGAAAGAGACAGAGGCCTTTGACACAAACTCACCACATGCATAGAAGTGTAAGGAGAAACCGAAACTGAGGTCACAGTGAGACAAGAGTAGCCGGAGCCACTGAATCAGAGACAGTTTACCTTTTCATTGCATCAATTATCAATGTTGATGAAGATGATGTAATGATGCTGCCATGGAAATAAACTTACCTTCCGACTTCTTAACAGGGCTGTACTGTACTCTAGATCCCTGTCATGATATATTGAAGCGTCAACCAAGCTTGAGAGATACAGAATCCTGCAGTTGTCGGTAAGGTAATTGAGCTAGCCTCTCAATAATCACATCGTGAAGTGGATTGGAAGCCTCAACTGGTTTGTGGTTCCAGTTTGTATATCAAAATCGCTTTGGGTGGAACCAGCCAGGGCCTATCCAAATACCTATAATGTACAGGATTCTAACCTGCGACCTCTTAGTTCCTAACTCAGTGAGCTAACCATGCCACCGTGGCGAGTAAGTTTCCTCCATTTCTTTCTCTTCTTTTCTCTTCCCTGTTCTCTTAGAGAGAGAGTAGGTGTTGAGAGTTGAGGTATAGAAGAGAGAGAGAGAGGAGAGAGTGAGATTCGGAGACGAGGAGAGATGTGAGGGTGAGAGAGGTGGTGAGAGGACGAGAGAGAGAAAATCTCCCAGACAAAAAAGGCTTCAAAAGTCTAGACAGAATCAGAGAACCGAATGAAGGGATAATGAAAGGTTTTTTCACCACACCTATTACACACACAAAAAAAAAACGAAGCAAAAACTATACACACTTGCAATGCTGTCACGCAAAAATAACACAACCACACACACCCACACACACACACCATATATATACACACACGCACACACACAAAACGAAGCAAACACATACACACTTTGCAACATGCTGTCACGCAAAATCACACACCACACACACACAACACACATATATTCACAATCACGCACACACACAAAACGTAAGCAAACAACATCACACTTTGCACATTCTGTCAACGCAAAATCACACACACAACCACACACACACACACACTAATACCAACTCGCACACACACAAAACGAGCACAACACATATAATTGCCTCATGCTGTCACGCAAAAACAACACTCTCACACACACACACACACAAAACCACAAACACACACACACACACCAACACAAACACACACACAGACACACACACACACAAACACAATTTCATTGTGTTAGGATTGTAAGAAGTCTCGGTAATTCAGCTTTTGATGGCAACTTCAATTAGTTTTTTTAAGTATGTTATCTGACAACTTTTCTGTTATTGTTTGGAGTTCTATTGTTTTAGATGAATTTTCCCCGTCAAAATCACTGAAATGTGAATAGACGTTTAAACTGAAGATATCACACACACACCACACACCCAACACCAACACCACACACAACACACACACACACAAACACACATACACACACAAATACACCACCAACCACACACACACATTATATATATTTATATATATATATATATATAATAAACAGAATAACTCGATAAAACATACTAAGATCCTTAACGTTGCAATCATCAAACAACAACAAAAGTGAATAGGACACAGACCCAGTTCATGTGGTCAACACGGATTGGACAGCCAGACAACTCTCATGCTGACATGAAAGGCAGACCTCACTCACGTCTTCATCAAAGCTGTCCATCATCATCATTCATGTCCAGTGCTTGGATGGACATCGTTTGATTTTCAGACTTTCGTTTTGTTTTACCATTTATCTTTTATCTGTAAATGGGACATACTTGCTCTCTGCCCTCTTCGTGATGCGTTTTGAGCTTTTTTGTGTTTGGGTTATTTTTTTCTTATTTGTGGGTGTTTGTTAGAGTTAAGTAAACTTGAGAGAGTTGAGAGAGAGATCGAGAGCGAGAAGTGAGAGAGATGTGGTAGAGAGGGACTGGAAAGAGAGACGATGAGAGAGAGGAGAGAGACTGAGACGGAGAGAGTGAATGAAGAGTGTGAGGAGAGAAAAAGAGAGAATCATCTGTTTGTTTAAAGGCTACAGACATGAGCATTTCACAATTTTTTTACATCCGGCCAGAGAGAGAGAAAAAGATCAGACAGAGACAGAGAGACAGACAGAGGCAGAGAGACTGGGACAGACAGACAGCGAGACTAGACAGGACAGACCTACAGACAGGCAGACAGGACAGACAGACACCAGAAACGACAGAGACAAAGCAAAGACGAGACAGGACAGACAGAGAAGTCAGGCAAGAGAAAGACAGACAGCAGGAAAGACAGATGCCTACAATCAGACACTTCAATGAGAGGCAGACAAACAAAACAGAAACAGAAAAAAAAAGAGAAGAATGTTTTTTTTAAAGACGGGTATTACTAAAAAACCATTAGCCATTAAAAACTCACATTAGAGGGAAAAGAAGCGACAACAAAAAACAACAAATAAACACAACACGCCACGGATTTGCCGATAAAAAGACGTCTGTTACGTACCCCAGAACAAACAACAGGTGTGGAAAGCGGGAACTGAGGCAAGGTTATGCCTTATCGCCACATCAACTCCCTACACCTCTTGTTCATAGTCAGGGACGATTCCGAGGGGGATGTTTTGTTTGAGGATGAATGCGTTGCCAGAGTTAACAGAAACAAAATGAATCAAGATTGTTAATCAGCTTTCTAGAAAGACGCCATCAGCCGAGCGGTTAAGTCCGTAAGCTGTCAAGTATTATGGGTCGGTTCCAAGAAGGTTTGTGGGTTTCGAAATTCCCGGCGGGTATCTGGTGAATAAGTTAAGGGTGGGTTTTTAAAATTAAAAAAATATATATCCAATGTCAACTTCAAGTGCAGACCTGCCTGTAGCTTAAGTTCCTTCGTGTATATTACACATTCAGAAGATTGAATATAAAGTGCAGGTTTAAGATCTCGTAATTCGTGTCAGTGTTCGATGGGTTAAGGAAACATGAAAATACCCAGCATGAATCTCGCCCTTGTACTCGCACACACACACACACACACAGACTCACAGACACAGACAGACACAGACAGACAGACAGACACCACAAACTCACCACACACACACACACACACACACACATACAATACACAATACACGGTGTTTAGATCGTAGGGTAGAAAATGTGGATTTAAAACAGCTATCAAAGCTTTGACGATAACAACCCCAGGAGTTATTTTTAAAAAGGTTTTCACTATTTCTTTTCCTTTCAAATGTACTGAGAGTTCCCTGTCCCTGTCTCTAACGCTTTCTCACTCTTCTCTCTGTTTCTCTTTCTGTGTGAGTGTGTTTGTATGTGTCGTGTAGTGTTTGCATGTGTGTGAAGGTGTGCGTTATTTTTCAAATGGCAGATGTGTGTGATGTGCATGCGTGTGTCTTCGTAGGCGCGCGCGCGTGCGCGTGTGTGTGCGTGTGTGTGAGTTTGTGTGTGTGTGTTGTGTGTGTGTGTGTGTGTGTGTGTGTGTGTGTGTGTGTGTGTGTGAGTGTGTGTGTGTGTGGACGTGAAGCAGAAACTATCGAGGAAAGTGCGTGATTTTGTGATCGAAGGTTTATGGAAAAGTGATGGCTTGGAAAATAACCACTTCGTCTTAAATTACTGAATGCGGAGTGTGTTGTTGCTTGATTTTTCTTATTTCTTTTACAGGACTCGCTCTAATGTTTTTCCTGTTAAATGCATCTGGAGCGCCCCGTACCTCTCTATATCTCCCCTCTCTCCTCCTCATCTCTTTGTCGCTCTCGATGGGTATGTGTAGGTTCATTGGTGTGTGTGTGTGTGTATATGTCGTAGTGTGCAGCCTTGCGCGCCTAGTGATGAGTGCGTGTCGTCTTGTGTTTTTATTGGGGGGGTTTTGGTGCCGAGGCAGATGAGTGTGTGTATGCCTGACATATGTGTGTGTGTGACGCGCACGCGTTCGCGCGCCTTTCGTTCGTGTGTGTGTGTGTGCGCGCGCGCGTGGCCGCGTGTACGTATAGCAGTAGTAACAATTTCTTACCATACTCTGATACAAAATAATCCTCTGAGATTCCCGCTGATCAAAATGAATCAACCTTTCCTGAGGCTGGTCAATCAATCAGTTAATCAGCAAGCCAGCTAATCAGACATCTAGCCGTTCAGCCAGGGATCCAAACAGCAAGCCAGGCCAGACCAGCCAGCAAAGCCAGTCAGCAATCTTGATAAGTCTGTCGAGCAGTCAGTATCATTTCAAGGTGTCGTTGTGGTGGCTGTAGTAATGGACATACAGAGGATGTTCTTTGTTAATAAGCCAGTACTGCGTAGCAGTGATAGTGTGCCGGGGGAATTACACGGCGCTAGATGTACAGCTGAAAGGGGCGCGAGTGGTCAGTGCTTCCTGGTAGCGTATATGTACAATGTTATAATCATTGTCCTATTAATTTTCGAAAGGATATTTACAACTCTGTAGATTCGTGTGGGGTTTTGTATCTTTTCTTCTCAGAGAATCTGTCTGTGATGATTTGTTTCTATATCCTGTATATTGGTATTTAATGATATGTGTTGTTTGAAGATTTTGTAGAATGTTTAAAGTACTCAGTTTGATACCCTCATCCCCCGTGTATTATTAAGCATGATGATTACTACTTTTTAAAAAATCACGGATAATTTGGGTTGTTTCTTTACTAATAACTTGATTTTAGCTCTCTGGCAGTTAGTCGTTCTATATGTTTGCCTGCTTCTCTCGCTGTATACATGTTTACTAATAGTTCTTATTCGTTTGTTTAAAGTCCAGCTTCATTTTCGTTTAACAGACCTGTTCATAGGCGACGTAATTCAACGTGAAAGCTTTTGTGCTAACGCTGTGTTATTTCAGAATTCAAAATACAAGAGAAATGCTCCTGCGTCCCAAAAAGTAAGATCTGAGGTCAAGCTCTGCAACTCCTCCCAGTACTCCAAACAAAAAAAACATGATTGGTTTCATAAAGTCTGATACAACAGTCTCCATTATAAATGCTGTAACCAAACACTACCACTTATTCACTTATTTGATTTGTTGCTTTACAAGATTCAGCGCTATATATATATATAAATTCTATACATTATTATTATTATTATTACTATTATTATTATTATTATTATTATTATTATTATTATTATTATTATTATTATATCTGAAAGAAAAAAGTCCAAATTTCATACCTTCCAGAAAACTTGCAGATTTCTTCTAAACTCTGAAGCAATACACAAGTCTGCAAGTCTGGAGCCTAAGACCTTACTGATTATCAGCTTTGGTGCATCTGTTCCCCAAAATAAACCCATACCTAAGTACATGATGCTAACTAACTAAAAGAAAAACAGAAGAAGATGAAGGAAGAAAGAAGACAGAAGAGAAGAAGAAGAAGAAGAAGTAGAAGAAGATGAGAGCAGAAGAGGAATGGAAGAAGAAGATGAAGGAAGAAAAGAAGCGGCGAAGTCAGAAGTATTAATGGCATTAAGAAGCGAAAAGTTGCAGCTGTTCATTTACAGTATTGAATCAGGAGAGAGTGGAGAGATGAAGTGGAGTGGAGTGGAGCAGATAGAGAGATGAGAGAGAGAGAGATGGAGAATATGAGGGGAGAGAGAGGTAGATGAGAGAGAGAGGAGAGGAGAGATAGAGTGACGAGATATAGCAGATGTGAGATGAGAGAGCGTGAGAGATGGATGATAGATGGAGAGAGAGAGAGAGAGAGGAGGGAACATGGAGTGTGTAGTGGAAGGGCTGGGAAGTAAGGAACAGGTGAGAAAACAAACAAAACTGCTTAGGATGGGCAATGAAATTGTGTGAATGAGAAAGAGAGAGGAGAGAGATGAGATGAGAGAGCGCGAGAGACGAGTGAGACTGAGAGAGAAGAGAGAGAATCCAGAGAGAGACAAGACACAGACAGGTGAGCGGAGACAATAGAAACAGAAAGACTGAGAGATGGTCGGAGGGACAGAGACTGAGACACACGAGAAGATACAGAGACAGACAGACAGAGATACAGACAGGACAGACAGATACTTAGACAGGCAGACCAGACATATTGGTAGACAGTCAGACAGAGACAGGGAAAGACATCAAAATTACAGGAGAAGTGAGGAAACATTGACAAGAGAGATAGAAACAACTAACTATAGCTACACACACACACACCCCCACACCACACTCAGACCAAACTGCGCGCTGAGCGCACGTACACATACAAACACACACGCACACACACACGCACTCAACACACACACACACACACACACGACGCAACTGGTTAGGACATTTTAGAGAAGCATAACCAATACATAATCCTTTTGTGTGTGCGAGAGAGCTATCAAAATGCTGCAATTAACCCAGTTGTTAACAGTGGAGCTTGAAACTCATTCGAAGCACTACATTCAGCTCGCTGTCTCTATACTCCGGGATCCGACTTTCCTTCCCGACAGCCATCAATCCGTCTTGACAATGGCTCTGCTGCAGACGACATCACTACAAACACACAGACACCCTTGTTCTGGACTGTGAGGAAGCCGCTTTATCCTGGAGAGCAACTTGCATTGTAGGAATAATCGTGTTAATGGTGATGTGAAGATGGGCTCCTGTGGAACATCAGCCTCTCTATGCACCTGAATATAGTATAAGAACTGGGGTTTTGGGGTGGTACAGTGACAAGTAAGGGGGGAAAGAGGGTAGGGAAGAGACTCGATGTTTATTGTTGTGGACTGGTTGCAGTTGAACACGAGTTGTGACCTGGTGTGCTGTGAGAAATCGGACCACTCTTCATTCTTGGGTCTGTGGAGTGTATATATATATATATATATATTATATATATATAGATATATATTATATTATTTATATATATATTATTTTAAGTTGTGTGTGTGTAGGTGTGTTGTGTGTTTGTCGTGTATGTTGTGTGTATGTTTGTGTGTGTGTGTGTGCGTGTGTCTCCTGTGGTGAGAGAGAGAGGGAGAGAGAGTTTAAGTGTTTATTAAACATTATAAACTCGTGTTTGTCAAGTAAGAATGCTGTGCATCACCTAAGGTTATCAAAATGAAAAACAAAAAGAAAACCGATTAAAAATATATAAAAGATGAAACATCAAACTCGGATTACAGAAACATAAGAAAATGAAAACCCCACGAGGAAAATATATAAAGAGGCTGAGAGAAGGGTGAGGGGAGGGGAATTATTCCAAACAGACAGACTGAAAATGACATATCCATTGTTAACTGATTGGTTCCCTCCTGTCAGACAAGACAATGCAATGTAAACAATCAATTTAGTTTTCAGTTTTATTTTTGTGTGGTAAAACTGAGTTAACGACTCTAAGGTATCTAGCATCTGGATGGTATT
>CM054147.1:20603777-20611277 GCA_028751875.1 Rapana venosa
CAGATCGCGAGCTCAAACGTTCCTATACACACCACTGTCCACCACCGCTTTTGTTCTGATTTGTTAATCTAGCCCGGGAAGGAAGCTGTTGCTCTTTGATTGAAAATCCATCCGGCTTTAGGACTGAGTTGCGTTACAAGAAGCGTGGGAATGTGACGGACCCCAGTAATGTAAAACGCTTTGTAGTTAGTCATGTAAAGGAGTATGAAGGCGCTCAAGAATGTCCATGTATTATTTTAATAAATTTATTATTACTATTATTTAGTATTATTATTATCTTTTTTATTCTTATAATTTCTTATTGCTATTATGATTAATTAATTCTTTTATGTCGTCGTCATAAAGGTCGTCATCGTCGTTGTCATCATTAATCCCTTTGTTAATAATATTGGTGTAGAATGCTGAACGGGCTATACTGTAGACTGGGAGCAGTTTTGGAGAGTCAGAGAGACAGAGAGGAGAGAGCGACAGATGAGAAAGAAAGAGAGATGAGAGAGAGACAGGCAGGCAGACAGAGACAGACAGACGTGAGTGAGAGACAGAGACAGACAGTGAAGAGACGGACGGAGAGACAGAGAGAGGACGAAGACAAAAACAGACACAGAGATAAAGAGAAGAAAAATACGGGACGTTCCAGGAAAGATTGAGGAGAGGAAAAGACAAATATAGAATGATACACACAATGAGACATCAACCAACAAATGCACAACAGACCAGTAGAAATTGGAATAGCTAAAAAAGCAACATACAAAAAATATAAAAACAAACAAATGCAATAAACAAACAAAGACAACATTAAACATGGAACAACAAAAATCAACAACGGACAGAAGGAAATTGGTGAAAACCAGTCATATAACAGTAATTAAAAAACATTGGTTGTAACAAATAAGCGAATAACAGAAAACCTCACTGTCTGAAAATTATCATTTCATGGATGCAGAACATATAAAATCAGTTTGGAATTTAGTTAAAAAAAATAATAAAGTGGACACATGGCCTGCAGTGACGTAGATCACTTTACCGGCTCCACAGCTTTGCGATGGCATCACTGCACAGTTGGCTAAGGGCCCATTCTATCTTTCACTCCAACCGATACCGCTGGCTCTGCCTAAACATTTACCGTGTAACAAATTGCTATTAGTGCTTTTTTCCTCTTTGATCTTTTCCTTCGTTTCTTGTTCTGTTTTTCTTCCATCATTTTTGTTTCGCTGCCTCATTTTCTATGATGTTCATGTCTTGCTGATCCCACGCCGCTCCTTTCCATCTCTCCACCCGAGCCCTATCTAGGGTCATCATGTCGTATCCTCAGGGTCAGAAATTCAAAAGGAAGCTATCAATTTTTGGTTGCTCTGGGGCCACTTGCTAGCGGGTCCCTGCACTACTTCTGGGTCACCTTGGTGGTGTTCAGTAGTGCCTGATCTGAGCTTAATTACGTAGCACACCACCTGCTAGGACACCTACTGAGGACAGTGTTAGCTCTGTCGCGGAGCCAGACTGAAAGAGACAGAGGCCTTTGACACAAACTCACCACATGCATAGAAGTGTAAGGAGAAACCGAAACTGAGGTCACAGTGAGACAAGAGTAGCCGGAGCCACTGAATCAGAGACAGTTTACCTTTTCATTGCATCAATTATCAATGTTGATGAAGATGATGTAATGATGCTGCCATGGAAATAAACTTACCTTCCGACTTCTTAACAGGGCTGTACTGTACTCTAGATCCCTGTCATGATATATTGAAGCGTCAACCAAGCTTGAGAGATACAGACACCTGCAGTGTCGGTCAGGTAATTTGAGCAAGCCTCTCATAATCACATCTGTGAAGTGGATGAAGCTCAACTGGTTTGTGGTTCCAGTTTGTATATCAAAATCGCTTTGGGTGGAACCAGCCAGGGCCTATCCAAATACCTATAATGTACAGGATTCTAACCTGCGACCTCTTAGTTCCTAACTCAGTGAGCTAACCATGCCACCGTGGCGAGTAAGTTTCCTCCATTTCTTTCTCTTCTTTTCTCTTCCCTGTTCTCTTAGAGAGAGAGTAGGTGTTGAGAGTTGAGGTATAGAAGAGAGAGAGAGAGGAGAGAGTGAGATTCGGAGACGAGGAGAGATGTGAGGGTGAGAGAGGTGGTGAGAGGACGAGAGAGAGAAAATCTCCCAGACAAAAAAGGCTTCAAAAGTCTAGACAGAATCAGAGAACCGAATGAAGGGATAATGAAAGGTTTTTTCACCACACCTATTACACACACAAAAAAAAAACGAAGCAAAAACTATACACACTTGCAATGCTGTCACGCAAAAATAACACAACCACACACACCCACACACACACACCATATATATACACACACGCACACACACAAAACGAAGCAAACACATACACACTTTGCAACATGCTGTCACGCAAAATCACACACCACACACACACAACACACATATATTCACAATCACGCACACACACAAAACGTAAGCAAACAACATCACACTTTGCACATTCTGTCAACGCAAAATCACACACACAACCACACACACACACACACTAATACCAACTCGCACACACACAAAACGAGCACAACACATATAATTGCCTCATGCTGTCACGCAAAAACAACACTCTCACACACACACACACACAAAACCACAAACACACACACACACACCAACACAAACACACACACAGACACACACACACACAAACACAATTTCATTGTGTTAGGATTGTAAGAAGTCTCGGTAATTCAGCTTTTGATGGCAACTTCAATTAGTTTTTTTAAGTATGTTATCTGACAACTTTTCTGTTATTGTTTGGAGTTCTATTGTTTTAGATGAATTTTCCCCGTCAAAATCACTGAAATGTGAATAGACGTTTAAACTGAAGATATCACACACACACCACACACCCAACACCAACACCACACACAACACACACACACACAAACACACATACACACACAAATACACCACCAACCACACACACACATTATATATATTTATATATATATATATATATAATAAACAGAATAACTCGATAAAACATACTAAGATCCTTAACGTTGCAATCATCAAACAACAACAAAAGTGAATAGGACACAGACACAGTTCATGTGGTCAACACGGATTGTGGGACAGCCAGACAACTCTCATGCTGACATGAAAGGCAAGACCTCACTCACGTCTTCAATCAAAGTGTATCATTATCATCATGGTCCAGTGCTAGGATGGACATCGTTTGATTTTCAGACTTTCGTTTTGTTTTACCTTTTATTTTTATCTGTAAATGGGGACATACTAGCTTTGCCCTCTTCGTGATGCGTTTTGAGCTTTTTTGTGTTTGGGTTATTTTTTTCTTATTTGTGGGTGTTTGTTAGAGTTAAGTAAACTTGAGAGAGTTGAGAGAGAGATCGAGAGCGAGAAGTGAGAGAGATGTGGTAGAGAGGGACTGGAAAGAGAGACGATGAGAGAGAGGAGAGAGACTGAGACGGAGAGAGTGAATGAAGAGTGTGAGGAGAGAAAAAGAGAGAATCATCTGTTTGTTTAAAGGCTACAGACATGAGCATTTCACAATTTTTTTACATCCGGCCAGAGAGAGAGAAAAAGATCAGACAGAGACAGAGAGACAGACAGAGGCAGAGAGACTGGGACAGACAGACAGCGAGACTAGACAGGACAGACCTACAGACAGGCAGACAGGACAGACAGACACCAGAAACGACAGAGACAAAGCAAAGACGAGACAGGACAGACAGAGAAGTCAGGCAAGAGAAAGACAGACAGCAGGAAAGACAGATGCCTACAATCAGACACTTCAATGAGAGGCAGACAAACAAAACAGAAACAGAAAAAAAAAGAGAAGAATGTTTTTTTTAAAGACGGGTATTACTAAAAAACCATTAGCCATTAAAAACTCACATTAGAGGGAAAAGAAGCGACAACAAAAAACAACAAATAAACACAACACGCCACGGATTTGCCGATAAAAAGACGTCTGTTACGTACCCCAGAACAAACAACAGGTGTGGAAAGCGGGAACTGAGGCAAGGTTATGCCTTATCGCCACATCAACTCCCTACACCTCTTGTTCATAGTCAGGGACGATTCCGAGGGGGATGTTTTGTTTGAGGATGAATGCGTTGCCAGAGTTAACAGAAACAAAATGAATCAAGATTGTTAATCAGCTTTCTAGAAAGACGCCATCAGCCGAGCGGTTAAGTCCGTAAGCTGTCAAGTATTATGGGTCGGTTCCAAGAAGGTTTGTGGGTTTCGAAATTCTCGGCGGGTGGTTTCAGGTTGAATAAGTTAAGGGTTGGGTTTTTTAAATTAAAAAAAAAAATATATCCAATGTCAACTTCAAGTGCAGACCTGCCTGTAGCTTAAGTTCCTTCGTGTATATTACACATTCAGAAGATTGAATATAAAGTGCAGGTTTAAGATCTCGTAATTCGTGTCAGTGTTCGATGGGTTAAGGAAACATGAAAATACCCAGCATGAATCTAGCCTTGTACTCCCACACCACACACACACACAGCTCACAGACACAGACAACACTGACAGACACACACACACCACAAACTCACCACACACACACACACACACACACACATACAATACACAATACACGGTGTTAGATCGTAGGGTAGAAAATGTGGGATTAAAACAGCTATCAAAGCTTTGACGAAAACCAGGAGTTATTTTTAAAAGGTTTTTCACTATTTTCTTTTCCTTTCAAATGTACTGAGAGTTCCCTGTCCCTGTCTCTAACGCTTTCTCCCTCTTCTCTCTGTTTCTCTTTCTGTGTGAGTGTGTTTGTATGTGTCGTGTAGTGTTTGCATGTGTGTGAAGGTGTGCGTTATTTTTCAAATGGCAGATGTGTGTGATGTGCATGCGTGTGTCTTCGTAGGCGCGCGCGCGTGCGCGTGTGTGTGCGTGTGTGTGAGTTTGTGTGTGTGTGTTGTGTGTGTGTGTGTGTGTGTGTGTGTGTGTGTGTGTGTGTGTGTGAGTGTGTGTGTGTGTGGACGTGAAGCAGAAACTATCGAGGAAAGTGCGTGATTTTGTGATCGAAGGTTTATGGAAAAGTGATGGCTTGGAAAATAACCACTTCGTCTTAAATTACTGAATGCGGAGTGTGTTGTTGCTTGATTTTTCTTATTTCTTTTACAGGACTCGCTCTAATGTTTTTCCTGTTAAATGCATCTGGAGCGCCCCGTACCTCTCTATATCTCCCCTCTCTCCTCCTCATCTCTTTGTCGCTCTCGATGGGTATGTGTAGGTTCATTGGTGTGTGTGTGTGTGTATATGTCGTAGTGTGCAGCCTTGCGCGCCTAGTGATGAGTGCGTGTCGTCTTGTGTTTTTATTGGGGGGGTTTTGGTGCCGAGGCAGATGAGTGTGTGTATGCCTGACATATGTGTGTGTGTGACGCGCACGCGTTCGCGCGCCTTTCGTTCGTGTGTGTGTGTTATTTGTGCGCGCGCGCGTGGCCGCGTGTACGTATAGCAGTAGTAACAATTTCTTACCATACTCTGATACAAAATAATCCTCTGAGATTCCCGCTGATCAAAATGAATCAACCTTTCCTGAGGCTGGTCAATCAATCAGTTAATCAGCAAGCCAGCTAATCAGACATCTAGCCAGTCAGCCAGGGATCCAACCAGCAAGCCAGCCAGCCAGCCAGCAAGCCAGTCAGCAATTTGATCCGTCTGTCGAGCAGTCAGTATCATTTCCAAGGTGTCGTGTGGTGGCTGTAGTAATGGACATACAGAGGATGTTCTTTGTTAATAAGCCAGTACTGCGTAGCAGTGATAGTGTGCCGGGGGAATTACACGGCGCTAGATGTACAGCTGAAAGGGGCGCGAGTGGTCAGTGCTTCCTGGTAGCGTATATGTACAATGTTATAATCATTGTCCTATTAATTTTCGAAAGGATATTTACAACTTGTAGATTCGTGTGGGGTTTTGTATTCTTTTCTTCTCAGAGAATCTGTCTGTGAGGATTTGTTTTCTAATTTCCTGTATTTGGTATTTAAATGATATGTGTTGTTTGAAGATTTGTAGAATGTTTAAAAGTACTCAGTTTTGATACCCTCTCCCCGTGTATTATTAAGCATGATGATTACTACTTTTTAAAAAATCACGGATAATTTGGGTTGTTTCTTTACTAATAACTTGATTTTAGCTCTCTGGCAGTTAGTCGTTCTATATGTTTGCCTGCTTCTCTCGCTGTATACATGTTTACTAATAGTTCTTATTCGTTTGTTTAAAGTCCAGCTTCATTTTCGTTTAACAGACCTGTTCATAGGCGACGTAATTCAACGTGAAAGCTTTTGTGCTAACGCTGTGTTATTTCAGAATTCAAATTACAAGAGAAATGCTCCTGCGTCCCAAAAAGTAAGATCTGAGGTCAAGCTCTGCAACTCCTCCCAGTCTCCTCAACAAAACATGATTGGTTTCCTAAAGTCTGATACAACAGTCTCCATTATAAATGCTGTAACCAAACACTACACACTTATTCACTTTATTTGATTGTTGCTTTACAAGATTTCAGCGCTATTATATATATATAAATTATATACATTATTTATTATTATTATTACTATTATTATTATTATTTATTATTATTATTTTTATTATCTATTATTATTATTTATATCTGAAAGAAAAAAGTCCAAATTTCATACCTTCCAGAAAACTTGCACATTTCTTCTAAACTCTGAGGCAATACAAAAGTCTGCAAGTCTGGAGCCTAAGACCTTACTGATTATCAGCTTTGGTGCATCTGTTCCCAAAATAAATCCATACCTAAGTACATGATGCTAACTAACTAAAAGAAAAACAGAAGAAGATGAAGGAAGAAAGAAGACAGAAGAGAAGAAGAAGAAGAAGAAGTAGAAGAAGATGAGAGCAGAAGAGGAATGGAAGAAGAAGATGAAGGAAGAAAAGAAGCGGCGAAGTCAGAAGTATTAATGGCATTAAGAAGCGAAAAGTTGCAGCTGTTCATTTACAGTATTGAATCAGGAGAGAGTGGAGAGATGAAGTGGAGTGGAGTGGAGCAGATAGAGAGATGAGAGAGAGAGAGATGGAGAATATGAGGGGAGAGAGAGGTAGATGAGAGAGAGAGGAGAGGAGAGATAGAGTGACGAGATATAGCAGATGTGAGATGAGAGAGCGTGAGAGATGGATGATAGATGGAGAGAGAGAGAGAGAGAGGAGGGAACATGGAGTGTGTAGTGGAAGGGCTGGGAAGTAAGGAACAGGTGAGAAAACAAACAAAACTGCTTAGGATGGGCAATGAAATTGTGTGAATGAGAAAGAGAGAGGAGAGAGATGAGATGAGAGAGCGCGAGAGACGAGTGAGACTGAGAGAGAAGAGAGAGAATCCAGAGAGAGACAAGACACAGACAGGTGAGCGGAGACAATAGAAACAGAAAGACTGAGAGATGGTCGGAGGGACAGAGACTGAGACACACGAGAAGATACAGAGACAGACAGACAGAGATACAGACAGG
>CM054147.1:20616277-20623777 GCA_028751875.1 Rapana venosa
TAGAGACATAGATAGTTACATTAGTAGATAGAGAGATAGATAGATAAATAGGATAGAGAGAGAGAGAGCGAGAGCAGAGAAACAGAGAGTTAACGGGAGAGAGAGAGAGAAGAGAGAGGAATGAGAGAGAGGAGAAACAGAGAGTAACGGAACGAGAGAGAGAAGAGAAGAGTTGATGAGATGAGATGAGAGAGAAGAGAGAGAGAGAGAAACACAGGAGGACAGAGACTGAGAAACATTACAGAGAGAGAGAGAAACACCAGAGCGAGACACAGACAGAGAAGATGAGGACAGACATGACAGAGACAAAGAGAGAGAGACAGACACAGGAGAGACAAAGAGCAGAGAGAGAGACAGAGATTACGAGAGAGAAAACACGACAGAGAGAGAGAGACACACACATACAGAGGACACATAGACAGACAGACAGAGACAAAGAGAGATAGGAGATGAGACTGACAGTCAGAGACAAAGAGAGTTAGGAACAGTCCAAATATATAATAGAGGGACAAAGAGAGATAGAGAGAGACAGTCAGTTACAGGAGAGTGAGAGAAGAGAGAGAGAAACACTGAGAGAGACAGAGACAGAGAAACATGTACAGAGAGAGAGAGAAACACAGAGCGGGACACAGAAGAGCAGAGAAGAAGAGACAGACTGACAGAGACAAAGAGAGAAGACAGACAGTAGAGAGAGAGACAAAGAGACGAGAGAGAGAGAAGAGGTGAGAGAGAGAAACACAGACAGAGAGAGAGACACAACACATAACGGAGACAGATAGACAGACAGACAGAGACAAAGAGAGATAGAGAGAGATGACAGACAGAGACAAGAGAGATAGACCAGACAAATAGAGACAAAGAGAGTAGAGAGAGACAGAGACAAAGAGAGATAGACAGAAAATAGAGACAAAGTGAGATAGACAGAAGGGACAGATAGAGGAGAGAGAGAGAGTGAGAGGGAGAGATGGGGGTACAGAGATGGGACACCAAAGGGTGAGAAGTGGTACAAGGTACATCTTCACTTCAGATGTATCAATGACATTCCTGGAATGTCACAAGACCTCTGCGTTTCTTCAAACTAGGAGCCAAGTCCATAAACAAACAGCAACAGCCAGATAAACAGAAGCCCTTTTCTCTCCAAAGAAAAGGAAACAGTGTCTTCTTATTTTCTTTATTTCCTGTTCTATATGTCTTTTTATACGTTTCTGGTGAGTCATCAACATGCCCTATCCAGCTCGGTACACACTTTATGAGCCAAATGTGTTTCTTTATTTTGAATCTCGAAGATTCTTCGGTCATGCTGTCTGTTGGACTGTCTCTCTGACTGTCGCTCTGTCTTTCAGTCTGTCTGCTTGTCTTTTATGTCTATCTGTCCTGTTACTGACGGTCTGCTGTCTTTATGAGTGTCTCTCTGTGTGTTGAGTGTGTGTCTGTGTGTTGTCTTCTTTAAGACCTCTTCTTTTTGTTATTTCAATTCCTTATATTATGTCATAGGAGTTATCAAAGGAAAATATATACAACATTGTTCCTTCTTACTTCGCATCTTCTGTCTGTTTTTCTGTCTGTCTGTTCCACTCCATCTCTCTGTTGTCTGTCTGACGGAGATAGAAAAGAAGAAGAAAGAGAAGGAAAGCAACATGAGAGAGAGAGAGAGAATGAGAGAGAGAGAGGAGTGAGAGAGAGAGAGGAGGGTGAGGAGAGAGAGAAACAGGGAGAAAGAGATAGATATATAGATATATATACAGACAGACCACACAGACACACACAGACAGACAAGAGACGGAGAGGACAGACACAAACACACACAGACAGATAGACACACACACACACACACACACACCACAACACACAAACAAGGAAACACAGACAGACATCACCAAATGAAGAAATAGTAAGTCTGAGTAAAATACTTCTTCAACTTTGTAAGCAACACGCCATTCATTCAGCAGCGGAAGAATGCAATTCATGAATGGGAAAAGTGTGCACTGGAAGTCTGAGCCAGGGAAGGTGTATACGTCAGATCCGAGTTTGTTTTTTGTCCACAGGCTTGAATCGATGAGTATCGAAAAAGCACAGGCCCGCCTTTATATATATATATATATATATAGAGATAGAGAGCGATAGAGAGAGAGGAGAGAGACGACAGAGAATGAGACAGAGAGAAATTATGTATTGCATATATATTATATATATATATAGAGAGAGAGAGAGAGAGAGAGACAGAGAGAAATATGTATGCATAATATATAGAGAGAGAGACAGAGACAGAGAGAAATATGTATGCATATATTATATATATTATATATATATATAGAGAGAGAGAGAGAGAGAGAGAGAGAGAGAGAGAGACGATACAGAGACAGAGATAGAGAGAAATATGTATGCATATATATATATATTATATATTATATATATATATATTATATATATATATATATTATATATATATATATATATATATATATATATGTCAACTGGAGTTATCACAGGGAAAAGATACACCTTGTCCCGACTTACCTGCTCACTATCTGGCTGGCTGGTTGTCTGTCTGTTTGTCTGTGTGTCTGTCTGTTGTGTCTGTCTGTCCATCCATCTCTCTCTCTCTCTGTGTCTGTCTGAAAGAGATAGAAACAGAGGGGAGACAGAGAAGGAATACAACAGGAGAGAGAGAGAGAGAGAGAGAGAGTAGAGAGAGGAGAGGAGAGAGAGAGACAGAGAGAAATATGTATGCATATATATATAGAGAGAGAGACAGAGACAGAGAGAAATATGTATGCATATATATATATATATATATAGACAATGACAAATTCTTTTATTTCGAGGATAATGAATAAGCACACATGTGCTTTTTTACATCCAGTCCCCGCCCGTTAGGGATACATCTTAATAATAATAACCCAATACTTATACAGTCTCACAATAAAAACAAGGGGAAATAACCCTTTTCAAAACAGCTCCCCCCCAACAACCCTCCCCCCCCCCCCCCCCAACAACCCTCCCCCCCCCCCCCAAAGCAAGCAATTAAAAGAAAATCCTAAAAATACCCCACCCCTACCCCACCCCCCAAAAAACCGTAACCAAAACAAAACAAACAAACAAAAGAGAAGAAAAAACCAAACCAACAAAAGATGATAAAAAAGAGGAAAAACAGACAAACAACAACAACAAGAACAAGAACAACAACAAAGCCAAGAAAAAATAACACAACCAAACTTAATAAGTCATAAAGATAAACATCTACACATTGTCAAATGGTACACATACTTGTTATACATAATTATAAGATATTGAAATAGGGCACTCATTAAAATTTAAGTACAGAGGCAAGTCAATAAAGTATTGAAAATATAAAAATATGAATCCTTCATCAAGATATACTATGACTATAAGCAGGACGATAAAAGGTGAGAGAGAGAGAGAGACAGAGACAGAGAGACAGAGAGTGTGTGTGTGTATTTCAGAGATAATATCCAATATATAAATCCCAAAACAGTATGCCATCCCATCAACACTCATTTTAGATTATACTCGTTTCAAATTATATGTCATGATAAAAATAAATTTAATACCCATACATCCACACAATAAAAACAAGAAACAAACCAAGAAGAAATTTAAAACTATACAGTCGTTGAGGGAGAGAATATGAGTGGGTGAGTGGGTGAGTGAGTGTGTGTGTGTGTGTGTGTGTTTGTGTTTGTTTGAGCGTGTGTGTGGGGGTGTGGGGTGGGGTGGGGGTGTTTCAGGGATAATACTAAATATGTAATACATAGCACACGATCAACACAAACACTTTTTAATTATGCTCCTGCAAATTGAATGTCATGGTAATAAAATAAGTGCAATACCCATACACTCACATAATAAAGAGGGGGAAAAGCCAATAAAGTCATAAAAAGAACATCTACACATTGTAAGTAATAGAAACAAAATATTTTTTTCCAGGATAATGAATAAGTATTCATGTTCTTTTTTACATCCAGTCCCCGCCCATGGGGGTCACATTTAAAAATGCACTCAGTACTCCTACTTTCAAGCAGAAGAAGCAAAGGAAAAAAACTTTTTTTAAAGAAAAAGAGAGAAGAAGAAAAAAAACAAACAAACATACAAACAAACAAACAACCCCCAGACGAGCAAAAGACAAAAACATACCCCCAGAACCTCCCCCCCCACCACCACCACAAAAAAAGACAACAACAACAACCAAAAAGCAGACAAAAACCCTTCCAAATAAACAAACAAAAAAACAAGAAAAAACAACAACAACAAACAAACAAATGAAAAAAAACCCACATAAGACAAAAAAAAAAAAAAAAAAAAAAAAAAAAAAGCGCACCTTCCCCCCTTCACACTCACACACACACACACACACACACGTGCATACACCAAAACAAAAAACAAACAAGCGAAAAACCCAAACAAATTACCAACAAGAAGAATAACAACCACAGCAATAACAACACAGAGAGAGAGAGAGAGAGAGAGAGAGAGAGAGAGAGAGAGAGAGAGAGAGTGAGGAGAGAGAGAGGGAGAGAGAGAGAGAGATGAGAGAGAGAGAGAGAGAGAGAGAGAGAGAGAGTAAGCCAAACTTATAGATCATAAAATTGAACACCTTCATATTGTAGAATAGTACACATAGTTGTTACACGTGGTAATAAGATATTAAAATAGGAGATTCACTGGAGCTCAAGTACAGACAACAAGTCCAAAATAATATTGAAAAACGAAAGTATGAATATGCCCTTTATTAGAATACACAATAACAATAGAGGAAGGGAGAGAGAGAGTGAGAGAGAGAGAGATGAGAAGAGGGGAGAGAGAGAGAGAGAGAGAGAATGAATGAATTAATTGCATATCGGTCTTAGGCCACAATACACAGATAGAGAGAGAGAGAGAGAGAGAGAGAGAGAGAGAGAGAGTGTGTGTGTGTGTGTGTGTGTTTTGTGTGTGTGTGTGTGTGTGTGTGTGTGTGTGTGTGTGTGTGTGAGATGGTACTAAATATATAATTCTCAAAACAGTACACGATCACCTTTGACACTTATTTTGATTACTTAGACAAAAAATATGTTATGATAAAAAATAATAATAATATAAAAAAAATAATAATAATAAAAAAATAATAATAATAATAATTAAATAAATAAATAAAAACCTCAATACCCATACTCTCACACAATAAAAACAAGGAAGAAAAGAAGAAGAAAAAACAAAAACAAAACAACAACCAGCCAGATCTATAAGGTCATAGTGAGAGAGAGAGAGAGAGAGAGAGAGAGAGAGAGAGAGAGAGAGAGAGAGAGAGGGAGAGAGAGGGAGAGAGAGAGAGAGAGGAAAAGAGAGAGAGAGAGAGAGAGAGAGAGAGTGTGTGTGTTTCAGTGATAACTCTAAAATATATAATTCTCAAGACAGTGCACATCACTGTCAACACCAATTTTGATTATACTCATGCAGATTATATGTCAAGATAATGAAAGAAACTCAATACCCGTATACTCATACAATAAAAATAAGGAAGAGGAGGAAAAAGAGGGGGGGGGGGGATAGAAGCCAATTATATAAGGTCAGGGAGAGAGAGAGAGAGAGAGAGAGAGAGAGAGAGAGAGAGAGAGAGAGAGAGTGTGTGTGTGTGTGTGTGTGTGTGTGTGTGTGTGTGTGTGTGTGTGTGTGTGCGCGTGTTTCAAGGATAATACTAAATATATAATTCTCGAGACAGCACAGGATCACCATCAATATTCTTTTCGAATATACTCGTACAAATTGAACGCCATGAAAAAGAAAAAGCCCAACGTCAATACACTCAAACAATAAGGAGAAAAAAATCGCTAAAGTCATAAAATGAACATCTATACATAGTAAGTAAGAGAGAGAGATGGGGGGGGGGGGGAGAAATGATAGAGAGTGGGAGTGTGTGTGTGTGTGTGTGTGGTTTGTGTGTGTTAAAGATTAATGCTTTTTGTTTGTAAACAAACAAAACAAAAAAGACATAGGAAAAAAATACTGAATATCATTCTCAAAACAGCAGATCATCACTGTCAACACTCTATTTCATTATAATCGTACAGATTAACACATATTATTGTTATGATAGATATATTTCTTATAACTAAAGTGTAGTTAAAAAAAAATAGAAAAAAATATATATTAAAATAATAATAATAATTTTATTAAAAAAATTTTTTTTTTAAATAAAAAAAGGAAAAAAAGCGAGAGAGAGAGAGAGACAGATACAGAGACAGAGAGAAATATGTATGCATATATATATTTTATATATATATATATATATATATATATATATATATATATATATATATATATATATATATATGTCACTGGAGTTATCACAGGGAAAAGATACACCTTGTCCCGACTTACCCTGCTCACTATCTGGCTGGCTGGTTGTCTGTCTGTTTGTCTGTGTGTCTGTCTGTGTGTCTGTCTGTCCATCCATCTCTCTCTCTCTCTCTCTGTCTGTCTGAAAGAGATAGAAACAGAGTGAGACAGAGAAGGAATACAACAGAGAGAGAGAGAGAGAGAGAGAGAGAGAGAGAGAGAGAAGAGAGTAGAGAGAGAGAGAGAGAGAGAGAGAGAGACAGACAGACAGACAGACAGACAGACAGACAGACAGATAGACACACCGATAGAGACAGAGACAGAGACAGAAAGTCAGAAACACAGACACACAGACACACAGACAGACACACGGACAGACATCACCAATGAATGAAAAGTAAGCTAAGCAAAATACTCCTTCCACTTTGTAAGCAGCAATCCCTTCAGTCGGTGGTCTAGAGGTAACGCGCCTGTCTAGATAGCGAAAAGTCCGGGTCGGAAGTGTGCGGTGGTTCGAATCCCGTTTTGGCCCAAAACTTCCCCCCACCCATTAGACCATGAGTAGTGGTCTGGGCGCTAGTCTTTCGGATGAAACGATAAGCCGAGGTCCCGTGTGTTACACTAATCAGCGCGCGTAAAAGAACCCACGGCAACAAGAGAGTTGTCCCTGGCAAAAATTCTTAGAAAAAAGCCACCACTCTAATAGGGAAACAAATACAGTCGCAGACCAAAAAAAGAAAAGGTAGCGCTGCTCTTGTGGCGACGCGCTCTCCCCGGGAAGAGCAGCCCGAATTTCACGCAGAGAAATCTCGTGACTTAAAGTGGTATAAATAAATTCAGTCCGGCAGTGGCGTGTCATTCGTGACATGGAAAGTGTGCCATAGAAGCCATAGCCAGGAAGGCAGACGTCAGACACTGAGGTTTGCTACAGGCTGGAATGACACTATGAAGAAACACAGACGCCTCTTTTGGTTTTTCATACTAGTAATCGTGTCATAGGAATGATCGCGTGAAAAAGAAACACCTCGTCTATTCTTACTCCTCTGTCTGTCTGGCTGGTTCTTTTCCTTGTTTGTTTCTTTGTCCGCCCGTCCGTCCGTCTGTCTGTTTGTCTGCCTGTCTGTTTGTCTTTCTGTCTGTTTGCCTCTCTGACAGAGATAGAGACAG
>CM054147.1:20628777-20633096 GCA_028751875.1 Rapana venosa
TGTATATTATTTATTCTTTACTTGACATCTTCTTTCTTTATTGTGTTATGATTGCCAAAAGTTGCATTGGCTTTACTTGCATATCCTTCTTTTTTCCTTGTACGACTGTTTACTGCATTGTTTACTCGCCTGCACAGACAAAACCGAATCTGTCTGTGTTTGGTTTTAGTTGTTAGTGTTTTGACATATGTTTGTACAATTGCGTGCCCAGCATAGCAACATATAAGATTGTATCTCCAACAACTGGATTTTGTTTTGTTTTGTGTTACAGGAACAACTTTGGCAAGGTTTTTTCTTTTCTGTTAAAATGAGACACAAACTGCCTTTCAGATGACTTTTTCCCCCCTTGTTTGTTGTGGTTTTCTTTAATGGATGGCCGTGTTTTAATTTTGAGTTTATATAGCGTGGATATTTGTATAGTAGGTTGTTTGATTGTTTGCTTGGCTTGTTAACGTTTATTATGCTTTGTTTTTATTCTTATTTGAGAGAAATATGAGTGATGGATATTCCCATGTTCGGGTTTTTTTTTAAATGTCATATTAGACATGAGTTTTGGTCCAAAACTTCATATTGTATAACATTTTCATAGAAGTCAAGCATTGCTAATAATGTAGAACAGAATTTAAGAACATCTTAGAATGAATTAAGGTGATCTAGATATTCAATATTTTACCAACACGTTTTCTTTTAGTGTCAGATCAAGTAAACTTGGTGTGATGAAAGTTCTCTCAAGTCTTCAAAGTATGAGAGGGAGTAGGCTTACGATAACAGCCAGGCTAGCAGCCCAAGATAGCCCTGGTGAGCTGTAGCTAGTCTCTAGCACAGGGCCACATGGGTGGGTATGCAAAGTAAGAGGTTTGAAAGCTGGCGTCTAGAGTTCCACTCTGTCTCAAATGCATCGCTTGACATTTTGCCTTGTTTACAACACGGTAGAGATGAACAGAGAGAGAGAGAGAGAGAGAGAGAGAGAGGAGAGAGAGAGAGGAGAGAGAGAGAGAGAGAGAGAGAGAGATATGAGAGAGAGAGAGAGAGAGAGAGAGTAGAGAGAGAGAGAGAGAGAGAGAGAGAGATGAGAGAGAGAGAGAGAGGAGAGAGAGAGAGAGAGAGAGAGAGAGAGAGAGAGAGATTTAAATGTTACAAACCTTGTCAGATTTTTTAATGATAGAAACCTTGTCAGATTTTTCATTTAACTCTCTCTCTCTCTCTCTCTCTCTCTCTCTCTCTCTCTCTCATCTCTCTCTCTCTCTCTCTCGCACGCGCGCGCGTGTGTATGTGTGTGTGTGTGTGTGTGTGCGTGTGTTCGTGCGTGGATGTGTGCATGTGTGCGTGCGTGCGTACGTGATGTGTTTGTGTGCGTGCGTACGTGCATGTGTGTATGTGCGCACGCACGTGTGTATGTGTACATGCATACGTGCGTGGATGCGTACATGTGTGCGCGAGTGCGTACGTACGTGTGTGCGTGTGTGCGTGCGCACATGCATGTGTATGTGCACACGTACGTGTGTTTGTGTGTGTGTGCGCACGCATGTGTGTATATGCGTGCGTGCGTGTGTGGGCAGGCGTGTGGGGCGCGCGCGCGCGGGTGTGTGTGTGTGAGCGTGCGTGCGGGCCTACGTGTATGCGTGTATATGTGTGTGCGAGGCACTTAAAAAAATCCGAAAAATCAAGATACAGAGAGAGATTACAAACTAAGAAAAGTTACAACAACAACAACAACAAAACCGTAAGGAAAGAACAGATCAGAGTAGAAGTAAGAAAAGAATCGAAAATTCAGAGTAGAGGTAACAAGAAAAATTAATGGAACTCTAGCCAGAAGCCTTCTCCATCATTGTCAAGGTTTCACCAACTTGTGTTCGTTCACACCAACGCAATGTTTTTGTGTGGGGCTTTTTCCTTCCTTCGTTCCTTTCCTTGCTTATTTGTTTGTTTGTTCATTTGCTTGTTTTACGCCCCCCCCCCCTCCCACATCCCCGTGAGGATACAACGGGCTTGGAAGTATACATAGCATCTCCACCTTCTGGAAATTTTGTCCTGGGAATTCCTTCTTTTCTATCCCTCTCTTTGTTTCTGCTTTGTTTCTGTTTTCTTCCTGTCACCTCCTTCTTGTGTAATTTTCTGCCCCCTTGGTCTATTTTTTTTCCTGCCTTTGTTGGTTACCAAACTGACTTAAAAGATAACCATGTTCTCCCATGCCGAAGTGGGAAGCCTTGTTTAACGGCAGCACAACGCGTTTTTGTTTCACTCATTTCTTCTTCTTCTTCTTTGCAATTCTTCTTCTTTGCAATTCTTCTTCTTCTTCTTCTTCTTTGCAATTCTTCTTTGCAATTCTTCTTCTTTGCAATTCTTCTTTGCAATTCTTCTTCTTCTTCTTCTTCTTCTTCTTCGCAATTCTTCTTCTTCTTCTTCGCAATTCTTCTTCTTCTTCTTCGTCTTCTTCCTCGTCGTCGTAGTCTTCTTCTTCTTCTTTTCTTTTCTTCTTCTTTTCTTTTTTTCTTTGGCTGCCTCATCTTCTGTAAGCCAGAGAATCAGAGACAATTTCCCTTAATTGCATGATGATCAATGACGATGAAATCAATGTAACAATGCTGCTATAGAAGTGTATGTGCTTTGAGACTACGAGACATGGATGTATCCTGTGCTTTCTATCATAATTATATCCCGGCGTTAACCGGGCCCGGGAGACACAGACACCTGCAGTGTTGGTCAAAATAATTGAAGCAACACTCTCAAAATTGCATCTGTAGAGTGGATGAATCTCGACTGCGTGGTCATAGTCTTCCCAATGACCCTATAGCAAACTCACCCTGATTGGGAGTTGGTTTATACGTGAGAGAGAGAGAGAGAGAGAGAGAGAGAGAGAGAGAGAGAGACAGACAGACAGACAGACAGACAGAGAGACAGAGAGAGACAGAGAGAGAGAGAGGGAGAGAGAGAGGAGAGAGAGAGAGAGAGAGAGAGAGAGAGAGAGAGAGAAAGAAAGAGAGAGACAGAGAGAGAGAGACAGAGAGTGAGAAAGAGAGAGACAGACAGACATTCAGACAGACAGTGAGACAGACAGACTGAAAGACATAAAACAGACATAAACAGACAGACAAACAGACAGGCAGAGACAGAGACAGAGATTAAGAGAAATTGGGCAGAAAGGTCAGACAACAACACACACAAAAAGAAACAGACAAACGGACTCAAAACTCACACTAGCAGACGGGCACAGATTGGGAAGGGGGATCAGGTGGGTATTCTTTTCAGATAAATCCGATGACATTAGTGGCAAAGCATACGGCATCTGCGTTTCTTCAAGCCCTCGGCCAAGCCAGTTTAAAAGAGCCTATTAGTATGAAAAAAACCCACCCTGGCTATCCTTTTTATGCACGAACTAGGCAACAGGCTTGTAATTAAGTTCATAGCTGTTCGAGTAGTTTTATACAAGCAGAAATGCTTGGCTTGCTTTTTCATTCATTACCTATACGTTGTACTGGTATGTGTGTGTGTGTGTGTTTTGTGTGTGTGTGTGTGTGTGTTGTGTGTGTGTGTGTGTGTGTGTGTGTGTGTGTGTGTTGTGTGTGTTTTGTGTTGGTGAGTTTGTTTGTGTGTGTGTGTGTTGTGTGCGTGTGTGTTGTGTGTATGGGGTTTGTGTTTATGTGTGTGCGTTTTGTGTGAATGTTTTGTGAGTGTGTGCGTGAGTGTTTTTATGTGTGTATGTGTGTTGTGTGTGTATTGTTGTGTGTATGTGTGTGTCGTGCGTGCTGTGTGTTGTGTAGTGAGTGTGTGTGTGCGTGTGTGTGTTGTGTGGTGAGTGTGTGTTATGCGTGCTTATTCTTATATTTTATTTATTGTATTCTTTTATTTACGAGGTATGGAATAAGTACTCAGTGTGCTTTTTCTCTAGTACCCGTGTTGTTCGCAGTTTTGTAAATTTGGTCATCTGTCTCATGCATACAATGCTACTCATAGAAAGCGCGCGAGGGACTGTGCGTATGTGTTGTGTTTGTGTCTGTTGTGTGTGCGCGCGGCGCGCGCGCGTGTGTGTGTTTGTGGTGTGTGTAGTGTGTGTGTGCGTGCATGTGCGTATTAAAATGTAGCAAATAACTAAATCCATGGCATTCTGTGCTATATATGTGTTTGTGCTGCATGTGTGCAATGTGTGTGTGTGCGTGCGCGTTCGTGGTCGTAGTTTCCGTGCGTGCGTGTGTATGTTTATGTGTGTGTGTGGGCTGTCTGTCTATCTGTGTCTGTGTCTGTACAGCTCTGTGTATTGCAGGGTGTCCTATATCAAAGCTGTCAGTCAAATTATCCAGCAGCTGTCGCCAGGTCTGTCT
>CM054147.1:20633596-20636096 GCA_028751875.1 Rapana venosa
TTGCCTTATTATTCTTTTAGGGGGCCTCTTTGTTGGCTTCTCTTTGTTGGCATGTAGGGATGTTCTTTGTTTTGCAGTCTCTATCCAATTTGAATTCACCCTGTAAAAACTGAGTTATCTTGATTCAAATATGTGTGCGTGTATTTAAATGTATGTGTGTGTGTGTGTCTGCTCCAATCCAGTCCAATCCTGTTGTGTATAGCCCCGCCAACCACAGAGGCCATATCAGAGCTGTCAGGTAGTCAAAGATTAAATCTTAGATTAAGACTGTGTAACTGTACGCAGATTAAAACAGGGTTTAGCACCAACTCTGTCGTCCTTGAATCTCCACCCCGGCTAACCGTAAGGGTCAACCCAGGATGGGTACCGCGTTGTAGGATAATGTCTCTCTAATCTCTTCTTGGTCGTCCATCGATCCGATGATGACTGTCCTCATGTGTTGAGTCTTTGTCTTATGTGGGCACGGAGATGGCTGGTTAAGCCAATCCGTGATAGGCAGACGCGGGTGCAGTGGGGGCAAGGAAACTGTCCGGGGGGTTCAGGGTTGGTGGTTGACGCCTTTCTCCTAGCTCGTGCTGCAGTCACATCATCTCGCCTCTTCTCCTCGAAGTTGTCATGCGCCCGGATGGTTAGGGCGCGCCAGCCTGGTCTGTCATAGCATACAGCTCCCAGCTGTTTGGGAGGGATGTCAGCGTGTTTGATGTTGGACTTCACGCAGTCCTTGAATCTTTGCGTGGTCTGCCCTGGTTCCGCTTTCCCAAGGTCAGTTTGCCATACATGAGCTGCTTAGGCAGCCTTTGGTCGTCCATCGGATCACGTGACCAACCCATCGAAGCTGGGCTTTCAGTATCATGGCCTCGATGCTGGTCATCCCAGCTCTGTCCAGGACCTCGAGGTTTGTGATCCGGTCTTGCCAGTGGATGTTCATAATTGACCGCAGGCTTCTCATGTGGAACTTTTCCAGCTGCTTCCAGTGTCTTTTGTACACCGTCCATGTCTCGCATCCATAGAGTAGGCTGGTGAGGACGACGGCTCTGTACACCTTGAGCTTTGTGGAAAGCTGGATGTTGTGCTGGTTCAAGACACGAGCTCGGAGGCGACCAAGAGCTTGACTGGCCTTGCAGATCCTAGCGTTGATCTCTTTATCCAGGGTGTTATCACTGCTGATGGTACTGCCGAGGTATCTGAAATCATCCACTATCTTTAGCTGGGTGCCCTCAATGGAGATAGAGGGGGGAGGGGCGGCTGAAGCAGGCGCTGGCTGAAATAGTACCTCTGTCTTGCCGAGGCTGATAGTGAGCCCAAAAAGGCCAAAAAGGGTAGTAAGGGTAGTAAGGCTGTTACTACCGCGTTGTAGGATAAGCCACATAAAAAACACATAAAATGAAATAAAACCAAAAACCAGATTCCTTAAAACAACCTTGCTCTTAGTGACCAACTGTGACGGTCTGTCTGCTGTCTACTGTTTAGTCCGTCTGCTCATTAAAACTGCCGTGTTGTGAGCAGCATCCATGCTTGTAACATCTCTGATTCTGTCACAAAATGACCTACAATAATTCTCTTTTGACTGGCACATGGTCTACCGCAACATTCATTCACTCCTTTCAACACAAACAAAGCTCTTCATCTCGACTTGAACTAAGAGAGAACAAATCCTAACACACCACTTGTCTCTTGTGATCGCTTCACTGGTTGCCTGTCTCACAAAGAATGAAGTACAAGGTCAGTACCCTCTGTTACAAATGTCTCCACAAGATTAAACCTTACAATCTCTGTGACTGTCTTCACCTATTTGCTCCATCTCCTTTCTCTCCGTTCTGCTGCAGAGACCTTGTGCTTACAAACAGATTCCAACAATCCAGTTTCAGCCGTGGTTTTTCATCATTTCTGGTCTTCTTCTTCTTCTGCCGTTAAGCACCCGACGAGTCAGGCCCAGCGCAACCGACCTTGGTACAAGGAGAATTGTTATCGTTTAAGTCTTTCTGGAAAAAAAGGGCAGGAGAATGGACCAAGAAAGTGACAGGAAGAAAAGGAACAAATCAGAAACAAAAAGAAAGAAGGAAATTTCTAGTACAGAAATTCCAAAAGGAGGGGATAATTTTGATACTGACAGCCACCCCCCCCCCCCCTTCCGGTGTTCCCACAGGGGACTTTATCTGGTATGTATATCTGGAATGATCTCCCTCTCCCCCTTTGCAAAGATTCTCCTTTTGATACTTTCAGATCCAGCCTCAAGACACACTTATTTTCTACCTAGGATCTTCCACCATCATTACACCTCACATCTGTCCCTACTTTCAATCAGCCTCCTCCATCTCCATGTGTTTGCCTTAGTGCGTTACTCTCTCTCTCTCTCTCTCTCTCTCTCTCTCTCTCTCTCTCTCTCTCTCTCTCTCTCTCTCTCTCTCTCTCTCTCTCTCTCTCTCTCTGTATGTGTGTGTGTGTGTCTGTGTGTGCGTGTGTGTGTGCGCGCGGGCGCGCGCGTGTATGTCTCTATTTA
>CM054147.1:20641096-20643596 GCA_028751875.1 Rapana venosa
CGGGCCCGGTTAACGCCGGGATATAGTTATGATAGAAAGCACAGGATACATCCATGTCTCGTAGTCTCAAAGCACATACACTTCCATAGCAGCATTGTTACATCGATTTCATCGTCATTGATCATCATGCAATTAAGGGAAATTGTCTCTGATTCTCTGGCTTACAGAAGATGAGGCAGCCAAAGAAAAAAAGAAAAGAAGAAGAAAAGAAAAGAAGAAGAAGAAGACTACGACGACGAGGAAGAAGACGAAGAAGAAGAAGAAGAATTGCGAAGAAGAAGAAGAAGAAGAAGAAGAAGAAGAAGAAGAGAAGAAGAAGAAGAGAAGAATTGCAAAGAAGAATTGCAAAGAAGAAGAATTGCAAAGAAGAAGAAGAAGAAATGAGTGAAACAAAAACGCGTTGTGCTGCCGTTAAACAGCGCTTCCCACTTCGGCATGAGAGAACATTGTTATCTCTTAAGTCAGTCTGGTAACAAACAAAGGCAGGGAAAAAATAGACCAAGGAGACAGAAAATTAGACAAGAAGGAGGTGACAGGAAGAAAACAGAAACAAAGCAGAAACAAAGAGAGGGATAGAAAAGAAGGAATTCCCAGCACAAAATTTCCAGAAGGTGGGGATGCTAAGTATACTTCCAAGCCCGTTGTATCCTCACGGGGAATGGGGGGGGGGGGGGAGGAGGAGGCGTAAAACAAGCAAATGAACAAACAATCAAATAAGCAAGGAAATGAACGAAGGAAGGAAAAAGCCCCACACAGAAACATTGCATTGGTGTGAACGAACACAAGTTGGTGAAACCTTGACAATGATGGAGAAGGCTTCTGGCTAGAGTTCCATTAATTTTTCTTGTTACCTCTACTCTGAATTGTCTATTCTTTCCTTACTTCTACTCTGATCTGTTCTTTCCTTACGGGTTTTTGTTGTTGTTGTTGTACCTTTTCTTAGTTTGTAATCTCTCTATGTATCTTGATTTTGCGGATTAATTTTTTTAAGTGCCTTCACACACACAAACACACACACACGCACACTCGTAGGCCCGCACGCACACAAACATGCGCACACACACAAACACACGGACACACACACACTTGCGTGTGCACATACACAAGCATGTACGCACGCGCACACGCACACACACGCACGTACGCACACACGCACGCATGTACGCATCCACGCACGCATGCATGTACACATACACACGTGCGTGCGCACATACACACATGCACGTACGCACCCACACACGTACAGAAACACGCACGTACATGCACACATCCACGCACGCACACATGCACGTACACGCACACACGCACGCATGCACGTACACACACACCACACACATACACACACCGTGCGCGCGCGCGCGCGCGAGAGAGAGAGAGAGAGAGAGAGAGAGAGTTAAATGACAAATCTGACAAGGTTTGTAACATTTAAAACTCTCTCTCTCTCTCTCTCTCTCTCTCTCTCTCTCTCTCTCTCTCTCTCTCTCTCTCTCTCTCTCTCACTCTCTCTTTCTCTCTCCCATGTTGTAAACAAGGCAAAATGCCAAGAGATGCATTTAAGACAGAGTGGAACTCTAGACGCCAGCTTTCAAAACTCTTACTCTGCATACCCACCCATGAGGCCCTGTACTAGAGGCTAGCTCCAGCTCACCAGGACTATCTTGGGCTGTGAGCCTGGCTATTATCGTTAGCCTACTCCCTCTCATACTTTTAAGGCTTGGGCGAATTTTCACCACACCACGTTTACTTGATCTGACACTAAAAGAAAACGTGTTGGTTAAACATTGGCTATTTAGTTCACGTTAATTCATTACAAGAAGTTCAGAAATTTTGTTCTACGTTATTAGCAACACGAAGGCCGCTTGAATTCTATGAAAATGGTTACAAATATGAAGTTTTTGACCAAAACTCATGTCTAATATGATATTAAAAGAAAAACGAACATCGGAATATCCACCAGTCATATTTCTCTCAACTAGGAATAAAACATAGCATAATAAACGTTAACCAGCTGACCAAGCAAACAATCAAACAGTCTATTATACAAATATTCAAGCTATATAAAACTCAAAACTAAAACACGGCCATCTATTGAAGAAAACCACACCAAACAAGGAAAAAATGTCACCTGAAAGCCACTTTGTGTCTCATTTTAACAGAAAAGAAAAAACCTTGCCAAAGTTGTTCCTGTAACACAAAACAAAACAAAATCCAGTTGTTGGAGATACAATCTTATATGTTGCTATGCTGGGCACGCAATTGTACAAACATATGTCAAAACACTAACAACTAAAACCAAACACAGACAGATTCGGTTTTGTCTGTGCAGGCGAGTAAACAATGCAGTAAACAGTCGTACAAGGAAAACAAGGATATGCAAGTACAACAAATGCAACTTTTGGCAATAATAACACAGTAAAGAAAGAAGATGTAAAGTAAAGAAATAAATAAGATACAGACAGAAAAAAGCAGTAAAAACCAAGAAAAACGTTTTGATCACATC
>CM054147.1:20648596-20655101 GCA_028751875.1 Rapana venosa
ATAGGTGAAGGTGAAGATATAGCGAAGTGCCAAAAAAATGCGTGCACTGCACTCTCATGAGCTTGGATCAAATCCAGGTGCTATCTTTAACATTGTGCAGAGGCAGGGGATGATGTATTAAAAACTCATCAGAACTGCCTAGAGCAGACCTGACCAGCATAAACCTTCCCTTTTTTGCGTAAACTCCCTCATGCACGTGCTCTTTATCAATTAATTAATTAAAGCAAAGCCGCTACGGCCAACTCTGATTAAAAAAATTGTCATCAGTAACCTATCGACCATCTGCTTTCATTTGAAGTGCTCGATTATAGATTGGGCTGGGAGTGTGTACATAGCACTATATTAAATATAAAAAAAAGAAGATTTTCAGTCACAAACAGTCGCAACAGTTTTTGTCTATATGTCTGTTGGTCTGTCTGTCTGTCGGTCTGTCTGTATGTTTCGTCTTTGTCTTTCTCTGTTTTCTGTCTTCGTCGTTTGTCTTTTTCTGCTGTTTCCCCTTTTTGTGTATTCTCGTCTTTGTTGTCTCTGTCTGTCTGCCCGTCTGTCTCCTGTCTGTCTGTTGTTTCTTTCTCTCTCTCTCTCTCTCTCTCTTCTCTCTCTCCTTTCCTCCTCTCTCTCTTCTTCTTGTGCTTTCTTGTTTTTCTCTCCCTGTCTCTATCTCTGTCAGGAGGCAAAAGCAGAAAGACAAAAACGACAAAAACGGACGGCGGAGGAAAAAGAAACAAAAAAGGGAAAAAAAGAACCCGGGCCAGATGCAGAGGAAAAAGAACGGACGAGGTGATTCTTTTTCACGCGATCTTTCCATGAACGTTATTGTATAAAAAAACCAAAAGAGGCATCTGTGTTTTTTATAGTGTAATTCCACCCGTAGCAAACCTCAGTGTCTGAGCTCCCTTCCCGGGGCTATGGCTTTATGGCACACTTTCCATGTCACAAATGACACGCCATGCCGGGACTGAATTTATTTTCCCTTTAAGTCACGAGATTCTCTGCGTGAATTTTTTGGGGCTGCTCTTCCCGGGGGAGAGCGCGTCGCCCAAAAAGCAGCGCTACCTTTTTTTTTTTTGGTCTGCGACGTATTTTTTTCCCCTTTTAAGTGGTGGCTTTTTTTCTAAGAATTTTTGCCGGGGGCAACTTTTGTTGCCCGTGGGTTCTTTTTTTACGGCGCCTGAATAGTGAACAACGGGCCCTCGGCTTTCTTTCCCACCAAAAGATAGCGCCCAGCCACACTACGGTCAAATGGGGGGGGGGAAAAGTTTTGGGCCAAAAGGGGGATTCAAACCCCCGCACACCCGACCCGGACTTTTGTATTGAAGGGCGTTACCTCAGAACCGATGACTGGGTTTTTTCCTACAAAATGGAAGAAGTTTTTTGCTTGCTTACTTTTCATTCTTGGTGTGTTTCCGTTGTTCTGTCTGTTTTTGTCTGTGTGTCTGTGTTTCTGTTTCTGTCTTGTCTCTGTCTCTTCGGTGTGTCTATCTGTCTGTCTTTTTGTCTGTTGTTTTTGTCTGTCTCTCTCTCTCTCTCTGTGTGGTTTCCTTTCTCTGTTCTTGCTTGTTTTATCTCTTTCAATCAGACGCGACAGACAGACAGACAGAGAGATAGATGGACAGACGAAGACAGAGAAACAGCAAAACAAGCCACCCCAGATGAGAGCGGGGTTTAAGACGGGAAAAGGTGTATTTTTTCCCTGTGATAACTCCAGTGATATTATTACATATATATATATTATATTTTTATATTTTTATAATTATATATATAAAATTTTAATATATTTATTTTTATATATTATTTTAGCTATATTTTTTCTGTTTTGTCCTCTCCTCTCTCTTATATATATGCATACATATTTTCTCTTGCTCTGTCCTCTCTCTTTATATATGCAACATATTTCTCTCTGTCCCTCTCTCTCTCTTCTCTCTCTCTTTTGTCTCTCTCTCTCTTCTCTCTCTCTCTAATTTTTTATATATATATGCATACATATTTCTTTTGTCTTTTTCTCTGCCCTTCTTCTTCTCTCTCTCTCTTCCCCTTTTTCCTCTCTCTCTTTTTATATATATATTTATATTTTAATTTATTAATTATTTCAAGGCGCCTGCATGTGCTTTTCATATTTCCATTAACCTGTGAAAAAAAACCCAAACAAAACTCGGATTGAGTATCCCCTCTGGCTTGTTCTGTGGCACCTTTCCATGTCCTGAATTGCATTCCCCGCTGCCTGACTGAAAGGTTTGTTGTTTTAAAAAAGTGGAAAAAAAGGAAATTTTGTTATTTTACTTTTATTATTCGTGTGTTGAGTTGTGTGTGTTGTGTGTGTTGTTGTTTTGGTGTGTGTGTGGGGTTTTGTGTGTTTTTGTTTTCTGTTCTCCGTTCGTCTGTCTGTGTTTTTGTGTTTGTGTTCTGTCGTATTTATCTATATATCTATATCTATCTCTGTCTCTGTTTCTCCCCTTTTCTCTCTCTCTCCTCTTTTTTCTCTCTCTTGTTGCTTTTTTTCCTTTCTCGCTATGTTTCTATCTCCGTCAGACAGACGACAGGGGAATGGATGGACAGCAGACAGAAAAACAGACGCGGGACAGTAGCAAAAGTAAGAAGGAAAAATTGTATATGTTTTTCTCTGTGATAACTCCCTTGCAAATTATTGATGAAAAACAAAAAAAAAGGGGCTGGAGAGAGGCAGAGAGAGGGGCACCACCCACACCAAACAACATTCAGACCAACACAGACTTTAGACCCTAGAGCCCAAAAGACGACGACGGACACTCAGACACAGACAGCCCAGGACGACGATAGACAGAAAAGCAAGGCAGAAGACTGAAAGACAGAGCAACAGCAGAGAGACAGCCAACAGACGCATGGGCCCAAGAAATTTTTGAGGGTTCAAAAAAAAGAAAACATTTTGGTTAAAGTGTGTACGAGCTGGGTAGGGCATGTTTAGACTACCAGAAACGTATAAAAAGGGCAATAGAACAGGAAAAAAAGAAAAAATAAGAAAACACTTGTCCTTTTGTTTGGAGAGAAAGGGCCCCTTTTGTTTATTGGTGTTGCGTTTGTTTTTGGACTTGGCTCCTAGTTTGAAAAAAACCGAGGTTTTTGTGCATTCCAGGAAAGATTGATCTCTGAAGTGAAGATGACCTTGTACCCCTTCTCACCCTTTTGGTGTCCCCCTCTCTGTACCCCCCCATCTCTCCCCCTCACTCTCTCTCTCTTCTTATTGTTGTCTGTCTATCCTCTTTGTCTTATTTTTGTCTATCTCTCTTTGTCTCTGCTTCTTTTCTCTTTTGTCTCTTTTGTCTGTCTATCTCTCTTTGTCTCTGTTGTCAGTCTCTCTCTATCTTCTTTGTCTCTGTCTGTCTGTCTATCTGTCTCTGTATGTGTGTGTATCTCTCTCTTGTCTGTGTTTTCCTCTCTCTTCTCTCTCTCTCCCCCTGTTTCTTTGTCTCTCTCTCTCTGTCTGTCTGTCTCTTCCCGTCTCTGTTGTGTCTCGTCTGTTTCTTTTCTCTTTTTTTGTTTGTTTCTCGTCCTGTTCCTCTGTGTTTTTTCTCTCTTCTCTCTCTTCTCTATCTGTCTGTTCTCTCTCTATCTCTCTTTGTCTTTTTGTCTGCTATCTCTCTTGTTCCCGCTGTTTGCTCTCTCTATCTTTTTGTCTCGTCTGTCTGTCTAGTGTCTCTGTATGGTGTGTGTCTCTCTTCTGTCTGTTTTTCCTTCTTCTCCTCGCCCCTCTCTCGGCTTTTATCCCCTCCTGGTGTCGTTCTCTCTCTTTGTCTCTGTCTGTCTGTCTCCTGTCTTGTTTGTGTCTCGCTTGGTTTTTCTCTTGTTTGTTTCTTGTCTCGTCTCTCTCTGTGTTCCCCCCCCCCTCTCCACCTCCCTTCGTTCTCTCCCTTTTTCCCCTTCCCTTTTCTCTCTTCTCTCTCTCTTCTCCTCTCTGTCTCTCTCTTCCTTCTTCTTCCTTTTCTCTTTTTTCTCTCCTCTCTTTTTCTTCTTCTTCTTTTCTCTTTTCTATTATTATCATGTATCTATCTATCTATCTATTCTGTTTTTTGTCTCTCGTTTCTGTCGTCTCTTGACTCTGGCTCTTTTTCGTGCTTTTGCACACGTAAGTGGTTTGTTTTGTGCTTTTATGCACCGTGTTTGGTTGAGCTGTTTCGCATTCAGTTCATTATGTAGCCTGTAGTTACGATATATAGAAAAAGACGAAAAGGGAGACAAAAAAGACAAAAAACCCACAGGAAACTTTTTTTTTTTAATTCGAGGATAAGGAATAAGCATTTATGTGCTTTTTTACATCCAGTCCCCCGTGATATGCGGTTTATGTTAAATTTGTCATTGTTCCCCCCGGCCCCCCAATGATACTTAATAAAATGGAACAAGATTTAACGTGGGCCAAGATGTTTGCGTGCGTTCGCACACGGGGCCTCGGTATATTAGTCTCACGGAAAGATTGTGGGGGGTGGGTCGCATGATGTTTAAAATCCCGGGGGGAAAATATCCCCTTGAACCCAGCCTAATGAGCCCAAGTCAGAGTATAGAACCGTTCCGCTTTTAAAAAAACTGCAGAGCGTGCACGGGGCGGATGCTAAGTATTATTATGATGGAATAAATCATCACGCACACCAAGCGATAGCCAGGTTTCCTTAGAGATAGTTTCTGGTTACTTGACAGACTTGGCAGGCACTGGTTCTGACGGATGGCGCACAGACGTCTTGGGTTGTTTTTTTCTCAAGAAAATCATTGATCAATCTTAGAGAGAAGATGCATCTTGAACCAGCTCTCACTCCCTGTTCTCCCTGTGCCTCTCTGTCTCTCTTTCTTCTGCTCTGTCCTTTCTCCTCTCTCTCCTCTCTCTCTCTCTCTCTCTCTCTCTCTTCTCTCCTCTCTCTCTCTCTCTCTCTCTCTTTCTGTGTCTCGTGTGTGTGTTCCTCTCTTTGTCTCTGTGTGTGTCTCTCTCTTTGTCTCTGTCTTCTGTCTTGTCTCTCTGTGTTTCTGTCTGTTTGTCTCTCTCTCTTTGTTTCTCTCTGTCTCTCTCTGTCTCTCTCTGCCTCTCTGTCTCTCTCTCTCTCTGACTCTCTCTGACTCTCTCTCTCTCTCTCTCTCTTCTCTCTCTCTCTCTCTTCCTCTCTCTGTCTCTGTCTGTCTCTCTCTGTCTCTCTCTCTGTATGTCTTTCTGACTATCTGCCTCTCTCTCTCTGTATCTCTCTCTCTCTCTCTCTCCCTCTGTCTCTCTCTCTGTTTATACACATGTAAGAGTCTTTGTTTCCGTGCTTATATGCACGAGTGTCTTGTGTGTGCCTCTGTTTCAGCATTCAATAGCATTATGTATGCCTATAATTATGATATATAAGGAAAGAGATGAAAAGAGAGAGAGAAACAGACAGACAAGCTAACACTCAGTTATAACATCAGAGTATACAAAACATGTTCACTAATACACTACAGATACAGGTGCACGGTGGTAGGTGGTAATTATTTTACGTGGTGGAAAATATCTACACCAAAGCAACAGCCAGGTTTACTTAATGATAGAGATTTGTTGTTGTTGTTGTTGTTTTTACAGACTTGGCACTGATTATGACGGCACACACACACACACACACACACACACACACACACACACACACACACACACACACACACACACACACACACACACACACACACACACACGCAGACAGACGTCTGGTGATTTCTCACGCATGTCATTGGATTTTTCTCCAGGGAATATGCTTTGCCTTCTGCTCTCTTCCCCTTCACCAAACTCCTTGCTGGCTTTGTGTGTGTGTGTTTGTGTGCGTGCGTGTGCGTGCGTGTGTGTGTGTGATTCCGTCGGTATTTTCATGCATCTGGATGTGTGTGTGTGTGTGTGTGTGCACGCGCGCGTGCGTGCGTGCGTGCGTACGTGCGTGCGTGTGTGTATGTTATTTTATTTATTTATTTATGTATTTGTTTTATTTATTCTATAATTTCGAGGATAACGGAATTAGCACTTGTGTCCTTTCTTCATTTAGTCTCCGTGTGTGTGCATTTTTGTAAATTTTGTCATCCGTTCCCAACGACACCTAATAGTCTACTCTTCAGAAAAGCGGAACGGGTTTTAACGTGTGCGCAAGATGTTCTGTGTGCGTGCGTGCATGCGTGCGTGATGCGTGCGTGCGCGTGTGTGTGTGTGTGTGTGTGTGTGTGTGTGTGTGTGTGTGTGTGTGTGTGTGTGTGTGTGAGTGTGTGTGTGAATCCAGTCTGTCTCTGTTTATCTCTATCCGTCTATCTTCTTGTCTGTCTGCCTGTCTATCTGTTGATCTATTTATCGGTCTGTCGGTTGGTTGTTCACTTTCTCTCTTCTTTCTGTTGCTGCCTTCCTGTATCTATAATTACATGTCTGTCTATTTGTCTGTCTGTCTGTCCGCCTGTCTGCCCCATCCCCCCCTCTCTCTCCTCCTCCCTCTCTCCTCTCTCTCTCTTCTCTTCTCTCGTTCTCTTCTCTCTCCTAACTCTTCATTTTTTGTTC
>CM054147.1:20655601-20685601 GCA_028751875.1 Rapana venosa
AGAAGCAGCACGGTTCTCTCTCTCTCTATCTGTGTGTGTGTGTTGTGTGTGTGTGTGTGTGTGTGTGTGTGTGTGTGTGTGTGTGTGTGTGTGTGTGTGTGTGTGTGTGTGTGTGTGTGTGTGTGTGTGTGTGTATGTGTGTGTGTGTTGCAATGCGCAAGACGAACTAAAAGGCAAGAGAGAGGGACTTCACAAGATGTGTTCATTGTTTCAGCCGAAAGGTGAACCATGTGCCCATTGTTTTGTCTGCCGGCCAAGAAGTGGTTTCTTGAAAGCCTGGGGTAGAGTGTGGAGTTGTTGTGTGTGGTGGCTTTGGTGCTGCTGCTGTCTGCTTTCTGCCTCTGGGGAAACTGTAGAGGAGGTGTGTGTGTGTGTGTGTGTGTGTGTGTGTGTGTGTGTGTGTGTGTGTGTGTGTGTGTGTGTGTCTGTGTCTGTGTGTGCTTGTGAGCGTGTGGGGGGGGGGGGGGGCGTGTGTGTGTGTGTGTGTGCACGCGCGCACGCGTGCGTGTGTGTTCTTATTCTTTTATTTCGAAAATGAGAGAATAAGCCCTTTTTGTGTTTTTTATGGTTTAACGGGTGGATTTGTCTGGGGGATCGGGATCATATGTTGTAGGGTACTTAAAAACAGACTAGCACATCGAGTTAATAAAATAAATGTACACTGATTTTTGTGGTTGTTCAAATCATAAAATGATGTTGAAAAACATAGAATGTCGTTTGTGTTCTTTTGTATACTTATACAATGTAGCTCTTTCAACTTGTATTATGATTACGTTTTTAATGTACAAGGAACATCCCACCCTCCCCGCCACCCACAAGAAGACATGAAAATGAATTTTTTTTTCTGATTATGTGAATCATGAAAAAACAACTCTGAATTAAAGACATTGAAAAATGTTGAATTTTCTGTTGTTAGTTTTATTTATTACTTTACTTGTATAACTTTTGTCATTTACATATTATGTAATATGTAAGGAACGTCCAACATCCATAAGTAACAAAGGAAACCATAAAAAATCAAAACTACTAAAATTAAACAAACCAAAGTTATCGTCATTCACCTGTTTTCACTTTAAGACCTTAGTGGAACAAAAGGAAGATGCAGTCACATCAAACAAACAAAAAACCTATACAAAGCAAAACATTAAGAAAGCAAAACATGTGCCCAGTCACCCGTTTACACTTAAGGAACTTAGTGGGACAAAATCAGGCACAGCCAAAGGAAAAATTGTACAAAGCAAAAAGAATTAAGAAAACAAAAAAACAACAAAAAACACCCAGCTTTCCCAGTCACCCGTTTAGCACTTTAAGACCTTAGTGGAACAAAAGCCAAACAAAGCAAAACACAAACAAACAAACAAACAAAAACTAAATACAGCAATAAAACTAAGAAAGCAAAAACATATGCTCAGTCTCCTGTTTGCACTTTAAGAACTTAGTGCAACAAAACGAAGACACAGCCAAAGAAAAACTATACAAGGCAAAACAAATTAGGAAAGCCAAACAAACAATCTGCCCAGTCACCTGTTTGCACTTTAAGGACTTAGTGAAACAAAAGACAGACGCAGCCAAAGAAAAAACACAACAATAGAAAGCAAGGTATTAAGAAAGCAAAACATATGCTCAGTCACCTGTTTGCACTTCAAGAAGTTCTTAGTGGAACAACAAAAGGAAGAGGCACGCAGCTATCCAGAGAAACAACTTTAAACAGCAGCTTGTGTTATCTTCCTGAAGGTCGTATCTGCCTTTCTCCGTGGTCTTATTTCTCCTGCAATGCTGACAGATACTGGAACATGATTACCTTGGATCTTACGATTCCGGCTTTTCTTTCAAGTTTTTGGACATCTGATGCCTAAATTATTTTAGAAAAAAGTTCAAAATTCAGTCGCTTGGACATTTTTGTGTGTGTTGTTGTTTATGTCAATGTTTTAGCATTGCTTGCAAGTATGTTGGATCTTATTTGTATTGAAACTTGCTTTTTGTGATGGATTCGAAATTGATGCCATTTTATAAGAACATGTGAGTTGTTTATATCAGTGTTTTTTGCCATCTTTTAAAGCACGGTTCAATTCATTCTATTTCTGTTGAGCTACCACAACAACATTAGTTCGTGCATTAGTTTATAGCATGTTTTATTTTATGTTTCTTTCATGTTATCATGTTTTCACCCAGTTCTATTAAAAACCTGACTTTGTGATATATAAACAGTTATTGACGTATGGCATTTTCATTTCATTTTATTATAATCTATTTATATTGAGAATCTACATTTTTTAATAAAAGAACAATGAATGACAAACTGACTCATACTTTTTCTCACTGGAAAAAAAACATATCTATAAACACTAGAACAAACAATGATAAGTCTAGACTGCAACAAACCCCCCACTCCCACCCCATCCCAACCCCCCACACCCCCCCACCCCCCATTCCCCCACACCCACTCCCGGTTTCTGAGTACCAGACAAAAGGGATGTACCACGACAAAGACTTCAAAGACCTGCTTACAATTCCAAGCGAAAGGTTGAACACAGGCTCGATGTTTTCTCTTCCCACACAGTGTCATTTTTCCAGGAGTCTCCGGTGTTGCTTGCTTTGGGATGCCTGCCCCCTGCATTTGTCCGGGAAATTGGGGAAAGAGATTTGTTTATGGCGGTTGGTTTTCCCCCTTTTTCGAAAAAAAAGGAAAGAAAAAAAAGAGAAAGGAAAGTAAAAAAGGGAATGTTTTGGTGTGGGGCCCACAAACGTGGCGGTTTTTTTCTACTGTGTATAGGGGTGGGTAATTTATGTTTCAAAGTAATTTTTAAAAAAAAAAACAAATTAATTGTTCTTTTCGGGGGTTTTTATGGTTTTTGCCATCGGTTTTGTTGTTTTTGGGTGTTTTCCCGTTTTGAAACCCAAAGGGAATTTCTTTTGGTTTTGGGGAAATTTGTTTTTTGGGCCTCCCCAAGAAATTCCCCCTCTGGGAATATGTGAATTGCGGGAGATTTTTCCCCCAAAGGCCAATAGTTTTTTCAAAAGGTTAAGGTGTTGGTGGTGTGGTTTGTTGAACCAAGGGGTTTTGTTACTTGCGTTTTGGGCGTAAAAAAATTTTTTAATTTTTAGAAGGGGTTTTAAAAAGGCCCTTGTGTGTGTGCGTGCGGCGGGTTTTGGGTTTTGTTGCGCAGCGCGCGTGTGTGGTTTTTGGTGTGTGTGTGGTTTTTTGGCTTTTTTTTCCTTTTTTTTTTTCGAAAGAGGTTTAACCCTTTTTGTTTTTTAGGGTTTAAGGGACTTGTTTGTTCGGGACAAGTGGGGCAACCCTAAAAACAAGTTAGCAAACCCTTATAAAAAAAGTTTAAAGGGGAATTTGGGGTTGTTAAAATCTCATTTTGTGTTGACAAAAATTGGTTTTAAAAAGAACTGTGTAAAGGGCTTTTTTTGTTTTGGGGCGTTTTTGTGGTTTTTTCGCCCCCCGGGGTTGGGGGTTTATTTTTTTGGTTTGTGAATTTTTCTTTTTTTTCCAAAAAAAATTGGGAAAAAGGAAAAAAGCCCTTTTTTGTTTTTTTTTCTTTTAAAATTTTGTTTTAATAATTTTGTGGGAATTTAAAAACTTGCAAATTTTTTTTTAAATAAAAAAAATAAAAAAAAATTTGTTTTTAAACCCCCTTTAAAAAAAAAAGTTTTAAAAGAAAAATGTCTTTGTTTTATTTTTGTAAAAAAATGACCCCAAAAACAAAATTTTTTACGTTTTTTAAAAAAAAAACTCCCCCCCCCCCGAAAAAGGGGCAAACAAAAAAGGAAAAATTTTTCCCAAAGGAAAAAATTTAAAAAAAAAAAAAAAAAAAAAATTTTTGGTTTTTTATTCCCCTTTTTTAAAACTTTTTTAAATTATTGGAAAAAAGAAAAAGCAAAAACAAACAAAAAACCCCAAAAAAAATTTTTAAAAACCAAAAATTTAAAAAAAAAAACAAAAAAAACCCCCCCCCCCAAGTCCCTTTTATGACTTTAGCCTTAGTGAAAAAAAAAAGACAAGCCAAAAAAAAAAAATTCAAAGGCAAAACAATTAAAACAAAAAAATTTCCCCCTCCCCGTTTAACTTTTAAGAATTAGGGGGACAAAAGGAACCCCCAAGGAAAATTTAAAAACAAAAAAAATTAAAAAAAAAAAAAACAAAAACAGTTTCCCACCGTTTACATTTTAAGATTTGGGGGAAAAAGGGAAACCCCAAAGAAAAAAAACCCAAACAAACAAAAAAAATAAAAGCAAAAAAAAAAAAAAAAATTTTTCAGTCCCCGTTTGCCTTTTTAACTTAGTGAAAAAAAAAAACAACCCCAAAAAAAACAACAAAAAAAAAAATTAAGAAGAAAAAAAAAAATTGCCATCCCCTTTTTGCTTTTTGGCTTAGGGGAAAAAAAAAGGGAAAAGAGCGCCAAAGAAAAAAACAAAACCAAACAAACAAAAAAATTAAGAAAAAACAATGCCCCTCCCCCTTTCACTTTGGAATTGGGGGGAAAAAAGGAACCCAAGGGAAAAAAACCCCTTTCCCAAAAAAAAAATTTAAGGAAAAAAAAAAAAAGCCCCGCCCCGTTTGCTTTTAAATTGGGAAAAAAGGGAGAGAAAATCAAAAAAAATAAAACAAACAACAAGCAAGAAAAAAAGAAAGAAAAAATTTGCCTCACCTGTTTCCCTTTTAGAAATTAGTGAACAAAAAAGGAGCGCGCCCAAGAAAAAAACCCAAAACGTTTGAATTTTAAGGCCTTGCCTTCCCCTGTTTATTTAAAATTGTAAAACAGAGGCACATGGCCCCCCTTGGGAACCCAAACAAAAAAAAACCCCTTTCCCTTTTTTATTTAAACTTAGCAAATAAAGAGAACCAAAGCAAAATCCAAAAGAAAGGTTTTTGGAAACAATAACAATTCAGCCTGTTTGATTCTTTTTTTGAACCCGGAAAAGGGACGAAATTGGCCATTTAAAAAGGATTGTTTTTCCTGATTTTCCCCCCTTTTCCCGGGTTTTTTTTTTCTTGTGATTTAAACCCCTTTTTATTTTTTTCCGTTTTTTCCAGTTTTTTTATGTTAATTTTTGGGGAACCAAGTTCAAAAAACCTTTGACTTTGTGTTTTTTTTAAAAAAAGTTTTAGATTTTTTAAAATTTTTACTTATTTTTTTTTAATCTTTTTTTTTTGATTTTCAATTTTTTTTAAAAAAAAGTGAAAATTGTTTTTTCTTTTTTTGGCCATTTTTAAACAGGGGAAAACATTTATTTCTGGGGCCCCCCAACTTACCAAAAAGTTTTTAACCCCCAACCACCCAAAAAACCATTTTGGTTTTAAACGGGAAAGGGATTACCCCAAAAATTTTTTAAAATTTTTTTAAATAAAGAACTGAAGCAAACTCATTTTTTTTCAAAAAAAAACTTCCTGAAAAAAAAAAGTTGTTTTGTTTTAAAAAACCCCCCCCCCCCCAAAGCCCCCCCCACCCCCCCCCCAAAAACCCCCCCCACCCCGGTTTCTGGAAAGCAAAAGGGGAAGAAAAGATTAAAGTGCCCAATTTTTAAAAGGAAGGTTAAAAGAGGGATGTTTTTTTTCCCCAAACAGTGTCTTTTTCCAGGGTTTTGGTGTTGCTTGTTTGGGTGTCTGTGATTGTGGGGGTTGGGGTGTTGTGGGTTTTTCCATCTGCTTCTTGAAAATAAAAAAAAAAAAAAAAAAAAAAAGAGGGAGGATGAGGAAAAAAAAAAATAAAAAAAAAAAAAAATTTTTTGGGGGGAAAAAAATTTTTCCCATGTTTTTACCAAATTAATTGAAGGGGTGTGGGGGGTTTTGTGTGTGTGTTGGTGTTTTTTTGTGGTGTGTGTGTGTGTGTGTGTGTGGTGTGGGGTTTTTGTGTGTTGTGTGTTGATTGTTGTTTTTTTTTTTTTTTTTTCTTGGGTGTATGTGTGGTGTTTTAAAAATTTATTTTAATTTTTTTTTGTATTTAATAAAGGAAAATTTTTGTTGTTTCAAAAAATTAATTTTTAATTGGGTTTTTTGGGTGTTTTTTTTTTTTTTGTTTTTTTTTTGGGGGGGTTTTTTGGGGTGTGTTTTTTTGTTGTAGGGGGTTTGCTTTTTTTTATTCTTTTCTCTATTTTTTTTTTTTCTTTTTTTCTCTTTTGTTTTTTTTTTCTATTCTTTTTATTTTTGGGTTTTTTTTTTTTTTTGATTTTCTTTTCCCCGGGCCGGGTTCTGGTTTTTTTTTTCCCTCTGTTTTCCTTTTTTTCTTTTTTTCTCTCCCTTTTCTCTCTCTCCCCCCTCTCTCTTCCTCTTCTCCCCCCTCTTCTCCCCCCTTTCTTTCTCCCCTTTTCCATTTCTTCTCTCCCCTCTCTTTTTTGTGTGCTTTTTTGTTTTGGTTTGCTTTCTGTCCCTGTTTTTTCTTTTTTCCCCCTCTTTTCCCCCCTTTCTTTTTCCCCCTCCCTCTCCCCCTCTCTTCCCCCTCTTCTACTCCTCTCTTTTCCTCTCTCTCCCTTTTTTTTCCTTTTCTCGCCCTCTTTTTCTGTTCTTTTTTTTTTTTTTTCTTTTTTCCCCTTTAAATTCCCCTTTTTTTCTTTTTCCCCTTTCCCCCCCCTTCTTCTTTCTCCTTTTCTCTTTTCCCCTCTTTTCTCCCCTCTCTCTCTCTCTCTCTTTTTTTCCCCCCTCTCTCTTCTCTCCCCCCCCCTTTTTCTCTTTTCCTTTTTCTTTTTCTCTTTTCCCCCTTTTTTTTTCTTCCCCTTTTCCCCCCCCCTTTTTTTTCTTTTTCTCTCCTTTTCTTCTTCTTTTTTCTTTTTTTTCTTTTCTGCGGCGGGGGGGCGAGTTTTCTATTAAATGGGTGTAAGCGGTTGTGGGGCTGACATTGGGCGGTGTGTGGTGTGTGTGTTTTGGGGCTTTTTGTGTGATGGGTGTTTTGTTTTTTGGGGTGGGGCGTTTTTTGTGTGTCTTTTTTGTTTTTGTGGGGGGTTTTTTTGTTTTGTGGTTGGGTTTGTGTGTGTGTGTTGTGTGTGTGTGCGGGCTTTTGTGTATGTGTGTGTGTGTGTGGGGGCTGTTGTGTGTGTGTGTGTTGGTTATTTTTTTTTATTTATAACTTATATCCAAAGGGGGGGATGGTGTAAAAAAAACTGTGAGTGTTTATTCATTTCTCGAAAATAAAAGTTTTGTATTGTCTTGCTTGTCTCTTTAGCCCAGTCTAGTTTTACTTGCTGACCAAGACGAGGAAAAAAGGAAGGAAAGGAATGAAGGGAGGGGGAATGAAGGGGAAAGGGGAGGGGGAAAGGGAAAGGGAAGGAAGAAGGAAGGGAGGAAAAAAGGAAGAATGGAATGGGGAAAGGAATAAAGGGAAGGGAATGAAGGAAGGAATGAATGAAGAAGCGGAAGGAATGAAGGAAGGAGGAATGGGGGAAGGAATAAAGGGAGGAATAACAAAAAGGGAGGAAGGAAGGAATAAAGGAAAGGGGGAATAAAGGAGGAAATGAAAAAAGGGGAAGGAAAAAAAGAGGAAAAGAAGGAATAAAGGAAGGAAGGGGAGGGAAGAAGGGAAGGAAGGGAAAGGAATGAAGGGGAAGGGGGGAATGGGAAAGGAGGGGAAAGGAAAGGGAAAGGGAAAGGAGGAAGGAAGGGGGGAAGGAAGGCAACCAAAAAGGAGTGGCTTGTTTTCCTATGCCAAGACCCCAGTTTTTTCCTGCCCTTGAACACAGACACTTTAAAGTTCTTTACACACGGCCCCCCAGGAAAAGAACGTGAGAAAGAAGGAAAAACATAAAAAGAAAGTGTTTGTCTTTCTTTCTTTTGGGGTGTGTGTGTGTAGGGGGGGGGGGGGGGGGGAGGTGAGGGGGTGACGTAGGTGGGGTGGGTGTGGGTGTGTGTTGTGTATTGGGGGTTTGTGTGTGTGTTTGTGGTGTTATGGGGGTTGTTTGTTTGGGGGTTTTGTGTGTTGGTGTGTGTGTGTGTTTGTGGCGTGTGTGTGTGGGGGTGGGGGGGTTTGGGGGGGTTTTGGTAGTGTGGGTGTGTGTGTGTGGTGTGTGTGTGGTGGTTTGTTGTGTGTGTGTGTGTTGTGTGGTGTGTGTGTGGTGTTCGGGGATGCCATTTCATTAAATTTTTTTTTGGGAAAGCTGTCTGCGGGGTTTTTTTTTAGCATCATCCCCGGGGAAGAGGAAAAAGGGGAGGGAAGAGAGGGGGGGGGTATGGAAGGGAAAGGGGGGGAGGGGGGGATCAAAATTGGAAACCAGGGGGGAAAGGAAAAAAGGGGGGGGAAAAGGGAACAAAAAACAGAAAAGAAAAGGGGAAACTAAAAAAGAGAAAAGCCCAAACAAAACCGGAACAAGAAAACCAAAAACCAAAAAGAAAAAGCTATAAAGCAAAAACAAAAAAACTCCTCAAATTTTGTTTTTAAATAATTTTTCCGAACCAAAGGGACAAACAAGACGAAAAATAATAGAAAACCAAAACCCCCCCCCCCCCCCCAAAAAAAAAACCCCCCCCCCCCCCCCCCCTTTTTTGTGCTTTCGCAAACTCTTGGTTCTTTACAGGTTCCTCCTAAGAGGAAGGAAGGTAAAATTAAACCCATCGGCCTTTAGAGCTCTGACTTCAGTAAAAGTTGCAAACAAAAGTGGTAGGGCACGTACCGAACTCTGGATGGAAAGACTGTCTACAAAAAACAGTGAAGGAGGGGAGAAGAAGGGGGAAGGGAAACGTGGAAAGACAAAAAAAGTGGGGACTGACTTTGCGGGGGAAACAATTCCCTCGGAAAGTGAGGGAGTGGGGAAAGTGGTTGAAAAATTTTTCATTGTGCCCATCATAGGGGACAAGGGAAAAGCGAGAGGTGGAAGAGGGAAAAACTCTTGAGGAAAGAGGAGAAAAGAAAAAAACAATTAAAAAAATACAAAACAGTAACAATAAACTGAAAACCTTTGTACCTGCAGTAAACATTTGTGAGACGATGTTGTGAAGCGAATAAATCGTTCCCTTTCCCCCCCTTCCCCTTCCTCCCCCCCCCCCTCCCCCCCCCTTTAGGTACTTTTAATTGTGAAAAAGATAAGCGGTGTGAAAGGGACCCCAAAACTTTGAGTGGAGGTTGGGGAGGGGGGTGGGGGGGGTAGGGGGCTGGGAGGGGGGGGGATAGATAGGGACAAGAGACATAAAAACACACTGGAGAGAGGAGCAAAAAGAAACAAAGCAGCACACCCACAACACAAAAACAACAAAAAACAAAAACACACCCACCCCAAAACCACACAACAAACCCCCCAATTTATATTATAAATTATATATTATATTTTTATTATATTATAATTTAATATATATATTAAAGGGCACGCGGGCACATCCATCCCCTACGAGCCGCACTTTGGCTCTGTTCGGGTTTTAAGGAAAAGTTGCGATGCTTTATCAAAAAGCTTTTTTACGGTTTGGGATGACTAATATTTCTCTCTCAAATTCTTTTGGGGGGCCCCTGGAGAGCCGGTCCCATGTATTTTTTTCTCTGTTGTCATAGTTTTGTTGTCTTTTAAATTCCTCCCTGCATCAAAGTTCCCTTTCCCTACGCCCAAAATTAAAATTGTCCAGTTTTCTCAAGTGCTTTTTTTGAGCCAGGGTTTTTCTTGTAGTGCCCTAAAAATTTTTTGGGCAAAAAGTGATTTTATCGCCTCACCGAAAGCCCACACTCACCCCCACAATTGGGTGAGTGCCGGGTGAAAAGTTCAGAGGACTAAAATTGGCACCATGGTTGCATAGGATGGTTACCGACAGGGCATACCCACAAAAGAATGCGTTTAACGCCCCTAGAAGAATTGCAGATTTTTTTCCCCCGGCTTTTCCCTGCGTTCTGTCAAAATCATTTTTGTGGATAGATTTTAAAACAAAAGCAACCACAGGCAGCCAGGACGCAAGGGCAACACCAATACACCCTTTATTCCATTATCTTCGTTAAAAGAATAAAAACAAACAAAAATCATAGTAGCCCGGACATAAAAAACCACTCACCATTTATTCCCTTATTCGTTTTAAAAGAATAAAAAAAAAAAAATAAAAACCAGAAGAAGACTGCAGACAGACAACACACACAACGACCAACATAAAACCCCAAACCCACCCCAAAACCCAACACACAAACACAAACCCACACCCACACACCACAACACACACACACCCCCGACTTTTATCGTGAAAAAGGGTTTAATTATTTTTTAGAATTAAATTAAATGACCCTTACAAAAATTTTAAAAAAATGTCAGTGTCTTGTGGGGTATATTTAATATATTCATTTTGAGGCCCTATTGTAAAACCTTTTTTTTATATTTTTTCTGAACAGTCTTGGAAAATGTTTTGAAAAAAAAGTCCCTTTGCCATTCCCAGTGTTTTTGCTGTCCTTAAATTTATGTGTTAATATTGTTATTTCTTTTTAAAATGTTGGTTCTTTTTTTCCCCTGTTTAAAAGTATTATTATTTTCTAGGTTTTTCTTTCTTTTCTTTTTTTTTTTCACAAAACCAACTGGCTTTTTCAAAACCTTTTTTCCCTTCCCACCCTTCTCTCCTTCTTTATTTCCCTTACATTTCTTTCCCCGTTAATATATCGAGAAAAAGCGTTAATTAAAACCCAACAAAAAACCACAACAACACCACCCTGGTGCAGTTTTCGGTATGATGAAAAACATATCCAAAGGTGCCCTCCCCGCCCAAACGCCCGTTTCCCCGCATAAAGTCAACACAACAAAAAAAGCCTTTTTTTGAAGTCATCTTCCTTCGATCAAAGAACGGTCTGCCGGGTTTAAACTTGCCCTAAGTACTGGGGGTATGAACAACAAAGGGGTTTGCCCCTATCCACAACTGCCCGAACAATTGCTGTTAGAGAGTGCCCCCCACAAAACAACTGTCAAGACTTTTTGCGGGAGAAATGTGGGTCATTTGATGGCTCCCATCACCCTAGTCACGTGCAGAGTCAGCCCCTTTTTTTGGAAAGGGTGGTGTTTCCTATTTTAATCTCAGTCATACAGGGGGGTAGACATCAGCTTGCGTTTTTTTTTGGTTGTGGTGAGCGGTGATAAGATGGCACGAGGGATTACTCCCCCTGCTCACTGATCCCGGGGTTTTCATACCCGCGGGCCCAATCTTCCAAAAATAGTGGCAGATGTCTGGAACGCGCTGTTTTGGGGTTTCAAAAACATATCTTTTAGGTGTGGGGGGTGTCAGTGGTGGGAGTATCGTTTCCCCCCCCAATTTAAGAGCGCGAGGTGGTTCCCGTTTGGATGGGGCGTTTTCGCCCCTTGGTTCAGTACAATTACCCAGTTCATCCAGCTGTAATGGGTCCTGCCCTTTTTGGGGGTAGGGAAGGTAAAGAGCGGGGAGAGGGATGGGCCCCGCCCTCAAACGTGGCCCTAGAGAAGTGAGGTCTCTGAGCCTCGCTCCTGATTTTAAATGGGGTTATGGATCTTTACCTTTTTCGTCCAGTCCCCAGGTTTTTATTTGATTTTTTAAAACAGCTTCCCGGTTGTCCGAACTCAAACGGGGAAAGTCTTTCACTTTTTTTTAAAAAAATTTAAAGGTAAAAGGGATTGACTTGTCAAGTAAAGTTGTTCCGAATACAGCAACAAAAAACGCATAAGGTCGCCCTTGCCCTTTTTTTTCCCATGGTAAAATGTTTTTTGTGGCGGGAAGGGGGGTGGGTGGGGTGGGTGTGTCGAAAAAAGAAAGCGTGGCAAAAATATTGGCCTAATTAAAACCTCTCCCCCTTTTTTGAAGAGGTGCCAACAGTGGCGTGGCGGAGGCTCAAATACCGCATGCAAAAGTTGCACGAAGGGAATGGGTTTCAGGATTACCTGCCTATGGAGAACTTTTGTGCAGAGCGTCGTGACTTTTACAAATTGGAATGAAATAAGCCAAGTGGGGTGTAATTTATTTGTTGTTGTTGTTTGTGGTTTGACTGATGATGATTCAAAGGGTATGAGGTTTGCTTTGTGTTTGGTTTTGTTTTTTCGTTTTTTTTGCTCGTTGCCCAGGTTGTTTAATACGTATTTTGCTTGTGGTTCTGGTTTATTCTTTGGTTTATTATTTTTTAAAACCATGGTGGTGGTGTGTGATGGATGTGATGATGAGGGTGGAGATGTGTGGGAGGGGGGGGAGGGTTTTCCCCTTTGTTTTTCCCTATTATCAAACAAACAACACCAAAAAAAAACCAAACAGAAATAACAACAGAACTTCAATTTTGGATTTTTTTATGTTTTTTTCTTTTATTTACGTTTTCTAATTTCTCCTCCTCTTCTTTTCTCTCTCTCTTCCCCCTTTTCTCTCTTCTCTTCTTCTCTCTTCTTTCTTTTTCTCTCTCTCTTTTTCTCTTCTCTCTCTTTCTCTCTCTTCTTCTCTGTTGTGGGTGGGTGTTTTGTTTGTCTGTTTTTTTGTTGTCTGTAAATAAAACCAATAGTACCTTGCAACAACCAAAAAAGTGTTCTGCCTGTCCGATCTTTCTCTGTCGTTGTATAACTGACTGCCGGGGCCCCCACTTTTTCTCTGGAATAGGAATGCTGTTGGAATCGCGAAACAAAAGCCGACAGCAGGGAATAAAGGGGGGTGTGCAAGGACACCTTTTCCCCCTCCCTCCCATTGCAGAGGCTTAGTTTTTTGTTTGCTTTCTGCCCTCCACCTTGTTTTCTTGTCGGAACTCCCCCATTCCCCCGACTCATGACCTTTTTTCCTCCTCAAGTAATACCTGTGGTTTTGGTTAAAGGACGGTTTTTGCAGGGGTGAGTTCCCCCCCTCCCCCAACCCAACCACACCCCAACAACACACAACCACACCCCCCGCCCCCCTTTTCCAGTGCTCAATCTAAACAGTTTCCCCTTTCCAGCTCTCCTACTTCTTTTTCCCCTCGTTGTTGGGTCGTAAAGTTATTTTTGTGTAAATGGACATGCTCAACGAAATAAAGCAACGCCCCTCCTGGTTTGGAGACTGTTGGGGAAATTTTTCCTCTTGTTCTTAAAAGGTGGTATTAATGACGGAAAATTGAAAGACAAAAAATTCAAAAACCTGCTTTTACTTTGTTTTTTGTGAGTGTGCGAAAGGCCCAAACCAACGACTTTTTTTTCCTAGGAAAATTTTGGTACTTGTTTAGTTCGGACTTGATGGTGTTTATTTGAGAATTTTATACCCTTTTGTTTTGGTGGTATTGTTATGGTTTGGGGAAAATGTACGGCCTTTTTTAAAAATTTCAAGATACTTTTGATCGGTTCCCCCGGTAGGTTAAAAATTTTTATTAGGAAAGAAAAACCACAAAAAGGACCCCAATGCCCCTCTTTTTCCCAAAAACCCCCAACTAGGTCCTTTCCTTCTCTATTGGGGGCCCTTCGTTGCCGTTTGGGGGGAAAAGCTGTCTCTCGGGGAGGAGGCTGTGTTGGGAGGCTTTCCCTCTTTCTGTGGGGGGGGGGGAGCCCTAACCCTTTTCCCCGGTTTTTTTCTCTCATGTGTTTTTTAAATTGGTCCTGAAATGGCAGGGGGATATTATGTTGGAAAAGAATGTTTGTCCTGCAGGGGAAGGGGAGCTGTTAGCATTTTACTCAGAACGAAACCCTGAGGATGCAGAGGGCGCTTGTTGTCCCTTTTCCCCAAAAAAAAATATTGCGCCAATTTTACAAACTGCGAAAAAAACAAAAGGTTTTCTTTTCGCTTCAAAAGAAAAAAATACAGTGTTTACTTGTAAAAAAAGATTGTATAGACAGCGAGAGAAAAGATTGTTGCCCTGTTTTTTCCCCCTTTAGAAGTATTGCGCTTATTATAAAAAATTATATGTACAGCTAGCAAAAGAAAAAATTGTTGTTGTTTTTCCTGCAGCAACATTATAAGCGTTATTGATTTTAAAAAAAAGTTTTTTGTTTCGACAAAACAGGAAAAAAAAAAAAATTGTTTCCCGTTTTCCCCCTTAGCCATAAATTGGTTATTTTTAAAACCATTATTTAAGAAAGAGCAGAAAAAATTGTTTCCCTGTTTTTCCCCCTTTGAAAAAATTTTAGCGTTCTTAATAAAAACCTTTTTAAGACAAACAGACAGAAAAAAATTGTTGTCTGTTTTGCCCCCGTCAAAACTATTGCGTTATTTTTCAAAAAGTTATTTTTACGCTGCGATGATTGGGGTTTATGTTTCTGTTCAAAAAAAACATTGCGATAAAAACCGAAAAATTTTTTTTTTTTAAATTTATTTTTTTTTTATTTATTTGTTATTCGGGAAAAGGTAAGCCTTATGTGTTTTTTAACCAAAATCCCCCTGTGTATGGTTTTGTAATTTGTCATCGATTTTCCCCGGACCCAATGGCCCCTTACAAAAAGTTGGAACAGGTTTAAGTGGGGGCGCAAATGTTCCGGTTGTTTTTCATGTTTCTTCCTCATCAAACATAATATAGCGCTTCTTGATAAAACATTATATGTAAGACAAGAACAGAAAAAAAAATTTTTGTCATGTTTTTTCCTCAGAACGAATATAGCGCTTACTTAATAAAAACCCTTTTTAAGCAGCAGCAAAAAAAATTTTTGCCTGTTTCTTCCCTGTCAGAAAAATAATATAGCGTTACTGATTCAAAATGTTTTTGTCAATGAGATAAAAAACATTGTTTTTTTGTTTTTGCTCCAAAAAAAACATTTTGTAACATGATTAGAGTATGATCTTACAGACAAGCGAAAAATGCATTGCTTTATTGTAATGCTCTTTTCCCTTTTCCCGTTAAATTTGTCTTCGAGTATGGCTAGTGGTTTAATTTTCTTCTTTTATAAAATAGATACAATTGTGTGTAGTGATTGATCCACTCCTAACGACCCTTTTTCACTTAGTGTTGGTAAATGAGAAAAAAGAAAAAAAAATTTTTTTTCCTATTTCTGAACATGGACTGTATGCCGTACATTCCTTGGTTGTATCTAAAGTTTTGCAATTACTAAAAAATGAAACTTAGAAGAAGTTTCCCGGGGGGAGGCGGGGGGGGGGTTTTTCTTCAACAAAGTATCTTTTTCAACGAAAAAGGAAAAAACAAAAACAAAAGGGGTGTAAGCGAAACAGTAGAAGTGGGATGGGGGGGGGGGGGAGATAGTCCCCAAGAATGAAAACAGCTGTTTATATTCCCTGGAATTGTGATGGTGTAAGAAAGAACTTTTTCTCTCTTTTTCTTTTTCTTCTTTCTTTCTTCCTTTCTCTTCTTTCTCTTCTTTTCTTTCTCTCTCGCTTTCCTTTTCTCTGTTTTCCCCTTTTTTTTCTTTGTCATGTCTCTTGTCTTCTTGTCTTTTTTTCTTGCTTTTTCCTCTTTGGTTTCTCTCTTCTCTTGCCCCCTTTTCCTCTCTCTGCCCCTTTCTCTTCCTCTCTTTGGTCCCTCCCTTTTTTCTTTTTTGCCCCCGCTCTCTCCCTCTCTCTCTTTCGGGACGGGGTTGCAGTGTTGAAATTGCTTCGAAATCTTTCCTCCCACGTCAAAATTTTTAAAACCTTTCATCAAACCCCCCTTTTTTTAAACCCTCTCTCAATTAAAGCATTTAGAAATCGCCCTTTCTCCCCAAATATCCCCGTTTATATTCAAGTATGACACAAAAAAATTCACTAAACAATAAAACCGGATGCCGTGGGCAAAAAAAACTTTTCCCTTCAAAGCTTCAAGCTGGCAAATATCATCCCTTATCACTTTGGAAACTGGTGCGTTTTACAAAACCCTCCATAACAAATTCTCCCAACCTTAGCCTTTCTTTATTTACGGCGTAAGTGCATTAAATCGTCCAGTCAAAGCCAAATTTCCTTTTTCCCCATTCTTTCACCTTTTTACTTTGCTTCTCTTTTTTTAGGGCCCGACTTTATCTTCCCTCCTTCCTATTTTTCAAAAACTCCCCCGCCGATAGTTCTCAGAAAAAAAAAATTGACCATTCCCCCTCTTTCATTCCCCACCTGGCTGCCCGTGCAAGGAGTTTAATTATAAAAATCGTCCATGTTAAAATGTTACAAACTTTACCCCCTTTTCCTATGTGATGTTAAGAATCCTTAGTTCCTCGCCTTGAATTTTTTGGTACGATATAGTTCAAAATCTTTCCCGTCTTCCTTTTGGGATTTCCCCGGGTGATCCCCTCTCTTTCCCAAAACTGTTTTGAAATTTTAAAAAGCCTCAAAGACAATTTTTTCAACCTTTGTTCCCCCTTTTCTAAATAACCCCCTGTTTAACCCCCTAATATTTTTGCCGGGAGGGTGTGTGTGCTTTTAAAAACATTTGGATATAAATTTTATTTCTGTTTTTTTGTCTCTCCCCTGTTTTTTTGTTTGTTTAAACGTTTTGTTTTTTTCTTTTTCCTCTTTTTATTTTTTCCTTTTTTTCTTTGCGTTTTGCCTTTGTTTCCTTTTTATTTTTTTCTCTCCCCCTTCGTTCCCTTCAAAGGGGTTTTTCCCCTGAGTTTCAGTGCGCTGCCTTCCCCTTTTGGGGCTTTTTTGTTTGGGGCCCTTTCTTTCCCGTTGACACACGCGCCTTTCCTCAGAATCCCCGCCCCTTTTGTGAAAATTGTGTCCGGTGGGAACATGACAAAATTTACAAAACCCGCCCAACCGGGGCTCGGAAAAAAGCAATAGTCTTTTCCCTTTTTGTATAAAAAAAAATTCATTATTTGTTTCGTACTTCCTGTTTTTTTGTCTGTTTTGTCTTTTTGCTTTTTTTTCTTTTTTCTTTTTTTTCTCTTTTTCTTCTTTTCCTTTTTTTTTTGCTTTTTTTTCTTCCTTTTCCCCCCCTTTTCCTCCGCTTTTCCTCTTGTTTTTTTGTTTCCTCGCCTTTTCCCCCCGCTCCCCCGCGGCCGGCGTTTTCCTTTTTCCCTGCTGCGGCGCCTTCTCGTTTTGGCCCCCCTTTCTCGTTTACAAAGGCCAAGGGAAAACGAGCAGGGAATTTCAGACTTTCACCTCCACGCAAAGGGAAAATTCGGTTTTTTTTAAGGGAAAAGCCCCACTAAAAAAGAACCCGACACGACGTCCAGCAACAACTGTGCCCCCTTTTTCGAAAGGAAAACAACAAACACAAAAACATTTTTTTTTTATCGGTTTTCAACTTAGTTTTTGAATAAAATTTTTCTTTTTTTAGAATTTTTTTTTTCTGTTTCGTTCTTTTAATTACTTTTATTTATTCATTGTTTGTGTTTGGGTTGGTTGTTTGCTTTATTAATTATTTCTTTTACACACAACCTTTTTTGCGGGTGGGGGGGGGGAAAGAGAAAAGAAAAACGCAAAGGTCCCCCCAAAAGCCCAACCGCCGCCGCGGACAAATACAGCCAGCGCAAACACGCACAAAAACACCACCCTTAAACAAACGATTAAAAAAATTTACAAAAAAAAAAAACAAAAACAATTTTAAAAAAACAAAAAAAAAAAAAGAAAAAGTCCAAAAAAAAAAAAAAAAATAAAAAAAAACAAAAAAAGAAAAAAAGGAAAGGTGAAAAAAAAGGGCAAATGGTTTGGTGAAAAAAAAGGGGACGTGTGGTTTTGTTGTTTGTTTGTTGGTTTTCCCCCCAAATTAAACAAATTTCCAAATGTTTTCCCAAAGGTTGGGTTAGTGTTGGGTTTTAGTTTTGTTTTTGTGTGTTGTGGGGAGTGTGTTTGGGGTGTGAGGGGTGTGTGTTGTGTGTGCTGGGGTGCGCCCGGGGCCGAAAGGGGGGGGGGGGGGGGGGGGGGGGGGGGGGAAGAGCGAAAAGCGCAGTTTGGGGGGGGGGTTTTTTTTTTTTTTTTTTTTTTTTTTTTTTTTTTTTTTAAAAAAAAAAAAAAAAAAAAAAAAAAAAAAAAAAGATTTTTTAAAAAATTCATCCAGGAAAAAGACAGGGTTGGTGGTTTTTGGGTTGGGGGTGGGGGTGGGGGTTTTTGGCAAACTTTGGCAAAAAGGGGAACGGTTTTTTGGGTTGGGTTTTTGTTGTGGGCCGGGGGTTGTGTGGGGGGCGGCGTGCCCGGGGCCCGCAAAATAAAAAAGGGAAAATTGGGGGGAAAAACCTTTAGGCAGAAAGGGGGTTGGGGGGGATGGGGGGGGGTTGCAAGAACCCAAAAAAAACCCCCAAACCACAAAACCCAAAAACCGGCACAAAAAAAACCACACCCCCGCCGCAGAGCGCAGCTCGCACCGCGCAGAAACGAAGCAGCGCACAGCACCCGAGCACCCCGCAAGCATTCTTCACGCAGCAGCAGCAACAACCCGCCCCCCCCCACCCCCCAGCAGGCTTTTATCTTTATCATCAGCAGAAACAGCAGCAGCAGAGATGGAAAAAACCCCACCCCCACCCATTATCATCATCTATCATTTTTATCACCATCTCTCACACCATATCATCAAATATCATCACTTTTTTTTAGCAGAGCGGGAGCAGATGTAGGTTGTTTTTTGTTTTTTCGGGGGTAGTTGTTTATTCCGTTCTTTTCGTTTGTTGTGGGGGTTGTTTTGTTGTTGTTTTTGTTTTTTTCTGCTTTTTTCCGTTTCGTTTCCCTTTTTTCAGTTTCACAAAGCTCACTTTATACCCCCCCTTCCCCCCCCCCTTCCCCGAGGGCCCTTTCCCCCCCTGTCAAATGCTCTCAGGGTTAAATTCCCCCAAAGGTTTTGTCTTTGCAGACCCCCGCGGGCCCGCCCGAGGTTGGCCCCGCACTTGTGGGTTTTTGGAAGTGTTGGGGGGTTCGAGATCTACACGGTCATCGCGGGTCGATGGGAAGACGACCCCGGGTAGCGACCCAGAAGTCCTACAACGACCTTTTTTTGTGAACCCCCAACTCCTAAAGGGGTTGGGACAAACTTTCTTGTCGAAATTCGCCCGTTTTCGAATTCTTGTTGTTTGTTGTCGTTGCGTTGTTTGTCTCTCGTGTGTTTCTGCTTGTTTTATGTTTTTTTTTTATTCTTTCTCCTCCCCCTCTCTTTTTTCTTCCCTTTCTTATTCCTGCGATTCCTTTTTTTGCGCTTTAACGGGAGGGTTCTGTTAGCTTTGACATTACTTTTGATAAAGCCGCGAGGGGCTCTGCGTTTTGGAAAAATTTGGGGAGAAATGTGATTATAGTGGGGTATGTTGCCCCCAAAGTCCCCCTCTTCGGCCAAAATGGGAAAAGGGCAGTCATCAAAGGGAAAGTTTTAAGGCAACCCGCCCCCCGGGATGCAGCCCTATTAAGGATGTGGGAAAATGAGGTTAGTCGAGAGTTAGTCGATCAAAAAGGGTAAATGTCGTAAAAATTTGCATTAACTTTTAAAAAACTTTTTTGTACATCGATAAAAAAATGTAATTCTTTTGTTGTGATTGGAGGTCTAAAAGAAAACCATGTTCAAAACACTTACATGCTGTGTTGGCCTATCGTTATCTGGGTTGAAAAGGTTTTGTCTCTCTTTGCCAATTCTTTTTTGCTAAGTCGATCATATGTTTTGGCCCATTTGCGTTGGGGGGGAAAGTCCGTAGCTATGCACAGGAGGAGGAGGGGTATTTGTGTAGGATGGAGTTTCTTTGGCTTGCTGCCCACAAAGAAACGGACGGGGTGGTTGAAAAAGGTTTCTCTTTTTTGAGAAAAGGATTTGTTCTAATGTGGAGGGAGCGATAAGATTGGCTACGTGTTGGCACGCTCTACACAGGATGTGAATACTGATTTTCCTTGTTTTCATTATCACTTTCCTGTTTTTGTTGTTGTTGTTGTTGTTGTTTTGTTTTGTATTTTGTTGATGAGTTATCCAAGAATGGTTTCGAGATGACGGAAATATTTCGACTGTTTAAATTTCCTTTGTAGCCAAATGATGGTAACTGACCACACGTTCTACTTCTTCTTCGTTTTTTTTTTTTTTTTCTTTTTTTCTTTTTAGTCTTCTTCTTTGCATTTCTTTTCTTTCCCTTTTTTTGTTTTCCCTTTTCGCATTCTTCTTTTTCTTTGCATTGTTTCTTTTAAAAATTTCGTTTGTTTTCTTTTTGGGAGAATTGTAAAAAAGCCCCTTTTAGTGTCCCCATTCTTACCATTAAAAATTCAATAATCAATCAATTTCTTTTTTTCTTTTCTTTCTTTTTTTTTCTTTTTTCTTTTCTTTTTCTTTTCTTCTTTTTTCTTTTTTCTTCTTCTTCTTTTTTCTTCTTCTTTTCTTCTTCTTTTTTCTTCTTCTTTGCAATTTTCAGAATTCTTCTTCAAATTTTTTCTTAGAATTTTTTCTTTAGAAATTCTTTTCTTTTCTTCAGAAATTTTTTTTCTCGAACTTTTCGTCCCCCAGATTTTTCGCAAGAAATACGCGCTTTGGTATGAAAAAATATAATGTACGTTGTGGTCAACATTAAGACATAGTTCTGAACAATACAGAATGCCCCGAACCTTTTAACCAACCCCAGAAGCAAAATGTTTTGGTTTTTTGCCATTTAATTTTTGTTTTTTTTTTTTTTCAAACTCCTTCACGTGTCTAAACTTTGCCCTTTAAATTTCTTTTTTTCCCAAAAAATTTTGCCAGAACATAAACAATTGAAGAAGAACAGGGGGGTGGGGGGGTGGGGGTGGGAGGGGGGGGTTGGTTGCTGTTTCCCGGGAGGTTCCGTTTCTGTCGGTACGACAAAGGGGGTTATGCCCTTTTTTGTGCTAAGAAAACAGTTTTTCGATGAAGAAGAATGTTTCGGGCTGAGCTTTCGACGGAGAAAAAGTCCAGTTCGTATGATGTTGACGGTCTTGTTTTGGGAAAATGACTCCATTCCTTGAAAGAACTGTGGCTTGATGTTTGTTTTGTTGCTGATAAGTTTTTATTAAAGATTTTTATTTCTATTTGACTTGGCGTTGTAGAGCTGGGGTTCTGTTACGAAAAGAGTCAGATTTTGGGGGGGTGAAATTTTAAGGGCTTGTGATTCTGTGAATATATAATATATGAACCCGGGTTTAAAATTTTGACTCTTTCATTTGGTTGAAGGAAACCCCGGGGATTTCATTGTGTGTGTACGTTGACGAAGTTTTTGTTGAAGTAATGGTACCTGTACCCACCACCAAACCCCCACAACCCCTCCCCCACACACCTCCACCACCCCACATCATCATATCATCACATCCATCTCTCATTCTCATATCTCATCTGTGTCGGGGTGTCTATCATCGTCATCGTCTCACCTCATCATCGTCACCACCATCATAGTTGTCGTTTTGTCTCATCGTCATATCTCTTCATATCACCCAAAACCTTTATCTCAACACATCATCTCATTTATGCCTCATCATGTAGATGAGGTTCAATATGACATGTTGCTGTGTTATTATTTTCTGTATCCCATCAACGACAACCGCTTGGGTTTTTTTAGTACAAAAAAAACAAAAAGAACCCCTGATTTTACCCAAAAAAGCAGGAAAAGACCCGTGTCTTTAGGCCCGCACAGTTATGATCAAAACGAGTTGTTATGAGTCGGCATACACTTTTTACATACCAAACCGTGGCGCCGCAAGCAGCATACCCCACCCCAAACAAAAAAACCCCAACAAAATATAATTTTTACAAAAATACTTTAGATTAGATATAACCGAGGGCCCCCTGTGCGAACGCACGCAGAAATTTTAGACACGTTAAAACCCTTCGCTTTTTGAAAAGTGGTTTTTTGTTGGGTGGGGGCAGATGACAAATTTACAAAAACGCAAAATGGGTGGGTGTAAAAAAAAAAACACATGGTGCTTATCAGTTCCCTTTATATAAACAAATGAATAAGAAAAAAATAAAGAATAAGGAGAAGTTTTGGGGAGCTGTGTGTATGTGGGTGTGTGTGTTGGAGTGTGTGGGGCGTGCGTGCGTGCGTTTTTGCTCTGTTTGTCGTCTGTCTGTTTTGTTTGTTTTCTCTGTGCTCTGTTCTTTGTCCTTCCCCCCCCCTACACCCAACCCCGGCAAGTCAAATATTGTTTTTTCAGGTGTTTCTGTTAAAATTTTTATCTCTGGGGTTTCTTGCTCGTGGTTGCTTGTTGTTTTTTCGGCTTTTTCTTGCTCTTTGCTATTAGTTTGTTTGTTTTTTTGTTTTTTCATGGAAAATGGGTTATTGCCCCTTATTTTAAATGAATCGTTTTTTAAGAACCTTTAATAAACGTAATTCCCTCAAGAATGATGATAAATTTTTTCTAAGGATGTTTTTGTTGTGAGGGATCGAAACAGTCCCTTTCTTTGCCCCTGTAGGAGTTTTATCCTTTCTTTAGTGATGTGTATGTTAAGGGGTTTGGATTTGTTCGGATTTTAGTTTGGGAAATGAAATTAAACAAAAACCCCGGGCAAAAAAAACCCCCGGAATTAATAAAAATTGTCAAAGAATTGCCGAAAGGAAAAGAATGTGAAGAAGAACAATGCAAAGAAAAGAGAAGAAGAGAAGAAGAAGAAGAAGGGGAAGAAGAAGAAGAAAAGAAGAAGAAGAAGAAGAGAAGAGAAGAAGAGAAGAAGAAGAAGTGAAGAAAAAGAAGGGAAGAACAAAACAAGAACAAGAAAAAGAAAAAGAAGAAGGTGATTTTTTAATTTTTATGGGTAAAGGGGAATAAGCCCAAAAAAGGCCTTTTTTACAATTTCCCAAACTAAACAACCAAAAAAAAATCAAAAAAACAAAGGAAAAAAAAAACAATGTAAAAATGCTTGAAAATCTTGAAAAAGTAACAAACTTGGAAAAAAAACTTAAAGAAAAAAATCTGTATGAAAATTTTTTCAACTTTTTTGAGAATACCACAGCACTGCAGTCACTCATTCCAAATATTTTTATTTATTATTGTTTTTATTTTATTATTATTGTTATTTTTTTATTATTATTATTTTATTTTATTATTTTATTATTTTTATTTTATTATTATTATTATTATTATTATTATTTTATTTATAATCAATTTTTATATTTCCAATTGGTGTAGGTGTGCGTGCGTTTTTGTGTGCGCGCTTTGGGGTGTTGTTGTGTGTGTGTTGTGGTTTGGGTGTGTGAACAAAAAAAAGAAAAAAAACAAGAACATTCTTTAGCCCTAAAAGTCCATAAAGGGTTTGAACAAGTAAACAAGTTAATAAAGGAAAAGGAAAAAAAGTCACGAAGAGCTACAATCAAAACGTAGTGGTTTAAAGTGTTTGTATGTTTGGGGTGTGTACATGTGCGTGTTATGTGTTCCTATGGTCTGTGTGCGGTGCGTTATGTCCTTCCCTTTTTAAACTGCAAATATCTAAGTGGTAAAAAGCCCAAAAAAAACGGGTTTGGAATCACAGTGATCCCTTTTTTGACTGGGATTTTAGCCTGAAAATCTCAATCAAGTGCTAATGGGATGTTTCCGCCCGTGATCTCTGTTAATGTGCAGTAATTGCTTGTCCCGTTGTCTGTCTTCGTACTTTGTTCTCGTCTTATCCCCCCGCAAAATTGAGGTGGGGGGGTAAAGGGGGGTTGTTTTTTTCACTCTGTGGATTGTGTGTTGCCTCCCTATTCATCTCTTTTGTGTTTTTTTTTTGTTGGGAGTTTTCTTATTGAAATGTTTCTTTTCCATTATCTATTTTATCTATCTATTATTATTATTATCTACTATCTTTATCTATCTACCTTTTTATTTCATCCCTATTATTTCTATATATTCTACCTATCTTTTTTTTATTGTTCCTACTACCTATTACCTATCTATCTACCATCTACCCATCTTTCACCATTAGCTAGCTAGCTAGCTATATCTAATGTTTATCGTTCTGTTATTGATCTTTGGGGGTTGGGGGGGGGTTTCAACACGATCTTTTTTTGTCCATCTTTTGTCGTTGCCTTTGTCTATCAATCATCTTTTATGATCGTTTTTTTCTTTCTTTTGTTTACCTGTAGTTAAATTTAAGTTTTATTTGTTTTGGTCTTTGTTTTCCTATTTTTTGAAAAATCCCTGCACTTTTTACCAGGTTAGGTGTTTTGGGTTTGTTTGGGTTTTTATTTTCCCGGGGCCAGTAACAGTAAAACCCCGCAGGATTGGGTAGAGATTTTCAGGAAAGCCGTAGACATTGCTTTTCTGTGTCATTTTTTTGTGATTGTTCTGCCGTTCATACCGAGTTCCCATTCTCCCCTCCAGCAAAAATCCATGGTGATTTTTATTTTTTGGGGAGTTTGTAGGGGTTGCCCTGGGGCCCTTTTTGAGGCCACCAACAAAAAGCCCCCACGTGGTAGATACCCAAGCTGTTCGTGGGGTCTTGTTTTCGAAAAAAGTACCTAATGATTTTACTGAAGCAGTATTAGTTTCCCCCGGAACTAGACTGAGTGACCCCTTTGGATGGTGATCCCCAAAGTTATCTCCCATACTCTGTGTGAGCCCCCGTCCCCCCAAAAGGTTTTGCACAAAAACCCTTATGGGCCCCTAGACGTTGAAGACTAAACGAAAATAGAGAACTGGACCCGATTTTAGAAATTTTTGTTATTGTTAGAGTGGGTGGAGGGAGGAATTTATATACTGCTATAGAGTGAACCATTTTTAGTTTTTACTCTTCGTGTTGTCATAAAAAGACGTCAATTACCAGGCCCCAAGATCAACACCTGAAGTGTTTGTCAAAGGGTTCCCCAGCTCTTGGAAATTGCTCGACATGTGAGCCCTTTGCATCCCCTCGGGAGAACTTGGTGAATCTTCACACCCCCTTTTTTTATCCCCTATTGTAGCCTGAAGGAGGGGCCATGAAGCTTTGTACCGCTTTTCCCTTCTTCCATCTTTGCCTTCCCCCCCCTTAGTCCCGTGCGTGGGGGAGGGAACCACTGAAGATTTTCACCCCTTTCCTCCCGGGCCTTTTGGTAAATCGGCAGTCCCAAAAAACCCCCTTTAATCACAGAATCGAAACTGAACCCTCAACCAGGGGCCATCCAGAAATAAGTTTTACATTTTCGCTCGTATGAAGACAAGGGCAGTTTCTGTTGGTTTTTTGATGAAGAAGAAGGTACCAGTTATTTTGATTTACACGAGTATAATACACACACTGTGATCTCTGTCCCGTCGTTGGGTCGAATAGTTTGGGATTGTGTTTTAATGATTTGTGTGACCTTTTCCCGTCTTTTTTATCAGAAAGTATAGATGGCATTAGTACCCATAAGTGTTTAAGCAAAAAAACATTTTTTTATAAAAAAAAAAATATACGGAAAAAGGGGGAAATCTAGTGGTTTTTGGTTTTTGGGGCTTTTTTTTTTTGAAACTTTTTTTTATTTGAAACTGTTTTAATTCTATTAAAAAAAAAATGCTGTGTATAAAGCAAAGTCAAAATGCAATGAACCAAAAAAGAAGAAAGCCGCAATGTAATTCAGTCGACGCAAATAATAAAAGTTTAAATTTTTTAAAAAACAGAAAAAGTAAACGATTAAAACCCTATTTACTCTAACTATGCACCGATGTAATAAAGCGTCACTCAATGATGCTTTCAACACTGTCTAAACAAAATAACTATGCTGTAACCAAAAGCGAATATAAACAGAAAAAAACACATGGTTTCCTAATACTATCAGCGAGACGTAGCTTTTGCTTTAAAAACAAATGATGGCAGCCATCAACCAGACTCAAACTCAAAGGGCAACATAATTATGGTCTTCCTCTAAGTGCTCCTGTTTTCTGAGAATTGGCATGGTACTTAGGAAAATGACTGGAAGAGTTGATTGGCAAGCCCTCTAATCTAAGTGATGGAGGCACAGGTGCATAATCTTCAGAGGAGCTTGCAGAAGTATGAGTTGTAAAACGTAGATTGAGAGAAGATCTTCATCGAAGTATATATTCCTTTGCTGTTATGTTGTTGTTGTTGTTGTTGTTGTTGATGATGATAATGATGGTCTTCTTGTTCTTGTTCTTTCCTTTAAACAGAGGACAATAAAACAAATTGAATTGGATTGTTGTTGTTGTTCTTCTTCTTCTTCCACACTCACTCACACAACACACACACACACACACACACACACACACACACACACACACACACACACACACACACACACACACACACACACACACACAACAGATACACACACAGAGTAACAACTCTAAAAAAGACCATCATCGTAAACTCACAAACACACAACACAACACACCACATCACAGAACAGCACAACACAACACACCACAACACAACACAACACACACAACACCATACCACACCACATCACAACACACACACAACACACACACACGCCACAACACACACAACACACACACACATACACACACCACAACAACACACACAACACACACACATACACGGAAATCCAGCATTCATAAACAACAAATCCATGTAGCTGAGATATGGATTCACAGACTGTAAAAGCTTATTAAGTAAAAAACAAAACAAAAAAAAACCCATAGTGAAACCAGCCTTTAAAGCAGCAAAAACCAAAACCAACGCAGACAAACTCCATGCCACATAATCAGCACCACGTGTCTGTGTGTCAGTGATCAGCAGGTCAAGGAACATACAGACGACATGCGCACGAGCACACAGAATGCAAGGATGGTGGGTGGTGTGTAGGAGGGGGGGGGGGGGTAAGAGTAGGCCATTGTGTGCCGGTGTGAACAGATGACAAAATTTACAAAACAGCATACACACAGGGACTGGATGTAAAAAAAAATGCACATAACTGCTTTTTCCATTATCCTCGATATAAAAGAATTAAAATTTAAAAAAATTCCCCCCTTCGTACATTAAAGTCAAAAGAACAGCATCAAGCGTATGCACCTTTGCCCCACCTTTTTTCCACATGAGTACTTTTTGGGGGGGCGGGAAGGGGGTGGGGGTAGGGTAGGGTGTTGTCCAGAAAAGAAGAGCGTAGGCAGAATATATGTGCCTACATTATAACCTCATCCACCTTTTGAAGAGGAATAGACCAACAGTGGTTGGTGGCATGGGTGGGTCGAGTATACCCAGCATGCACAATAATAATAATAATAATAATAATAATAATAATAATAATAATAATAATAATAATAATAATAATAAATGGAATTTATACAACGCTATATCTTGCAGAGACAAATCAAAGCGCTTGCACTCAACTCATTCTTACACAGTCATACAACCAGTGACAAGTATTAGTTCCTCAAGTCCAAATGTGCAGGCATGCACACACACACACACACACACACCACACACACACACACCACACACACACACACACACACACCACACACACCCCACACACACACACACACACCCCACACAAAACACACACACACAACACACACACAAAAAACACACACAGAGGTCACACACCCTGGCGGGGCAATAGAATTTGGCTGTTGAAGGTGGGGAAAAACTATGAGATGAGGCAGGAGAGGAAAATCTTAGGTTAAAATAAATATGTCTTGAGACTGGATTTAAAAGTGTCATAAGAAGGATTTTGGTGGAGAGAGAGAGGGAGATCATTCCACATCAATGGACCAGAAATTGAGAAAGAGCGACGGCCGATGGTGGATTGGTTGAATCTGGGTATTCGTAAGGACAAGGTATCTGCAGCAGAGCGGAGAGAACGAGAAGGAGTGTACAAGTGAAGACATTCACAGAGGTAGGCGGGTGCTGTTTTGTGGAGACATTTGTAACAGAGGTTAACAATATTACCCGAAGAGGAATGGGCTCTCTCAGGATTACCCTGCCCATACCTGAGAACTTTTGGGCAGAGCGCCAATGACTCTTTACAAATCTCGGAAAGAAGTCAAGCCAAGTGGGGTATATAATATAATTATTTGGTGTTGCTGTTGCTGTTGACGACGATTGATAGCATAATGCGATGGCTGTTGCCTCGGGTTTGGTTTGTATTTCTAGTTTTTGCTCGGATTGTCCATGGTTGTTAATACGTATTTTGCTTGTAGGATCTGGCTTTATTACGTTGGTTATACTTTTCTAACCATGGGTGGTGATAAAGGGAGGATGATGATGATGATGATATGATGATGATGATGATGATGATATGATGATGATGATGATGATGATGATGATGAGTATTATTAGTACCATTAGTAGTATCAATATTATCACCACCACCACCAACGACAACCAAACAGCAATAACAACAGCAACTTCAACTTTTGGATTTTTTATGTTCTTTTTCTTTTCTTTACGATATATCCTTTACTCTCTCTCTCCCCTCTCCTCTCTTTTCCATCTCTCTCTCTCTCTCTCTCTCTCTCCTCTCTCTCTCTCTCCTCTCCTCTCTCACTCTCTCTCTCTCCTCTCTCTCTTTTGTCCCTGTCCGTGGATGTGCCTGTTTGTCCCTCTGTCTGTCTGCCTTATTGTCTGTCTGTCAATCCAAACACATCAGTACCTTGCAACAGATCTCACCAAAACGTGTAAAATCTGCCCATATCCCGATCTTTCTCTGTCGTTGTACTAACTGACCTGCCGTGGCCACATTTTTACATCTGGAATAGAGAACCTGCTGTTGGAATCAGACAGACAAACAGACAGACCGACAGACCAGAGGCACATCAAAGGGGAGGCTGATAGCAGGGACACCGTTGCCCCTCCCCTCCCATTGACAGCAGGCTATAGATTTTCACTGCCTGCTATCTCTGCACTCCAATCCTTAGCTTTCTCATTGTGACGGAACTCTCCACTCTCACCCGACTCATGACCCGTTTCACTCCATCAAGTCAGATACTCTGACTGGCTGTTGAGCTTAAGTGACGGTAGTTTGCAGGGGTGAGAATTCCCCCCTCCCCACACACACACACACACACACACATACACACCCTGACTCCCATTTCACAGTGACTACAATCTAAACAGATTCCAGTATCTACTGCTCTCCTACTCTCCTCTTCTCCATCGTCTGTTGGGTCGTAAAGTTATTGTTGTCGTAAAGTGGACATGCTCAACGAAAATAACAGCAACAGACCTCCTCCTAGGTCTGGAGACTGTCTGTGGAAGTTTCCCATCTCCTTTACTTCAAAAGGTGAGCTATTAATGCACAGACTGCACATTTCAAGACAAACAGTTCCAAAACCTGACAATTACAGTTGTCTTTTGTGAGTGTGCGAATAGAGTAAAACCAACATTTTTTTTCCTAGGAAATTTTTAGAGTACTTGTTTTACGTTCGCAGTCTTGACTGAGTTTTACTATTTGCGAAATATTATTATATCACCATTGTTTTGGATGGTATTGTTATGAGCATTGATGAAAAATGATACGCTGATCAGTTTTAAAATAATGTTCAAGATGCATTTTGATCAGGTTCGCGCAGGTCAAGGTCTTAACTCCAGTTAGTGACAAGAAAACCACATAAGGACACCACACTCGTCCCTCCTGTTTCCAAAACACCCAACTAGAGTTCCTCCTATATCCTTCCCTAATCTGGGAGCACATCTCAAAGCTTGCCAGTCTCTGGGTGGAAAGCTGTCTCTCAGGCAGGAGGCTGTGTTGGGAGCCATCTTGCCTCTTATCTGCTGGGAGGGGGGAGTAGGCCTAACACTCTCCCAGGTCCTGTTCTCTCTCACCTGTGTCTTCTTCAATTAGGTCACTGACATGGCATGGGCATTATTATGTCTGGAAAGAATGTTTGCTACCTGCAGGAGACTACGGAGGAGCATGTCTAGCACTTTTACTCAGTAACATAAATAATGAGGATAGGCAGAGAGAACGCATTGTTGTCACCTTTCTGCACTCAAAAGAAACATATTGCGCTAACTTGATACAAACATGCAGAAAAAAAATATGTTGTCGTATTTGTGCTCTCAGAAGAAACAAAATACAGCGTTTACTTGATAAAAACACGATCTGTATAGACAAGCAGAGAGAACGCATTGTTGCCATGTTTCTTCCCTCATCAGAAACATAATATAGCGCTTACTTGATTTTTTTTTTAAGTTATTTGTACAGACAAGCAGACAGAAAACATTGTTGCCATGATTCTTCCCTCGTCAGAAACATAATATAGCGCTTACTTAATAAAACCATTATATGTACAGACAAGCAGACAGAAAACATTGTTGCCATGTTTCTTCCCTCGTCAGAAACATAATATAGCGCTTACTTGATTCAAAAATGTTATTTGTACAGACTAGCAGATAAAAGCATTGTTGTCATGTTTCTGCTCTCAAAAGAAACATTGCGATAACATGATTCAGAGTATGATCTATAAAGACAAGCAGA
>CM054147.1:20690601-20703101 GCA_028751875.1 Rapana venosa
CCACCCGGGGTGGTGACCACAGCAACGTCCCTACAACGACCTCCTCTTGTGAACCTCCAACTCCTAAGGCGTTGGCACAAACTCTTCTTGTCCGCAATTCGTCTGCTTCTTCGCAATTCTTGTTGTTGTTCTTGCTGTTGTCGTCGTCGTTCTGCCTCATCTTCTTCTTCTTCTTTTTCTTCTTATTCTCCTCCTCCTCCCTCTCCTCCTCCTCCTTGTCTTCCTTCCCCTCTTCTATTTCTCCTGCCGATCTCTTTATTTACGCTTCTAACAGGGACGTATTTCTATTAACTTCTGACATTACTTTTAATAAAGCCGCAGCAGGAGGCACTGCTGTTTTGGAAATTGGGCAGAAATGTGATTATAGTTGAGATGCCTTGCTCACAGTACATCCCCACTCTCTCCGCCAAGTGGGCATAAGGACAGTCAGCAATGGGAATGTTCTCCTACGGCCAACTAGCCCCCACGGCTGCAGCACATATTGAGGACTTTGCAAGTGAGGCCTCCTAGTCAGCGAGTCATAGTCGACCACTAAAGACTAAGCTGCCGCAAATAGTATGCATTAACATTTTAAACATACTTCTTTTGCATACATCGATAACAAAATGTAACTTCTTTTGTCTGTGCATTGGAGTTCTACAAGAAATCCATTTTCACAACTTTCTATATACTGTGCTGAGCCTATCGCTTATCTTGGAGTTGAAAAGGCTTTCTGTCTATCTTTGCACAACCTCTTTCCTTATTGCTAAGATACGACTCAAAATCCATTTTGGCCGACATTGTCAGTTGGGAGGACAAGGCAAGGCCACAGGAGGAGGAGGGGGTTGTTTGTGTAGGATTGTAGTTTCCTTCTGAGCTTGCTGCCGACAAAGAAACGGACAGGGAGTGATGAAATAGTGTTTCTCTTTTTTCTGAGAAATGGATTCTAGTTCTGAATGATGGAAGGGAGCGATAATGATTGGCTACGTGTCTGGCACTGCTCTCACACAAGAGATGTGAATACTGATTATTCCTTGTTTTCCATTATCACTTTCCCTGTTGTTATTGTTGTTGTTGTTGTATATATTGTTGATGTTTTATCACAAGAACTGGTTTCGAGATGACGGAAATATTTCGACATGTTAAGCTCTGCCTTTGATAGCATCAATGATAACGTCAACATGACACACACAGCGGCTTCTTCTTCTTCTTCCTTTTCGTTTTCTTCTTCTTCTTTTTCTTTTTAGTCTTCTTCTTTGCATTCTTCTTCTTTTTGCCTTCTTCTTTGTCTTCTTTGCATTCTTCTTCTTTGCATTCTTCTTCTTCTTCTTCTGTTAAAGTTTCAGTTTGTTTTCTTTTGGGGGCAGAATTGTAAATAGGCATTTAATGTGTATCATTCTTTACCCATTAAAGATTAAATTAATCAATCAATCAATCTTCTTCTTCTTTGCATTCTTCTTCTTCTTCTCCTTCATCATCATCATCTCTTCTTCTTCCTTCTTCTTCTTCTCTTCGCAATTCTTCTTCTTCTTCTTCTTCCTTCATCATCATCATCATCATCTTCTTCTTCTTCTTCGAAATTTCTTCGCAATTCCTCTTCTTCTTTCTCTTATTCTTCTTCGCAATTCTTCTTCTTCTTCTTCTTTCTTCTTCTTCTTCTTCTTCTTCTTTTTTTTTCTTCTTCTTCGCAATTCTTCTTTGCAATTTTTCTCTTCTTCAAAATTATCCAGAATTCTTCTTCTCTTCAGAATTCTTTTTCTTCTTCAGAAATCTTCTTCGCAAGAATACGCGCCTTTGGTATCAAATAATATAACTTAGTAACCGTTGTGTGTCAAAATTTAAGACACTAGATATCCTGCAATCAATACAGATATGCCCTGAACCCTTTTAAACCAACCATAGAAGCAAAACATGTTTTGGTTTTTCTTGCCACTTAAATAGTTTCATGTTTTTTCTTTTCTTTTCACAACTCCTTCACGTGTCTAAACTTTGCCTTGAAATTTCTTTTTTCCTCTAAACATGTCAGCCAGAACATAACACATCTGACAGACAGAAGACAGGGGGTGGGGGTGGGTTGGGGGGTGGGGTTGGTTGCTGTTTACCACGGCAGGATTCCGTTTGCTGCTCGGTACCGACAAAGGAGTTACTGCCCTTGTGTGGTAAGAAATCAGTTCTCGATGACAGACAGCAATAGTTGCTGTCTGAGCGTTCGACGGAGAAAAAGTCCCAGTTCAGTATGACTGAGTGACAGGTCATTGTTTGGGAAGATGACTACCCTATCCTCGTGAAAGAACTGTGAGCATTGATGATTGTTTGCTGTCTGCTGATATCAGTTTTTATCATATGATTGTTATTGCTATTATGAACTTGGCGTTGCTAGAGCTGGCTTCCTGATTACGAAGTAAGTCAGATTTTGGGGGGTCGAAACTTTAGGTCTTGTGATTCTGCTAGAATATTCTACATATATGACACGGTTATAAAGTTTTGACATCCTTGTCATTATGGTTGAAAGGAATCCCGGTGTCACTATCATTGCTGCTGTTGTATGTTGACGAAGTTTTTGTTGAAGTAATGGATACCTGTCACCACCACCACCCACACACCACCACAACCACTACCACCATCACCACCACCACCACCATCATCATCATCATCATCATCATCATCACCATCATCATCATCATCATCATCATCATCATCATCATCATCATCATCGTCGTCGTCGTCGTCGTCGTCGTCGTCGTCATCGTCGTCATCGTCGTCATCATCGTCATCATCATCGTCATCATCATCACCATCATCATCATCATCGTCACCACCATCATCATCGTCGTCGTCGTCATCGTCGTCGTCATCATCATCATCATCACCACCAACATCATCATCGTCATCACCACCATCATCACCATCATCATCACCAACTTCATCACCACCATCGCCATCATCACCACCACCACTACCACAATCCCCACCATCCCCATCATCACCATCATTATCATCATCACCACCATCACCATCATCACGACCGCTATCACAACCACCACCACCACCATCATTATCATCATCATCATCATCATCATCATCATCATCATCATCATCATCCTCCTCCTCCTCATCCTCATCATCATCATGAGCATCTTCATTGTTGTTCAGGTCATCAATATGACCACAATTGTTGTCGTATATTGTTATTTCTGTCATCACCGTCAACGACAACAGCATTATTTTTTGTAGCATATATAACAAAACAAAAAAAACCGCAACTCATGCCTTTTACTTGCAAAAGGAAGAAACAGACCTGTATCTCTTAAGTTGCCTGCACAGTCATTGATCAACACAAGTTGGTTACTGAGTCCCGCATACACATACACACACACGTGCGCGCGCACGCACACATACACACACACTTACACACATGCGCGCACGCAAGCACGCACACACACACACATATACAAACATACTTTAGATTAGACTATAAACCAAGGCCCCGTGTGCGAACGCACGCAGAACATCTTGAGCACACGTTAAATCCCGTTCCGCTTTTCGAAAGAGTAGGTCATAGTATGCTGGTGGGAGCAGATGACAAAATTTACAAAACTGCACACACATGGGGACTGGATGTAAAAAAAAAAGCACATGAGTGCTTAGTCCAGTTTCCTTGATATAAACAAATGAAATAAGAAATAAACTAATGAATAAGGAGACAGATATTTGGGAGCATGTGTGTATGTGTGTGTGTGTGTTGGAGTGTGTGGGTGCGTGCGTGCGTGCGTCTGTCTGCCTACCTGTTTGTCTGTCTGTCTGTCTCTCTGTCTCTGTCTCTCTCTGTGTCTCTGTCTCTCTCTGTCTCTCTCACCACCACCACTACCACCAACCCGCAGAGCAGAGTCAAATATTGTTTGTTCAGGCTGATTACATGTCTAACTTGTTACTCTCTGGTTTGCTTGCTCGCTTGGTTGCTTGCTTGTTTTTTCGGCAGTTTGCTTGCTCTTTGCCTATTAGTTTGTTTGTTTGTTTGTTTTTTCATGGAAAATGGGTTATCTGCTCCTTCATTTTAAATGAATCTGTTTTGAAGAACTCTTTAATAAACGATAACTTCCATCAAAGGAATGATGATCAATTTCTTCTAAGGATGATTTATGTTCGTGAGGGATCGCAAGCAGTCACAATTTCATTTGCCGCTGTCAGGAAGTTTTATTCTATCATTGAGTGATGTGTATTTTAAAGGCTTTGGCATTTGTTCAGAAGATTTAGTTCAGGGAAACTGTAATTTAAGCAAAACCAACGAGGCAAAAAACACCCCAGGAAATTAATAAGAAGAATTGTACAAAAGAATTGCAACGAAAAAGGAAAAGAATGTGAAGAAGAACAATGCGAAGAAGAAGAAGAAGAAGAAGAAGAAGAAAGAAGAAGAAGAAGAAGAAGAAGAAGAAAAGAAAGAAGAAGAAGAAGAAGAAGAAGAAAGAAGTAGAAGAAGAAGAAGAAGAGGAAGAAGAAGAAGAAGAAGAAGAAGAAGAAGAAGAAGAAGAGGAAGAACAAGAACAAGAACAAGAACAAGAACAAGAACAAGGCTGATTTATTGAATCTTTTATGGGTAAGGAACTAAGCACAAGAAAGGCCTTTTTATACAATTCTTCCCCAAACTAAAACAAACCAAAAAACCTCAACAAAAACAAAGGAAAAGAAAAACACCTGATAAACATGCTTGAAAATCTCTGAACATGTCAACAAACTGCAGGGAAAAAAACTTCCAAAAAAAATCTGTATGAAATTTACTTCAACTTTATGAGAATACCCACAGTCACATGCAGTCATTCACTTACACACACACTATTATTATTATTATTATTATTATTGTTATTATTATTATTATTATTATTATTATAGTCATTTAATAATATTTCACACTTGTGTGTATGTGTGTGTGTGAACAAAAACAAGAACAAAAACAAGAACATTCTTTATTGCCATACAAGTCCATAAGGCTTATAGACACAAGTAAACAAGTTCATAAAGGAAAAAGGAAAAAAGTCACCGGAGATGCATACAATCAAAAACGTAGTGATAAGGTGTGTGTATGTGTGTGTGAGTGTGTGTGGTGTGTGTGTGTGTAGTGTGTGTGTGTGTGTGTGTGTGTGTGTACATGTGCGTGTATATGTGTTCCTATGTGTCTGTGTGCGCGTGCGTTATGTCCTTACTTTTGAAACTGCTAAATATCTAAGTTGGTAAACTGCCCACAAACAAAACGGGTTTGGACATCACATGTGATCCTAATATTCTGACTCGAAGAGATTATAGCCTGAAATCTCAATCCATAGCTGCTAATGGGATGTTTCCCGCCTGTGATCCCTGTTAGATGTGCAGTTAACTATGCCTTGTCAGTTCGTCTGTCTCTCTGTACATCTGTTCATCTGTCTTATCCCCTACGCAAAATTGAGGCTGGGGAGGGGAGAAGGGGAGCTTGTTTTTATCACTCTGTGTGATTGTGTGTCTGCCTCCATATTCATCTCTGTGTGTGTGTTTTTTTTGTCTGGTAGTTTTCTTATTTAAATAGTCTATCTATCTATCCATCTATCTATCTATTTATCTATCTATCTATCTATCTATCTATCTATCTACCTACCTATCTATCTATCTATCTACCTATCTATCTATCTATCTATCTATATATCTATATATCTACCTATCTATCTTTCTATCTGTCTACCTATCTATCTACCTATCTACCTATCTATCTACCTATCTACCTATCTATCTACCTATCTAGCTAGCTAGCTAGCTATCATCTAACTGTTTATCGTTCTGTTATTGCATCTATTGGGGGTTGGGGGAGGGATACATCACACGATCTATTGTTTTGTCCATCTATTTGTCTGTCTGCCTATGTCTATCAGTCTATCTTTCTATGTATCGTTCTATCGTTCTTTCTTTTGTTCTACCTGTATGTAATTATATAGTTTTATTCGTTTTCGGTCTTTGTTTTCGCATATTGTTTGAAAATCCCTGCACTTTTTCCACCAGGTATAGGTGTTTCTGGGTTTGTTTGGGTTTTTAACCTTTTCCAATGGCCAGTAACAGTAAACCCTGCAGGATTCGGGAATAGAGTATTTTCAGGAAAGCCGTGGACATTGCTTTCATCTGTGTCATAATTTTGTGATTGTTCTGCCGTTCCATACCAGCTAGTTCCCATCTCTCCATCCCAGCCAAACATCCACTGGTGATGTTTTATTTTTAGGGGCCAGTTTGTAGGGTGTTAGCCAATGCTGGGCCATTGTGAGGCCACCAACCAAAGAAGCCCAGCACTGTGGCTAGATCACCCCAATGCTGTTCAGTGGAGTCTCTGTTGATCGAAAATGTACCTAATAAGATATTCTACTGAAGCCAGTATTAGATTACCCTCGGAACTAGACTGAGCTGACCACTTTGGATGGTGATCCTCATAATGTCTATCTAACTACTACTCTGTGTGAGCCCCTTAGTCCCCCAAAGGTTTTAGCACAAACTCATTATGGGCGTAGACGTGTGAAGACTAAACCGATAAACTAGAGCAACATCAGGCACCGATTCAGAAACTATTTGTTATCTGTTAGATGATGGGTGGCAGTGATGAGGATGATTCTATACTACTGCTATAGAAGTGAACCATTTTCTAGATTACTTTACTCTTCACTGCTTGTCATCATAAGACACGTCAATTACCCAGGCCCGAAAGATACAACCACCTGAAGTGTTTGTCAAATGATTCACGCAGCTCTCTGGAAAATTGCTCGACCATGTGAGCCCAGTCTTCTGCATCCACCTCACGGCAAGACCACTCTGGTGCAATCTTCACACCTTCACCTTTATCTATCCCGTAGTCCTGTAGACCCTGAAGGAGGGAGCCACTGAAGCTTTTGCTACCAGCTTCTTCCACTATCTTTACATCTTTGCCTTCACCTCTCCCTTAGTCCTGTAGACGTGGAGGAGGGAACCACTGAAGATTTTGCAACCATCTTCCTCCAGGCCCTGTGGTACAATCTGGCAGTCTCCAAAAGACCTTTAGACTCACAGAAATCGAAACTGCAACCCCTCAACCAGGACCATCCAGAAATAAGATGTACAAACAACTTTGCCACTGTGGCTGGTGAGAAACTAGGGACATGTGGTCCAAAAAGGAGAACGACTGAAGCAGAGAGAGTAAGAGAGAGGGGGGTGTTATTTTAAAGGAGTGAAAAAACGTGCCGAAAAGAAGTGTGGGGTGTGTGAGAGGGGTGGTCTTAGAGAGGGCTGACACTGTTTTTGTGGCTGGAAGAGGATTAGTGAGAGGTCTGAGACAGCCTAATCTGTAGCCTACACTGAAAGGCGTCTGCTCTTTTCTTGTTCCATGTCTGGGTGTTTTGTTGTTGTTGCTTTTGTTTCTTTCATTTGTTTACCAGTCTTCTTCACTGACTGTCTGTCTGTGGGTTTTGTTATTCGTCTGCCTGCTAGCACAGAAGTGTATACTGTGTGCCTGTGTGTCTCTGACACTTCCTTGTCTGTGTTGTATTTTTGTCTTGTTTTCAACAAGATTATACAGACAAAATTAGAGACATAAGCAGCCTGTTGACAGTTATTTAGCTGTGTTCTTTACTGTACACAAATAAGTAAATAGATAAATATAATACATACATGAACGATGAATTAGATCCTTTTATATATGAAGAATAATGAGTACTTTTCTACACTCAGGCCTCATGTGCATGCCGTTTGTTAATTTTGTCATGAATTCCCACAGAAACATACGGCCGACTTTTTGATGAACGGAGAAGCAGGTTTTCAAAGTGCCGGCAAGATACTCTGCATGGGTGCCCAGGGGACCTCGGTCTATAGGCTCACACGAAGGACTTGTAATGCAGGGGGTGACTGCAGGGCGAAACTCCCCTTGACCAGGTGTCTCAGCGGTGACTCCAAGACAGGCTTGAACTCGGATAGACAGACCGTAATTGCAGCGCTCAAACCACCAAACTATAGCTTCCCCATGAGTAAATAGACAGATAACGAAAAAACAAGGGACAAAAAATTGATTGAATATGAATAAATAAACATATAGTGAATAAATGAATAAATGGATTTTCCTGTTTGTTGATTTGTCTTTTTTTCCTAATCAATCGCTGTCTTGCGTGTGAGATAGTGGAACATTATAGGAGAGTGGGTGTTGTAGAGGTGGGTTTTTTTTCCTTTTCATGCTAAAAGAATCCAGGCCACTTTTTTTTCTCGTTACGCTTTTTTGTATACTCGTTCTTGCTTTATTGTTGCTCTGCTAATCAAGGAACATAACAATCAAATGACACACACAAAACAAGTGGGGCGGAGCTAGTGGTTTCTTTATAGCCCATGCAGTCTGGACATCTGACACGTGACATTGGTCTGAAGCTTAAGCTGTCTCCCTTTCCCGGTCAGTCAGAACTGAACTGCAGTGGTGAACTCAGTCCTGTCTGTTGGTGTCAGAATTCTGTTCCAGGAATTCCCTCTTTTCTATCCCTTTCTTTGTTCTGCTTTGCTTTCTTATTTTCTTTCTGTCACATCCTGCTTGTATTATCTTCTGCGTTCTTGGTCCATTCTCCTGCCTTTGTATCTAGAAAGACTTCAAATATGAAAGTTTTCTCCTACGTCTGAGTCGGATGCGCTGGGCCTGACTTGCTAGGCGCTTAACGGCGACGCAACGCATTTTCGCTCATATGACAGACAACGACAGTTGCTGTCTGAGTGTTTATTGATGAAGAAGAAGGTACCAGTATACATTTAGATTGACATTGAGTATGATACACACACTGTGGTCTCTGTACCAGTTTGTTGGCATCAGAATGACTTGGCATTGTGTTAAATACATAATATAGTGTGACCTTAGTCCGGTCTTTTGTTATCAGAATGTATAGCATGGCATTATGTATAACACATACAGTATGCTCAAACAACAAAACATTTGCCCATTAGAAAAATGTACGGTAAAGGGAGGAAATCTAGTAGGTTATGGTTATGTGCTTTGTTTTTCTTAAAGACTTGTTTCAATTTGAAACATAAATATAATTCCTATAAAAAATATGGTATGATATAAAGCAATGTAAAACAATGCAATGTAAACCAACGCAACAGAAGAAAGCCGCAATGTAAATCAGTACGACGCAACATAATACAAATGTTTAAAAAGAATAAGACACAACAGAAAAAAGATAACGAATAACTACAACAGTGCTAACAATTGATATCAAAACTGTACATAAACAACACTATTTACTCTAACTATGCACCTATTTAATAAAGCGTCACTCAATGATGTTTTCAACGCTGTCTAAACAAAACAAGTTATGCCGTTACCAAAAGCGAATATAAACAGAAAAACACATGGTTTCCTAATACTATCAGCGAGACGTAGCTTTTGCTTTAAAAAACAAATGATGGCAGCCATCAACCAGACTCAAACTCAAAGGGCAACGTAATTATGGTCTTCCTCTAAGTGCTCATGTTTTCTGAGAATTGGCATGGTACTTAGGAAAATGACTGGCGGAGTTGATTGGCAAGCCCTCTAATCTAAGTGATGGAGGCACAGGTGCATAATCTTCAGAGGAGCTTCCAGAAGTATGCGTTGTAAAACGTAGATTGAGAGAAGATCTTCATCGAAGTATATATTCCTTTGCTGTTGTTGTTGTTGTTGTTGTTGTTGTTTTTGATGATAATGATGGTCTTCTTGTTCTTGTTCTTTCCTTTAAACAGAGGACAATAAAAAAAAAATGAATTAAATTATGTTCTTCTTCTCCCACACTCACTCACAAAAAACACACCACTCTCCCCCCAAAAACACACCATAAACTCACAAACACACACACACAGCAAACTCACAAACACACACACACACACACATACACACACATATACACACACGCACGCGCGCGCGCGCACGCACACACACAACACAACACAACACACAACACAACACAACACCACACACCACACCACAACACAACACACACAACACCACACCACACACAAGACAACACACAAAACAACACACACACACCACACACACACAACACACACAACACACACACACACACACACACACACACACCACAACACACACAACACACACAACACACACACATACACGGAAATCCAGCATTCATAAACAACAAATCCATGTAGCTGAGATATGGATTCACAGACCGTAAAAGCGTATTAAGTTAAAAAATAAATAAAAACATAGAGAAACCAACCTTTAAAGCAGCAAACATTAAAACCAACGCTGACAAACACCATGCCACATGATTAGCACCACGTGTCTGTGTGTCAGTGATCAGCAGGTAAAGGAACATACAGACGACATGCGCACGAGCACACAGATTGCAAGGATGCAGGGGTGGGGGGGGGAGGGTGTAGGGGGGTGTTGGGGGTGGGTTTACAGCTGCTGTTTATTTATCTGCCCTTGATCTGTCTGCTACTTTTATGACAGCTTGAAACTGTTTTGAAGAAGAGTTTGGGGATGTGGGTAGGGGTTGAGGTAGGGTGGTGGAGGTGGTGGTAGGGGGCTTCAGGTGGGGTTAGTTTGCTCGTCTACTTCATCAATAGGGTTTTTTTTTGTATTCTTTCCTACATTAAAAAGGTTTATTTTATTACTGATTTGTTGTTCTTGTTGTTGTTCTACTTCTTCTTTGCATTTCTTCTTCTTTGCAATTCTTCCCAATTCTTTGCAATTCTTCTTCTTATTCTTCTTCTTTGCAATTCTTCGCAATTTTCTTCTTCTTTGCAATTCATCGCAATTTTTCTTCTTCTTCTTGGTGTTGTTGTTCTTCTTCTTCGCAAATTCTTGCAATTCTTCTTCTTCTCCTTCTTCTTCTTCTTCTTCTTCTTCTTCTTCTTCTTCTTCTTCTTCTTCTTCTTCTTCTTCTTCTTCTTCTTCCTTCTTCTTCTTCTTCTCTTCTTCTTTCTTCTTCTTCTTCTTCTTCTTCTTCTTTCTTCTTTTTTCTTCTTCTTCTTCTTTGCATTCTTCGTAATTTTTCTTCTTCTTTGCAATTCATCGCAATTTTTCTTCTTCTACTTGGTGTTGTTGTTCTTCTTCTTCTCGCAATTCTTCTTCTTATTCTTCTCCTTCTTCTTCTTCTTCTTGTCCTTCTCCTTCTTCTTCTTCTACTTTTTCGCAATTCTTCTTCCTCGCAATTCTTTGCAATACTTCTTCTTCGCAATTCTTCGCAATTCTTCTTCCTCGCAAATCTTCTTATTCGCAAATCTTCTTCTTATTCGCAATTCTTCGCAATTTTTCTTCTTCTCCTTTGCAATTCTCCTTCGCAATTCTTCTTCGCACATCTTTTTCGCAATTCTTCTTCGCAATTCTTCTTTCGCAATTCTTCTTTCTCGCAATTCTTTTTCTTCACATTTCTTCGCAATTCTTCTTCTTTGCAATTCTTCGCAAGTTTTCTTCGTCTTTATAATTACTTTTCTTATTAATATTCGGAATTCTTCTTTTGAATTATTCTATTTTTACAATTCTTCTTCTTCATTGTTTTTTTTTTTTTTGCAAAGTGATGACAGTGATAAGGGCAAGGATTTATTGACTGAAAATGACTACCAAAAAAATAAGAATCAAAATCCAACCTCCCCTGATGCAGTGTGGGAAAACCCAGATCAGCATCAGGCCATGCAACTGGCATGTCATGTCTTGTAAGCGGAGGAAAGGATGTATAAGAGGAAATGTGCACGGGCAGACAGAGTGCAGGGTGAAGGATTTATTGCTGCTCTTTATGTCACAGTCCTGCATCTGTCTGTAGGTTCGTGACAGCTGTGGGGGAGGTGGAAACGAGGGCAGGCAGACGTGGCTACCTAAATCTTCTTTGAAATTCTTCTTCTTCTTCTTTGCAATTCTTCTTCTTCTTTGTAGTCAGTCTTCGCAATTTATCTTCACAAGTCTTCTTCATAATTCTTCTTCTTTGCACTTCTTCTTCTTCGCAATTCTTCTTCTTCTTCTTTGCAATTCTTCTTCTTCTTCGGAATTTTTCATCGGAATTCTTTTTCGCAATTCTTCCTTGGAATTCTTCTTCGCAATTCTTCTTCTGCTTCTTCTTCGCAATTCTTCTTCTTCGCAATCCGTCTTCGCATTTCATTTTCACAAGTCTTAGAAATTCTTCTCCTTGGTTATTCTTTCCAATTCATTTCCTTTTTTCTTGATGGAGGAGAGGTAAGAAACAGAAAGAAACTAACACTCAGAAAAAAGTCTGGTACAAATAAAAAGAAAAAAAATGTTAGAAGTAGAAAAAGAGAAGAGTAGAGTTCTAAAAAGTCATGATGCTATAAGAAGACAGAGACTGACACGAAGAGACAGAGATAGAAGATCATAGAAAATGGACAAACCACAGAAGCTAAGCTAACATTTACAAATTTTAAAAAAACTCACGTAACTGCGCGATTTAGGCAAGGAGCCAGACAGACATACTTGTACATTAAAAAAAGAAAAGAAAAAAACCGAAAAAAAGAACGTACGCCTACATTTCTGCTGCCGTGTGACAAACAACTAT
>CM054147.1:20711395-20738895 GCA_028751875.1 Rapana venosa
TTTTCGATATCGTCGAAAATCCCTGACATTTTTGCACCAGGTATAGGTGTCCCTGGGTTTGTTTGGGTTTTTAACCTTTTCCAAGGGGCCAGTAACAGTAAACCCCGCAGGATTCGGGAAGAGAGTATTTTCAGGAAAGCCGTGGACATTGCTTTCATCTGTGTCATTTTTTGTGATTGTTCTGCCGTTCCATACCAGCTAGTTCCCATCTCTCCATCCCAGCCAAACATCCACTGGTGATGTTTTATTTTTAGGGGCCAGTTTGTAGGGTGTTAGCCAATGCTGGGCCATTGTGAGGCCACCAACCAAAGAAGCCCAGCACACCAGCCGCCATGGCGCAGTGGTTAGCGCCTTGGGTTACGGACTGGAAAGTCGCGGGTTCGATTCCCATAAGAGTCATAGGGATTTTTCGGACTCCGGCCGGCTCCTATCCAGAGTGAGTGTGCTGTGGGCTCAGTGGGAAGACTGGGACCACACAGTCGAGCTTCATCCACTTAACGGATGCGAGTTTGAGAGTGTTGCTCAAATTACCTGACCAACACTGCAGGTGTCTGTATCTCTCGGGCCCGGTTGACGCCGGAATATATTATGATAGTAAGCGAGAGTACAACCCTGTCAAGTAGTCTCAAAGCATATGCACTTACACAGCAGCATCATTACGTCATCCTTATTGTCATTGATTATCAAGCAATAAAAAACCAAACTGCCTCTGATTCGGTGGTCCTAGTTTCTCTGGTCTCATGGTGACCTCAGATTCGGTTTGCCCATACACTTCTGTGCCTGTGGTGAGTTTGTGTCAAAGCCTTTGGGGTTGGGGGCTCGTGGGGGACGGTCGTTGGAGGGATGTTGTGGTGGTTGCCACCTCGGGTGGGCAACTCACTCAGCCTGGCTCCGCGACTGAGCTAATACTGTCGTTAGTAGGGGGCTTAGTAGGTGATGTCCTGCGTATGTTAGCTCAGAACAGGCACCACTGAACACCGCCAAAGTGACCCAGCAGCAGTGCAGGGCCCCTCTGGCTGGTGGCCCCACGGCGGCCTGATAGTGATTGGCTCCCTGTGGACCTCCGACTCTGGGGATGAGACATAACAAATCTGGGTATGGCTGTGGCGGGGAGATTGGAATGAGCGGCGTGGGAACAGCAGGACGGAGGACGTCACAGAAGATGAGGCAGCAAAAAAAAAAAAGAAGCCCAGCACTGTGGCTAGATCACCCCAATGCTGTTCAGTGAGTCTCTGTCGATCGAAAATGAACCTAATAAGATATTTCACTGAAGCTAGTATTAGCTTACCCTCGGAACTAGACTGAGCCGACCACTTTGGATGGTGATCATCATAATGTCCATCTAACTACTACTTTGTGTGAGCCCTTAGTCCCCCAAAGGTTTTAGCACAAACTCATCATGGGCGTAGAAGCGTGAAGACTAAACCGATAAACTAAAGCAACATCAGGCACCGACTCAGAAACTATTTGTTATCTGTTAGATGATGGTTGGCAGTGATGAGGATGATTCTACACTACTGCTATAGAAGTGAACCATTTTCTAGATTACTTTACTCTACGCTGCTTGTCATAATAAGACATGTCAATTACCCAGGCCCGACAGATACAAACACCTGAAGTGTTTGTCAAATGATTCACGCAGCTCTCTGGAAAATTGCTCGACCGTGTGAGCCCAGTCTTCTGCATCCACCTCACGGCAAGACCACTCTGGTGCAATCTTCACACCTTCACCTTTATCTATCCCGTAGTCCTGTAGACCCTGAAGGAGGGAACCACTGAAGATTTTGCAACCAGCTTCCTCCACAGTTTTCACACCTTCACCTATCATGTAATCCTGAAGACGTGGGGGAGGGGGGAACCACTGAAGATTTTGCAACCATCTTCCTCCAGGCCCTAGGAGGCACCGTGGTCGAGTGGTTTAGGCGGTCGACTCGTGATCCAGAGGTCGCGGGTTCGATCCCCGCTCGGCTCGGTGTTGTGTCCTTGGGAAAGACACTTTACTCCTATTTTCCTCACTCCAACCAGGTGTACAAGTGGGTACACCAGCTCTGCTGGGGAAGTATCTGGCGACAGACTAGCGTCCTGTCACAGGGGTGGTGACAAACCATCAGTTCGCTTAACGCTACAGAAACCGGGATAAGCTCCGGCTCTTTGGTCCTTCTGGATCGAAAGAACTACTTCCTCCAGGCCCTGCGGTGCAATCTCACTCACTCACTTCACTCAGTCCCATGTCTCAAAGGACGTAGGGGGGACATGAGAGAAGACGCGACAGAGATCTTTTTCCATGCTTCACGATCCTGTGTGGCTCGTAGAAGGTGTTGCAGGGGTTGGGCGGTCCATTCTTTGATGTTGTCAACCCATGAATTTTTTTGGCGGCCTCTTCTTCTCTTGCCTTCAACTGTTCCCTGCAGGATGGTTTTTGCTAAGGTGTTGTGTCTTGTGGTGTGACCAAACTACATCAGTTTTCTCCTCTTTATGGTGGAGAGCAGAGGTTCTTGGGGGCCCACACGCTTTTTGATTTCTTCTTTCACATAGTTGCTGATCTTGTGTTCTTTGTACGATATTTTGAGGAGTCTTCTGTGGCACTTGTTCTCGGCTGACAGAGTCCATGATTCACAGCCATATAGGAGGATAGATATCACGAGGGATTTGTAAAGGAGATATTTGGTGCAGAAGCTGATGTTGTTGCTTCTGATGATCCTCTCGAGTCTGGCTAGAGCAGATGTTGCTGTTGCAATGCGAGCTTTCACTTCATTGTTTGATGTGCCATCTTTTGTTAGGATGGAGCCTAAGTATTTGAATTGGCTCACCTCTTCCAGTATTTCTCCATTCATCCTTATTTCCGTGCTGTCATTACTTGCGCTGTTGACCACGATCTTTGATTTCTCTGTACTGACCTCCATGCCGTATGTGCTCGCTCGATCTGATAGACTATCTGTGAGGTTTTGCGGTACAATCTGGCAGTCTCCAAATGACCTTAAGACTCACAGAAATCGAACCTGCAATCCCCCACCCCCACCCCACCGACCCACCAGGACCAGCCAGAAATAAGACGCACAAACCACTTTGCCACTGTTGCTGGTGAGAAACTAGGGATCTGTGGTCCAAAAAGGAGAACGACTGAAGCACACAGAGAGAGGGGGGGGAGGGGGTGTTATTTTAAAGGAGTGAAAAAACGTGCCGAAAAGAAGTGAGGGGTGTGTGAGAGGGGTGGTCTTAGAGAGGGCTGACACTGTTTTTGTGGCTGGAAAAGGATTAGTGAGAGGTCTGAGACAGCCTAATCTGTAGCCTACACTGAAAGGCGTCTGCTCTTTTCTTGTTCCATGTCTGGGTGTTTTGTTGGATTTTTTGTTTTTTCTTTCAGTTGTTTACCAGTCTTCTTCACTGACTGTCTGTCTGTGTGTTATGTTATTCGTCTGCCTGCTAGCACAGAAGTGTATACTGTGTGCCTGTGTGTCTCTGACACTTCCTTGTCTGTGTTGTTTTTTTTGTCTTTTTTTCTACAAGATTATACAGACAAAAGTAAAGACATAAGCAGCTGGTTGAAAGTTGTTAATCTGTGTTCTTTACTGTACACAAATAAGTAAATAGATAAATATAATACATAAATGAACGATAGAATTAGATCCTTTTATATATGAAGAATAATGAGTACTTTTCTACATCCAGGCCTCATGTGCATGCCGTTTGTTAATTTTGTCATCGATTCCCACAGAAACATAAGGCCGACTTTTTGATGAACGGAGAAGCAGGTTTTCAAAGTGCGGGCAAGACGTTCTGCATGGATGCCCAGGGGACCTCGGTCTATAGGCTCACACGAAGGACTTGTAATGCAGGGGGTGACTGCAGGGCGAAACTCCCCTTGACCAGGCGTCTCAGCGGTGACTCCAAGACAGGCTTGAATTCGGATAGACAGACCGTAATTGCAGCGCTCAAACCACCAAACTATAGCTTCCCCATGAGTAAATAGACAGATAACGAAAAAACAAGGGACAAAAAATTGATTGAATATGAATAAATAAACATATAGTGAATAAATGAATAAATGGATTTTCCTGTTTGTTGATTTGTCTTTCTTTCCTAATCAATCGCTGTCTTGCGTGTGAGATAGTGGAACATTATAGGAGAGTGGGTGTTGTAGAGGTGGGTTTTTTCCTTTTCATGCTAAAAGAATCCAGGCCACTTTTTTTTTCTCGTTACGCTTTTTTGTATACTCGTTCTTGCTTTATTGTTGCTCTGCTAATCAAGGAACATAACAATCAAATGACACACACAAAACAAGTGGGGCGGAGCTAGTGGTTTCTCTATAGCCCATGCAGTCTGGACATCTGACACGTGACATTGGTCTGAAGCTTAATGCTGTCTCCCTTTCCCGGTCAGTCAGAACTGAACTGCTTTGGTGAATCAGTCCTGTCTGTTGGTGTCAGAATTCTGTTCTAGGAATTCTCTCTTTTCTATCTTGCTAGGTTTTGCGTTGTTCTTTTTTTCTACAGTCTCATCCTTGTTGAGAGATTGGGTAAAAGCCGAGTCATGCTCAACCCACTTACTGTTATCCAACACCAGGCAACTTTTGGCCCGATTCGGCTTCGCTCATCAGACAAAAATTGCATAGTTTTATATAAAAATAGCAGTTTACCGTGACTCGGCTTATACCTATCTCTCTACTAAAACTGAAAGTAATATAATGTATTTCTAATGAGCGCAAACAAATAAAATATGGGGAATTTATGCTAAACAATATATTGTCAAGAACTCAATACCAAAAAATACTATAAAAAAAATAAACTAAACTTTTCTTTATTATTATTTATGCTCTGCTGTGCTGACATTTTTTTTTAAAAAAGCTCGCCACAACCAACATTCCACGCGTACCCAGGATCCGTTACAGAGGGAGCAATTTGGAGGACACTGCAAGGAAGCTTTGGTGTGAGAGATTTCCGGCATTCACAACTTGTTGGATCCCGACACACGCATTCCTCAATCACACGCATTCACACTAACATAACAGGACAATAATACACACTCATACAACACAACATAGTACAAACAGGACAATAACAACAAAAACTTAACCGCAACAAACAACTGTCTACACACAACACAACAACCATATATATATATAAATATAGGACCTGTAGCCTACTGCTAACCCTACCGGGATTCGAAAACCACGTGCCTGCTCGCTCTGCCTGCCTGCCAGTCTAACGCATTCCGACTTCCCCCACTGGGGCTGACTCCGACTGGGTGATGAAAGAGTGAAATTAATAATATAAACCTTCATCTGATGGCGCTAATATTAAGACACGCCCCGCTTTTGCGCTGTGTTAGCAAAAGATGTGTGGGCGTGTTGCCAATACAAAACACAGCATGTAGGCTCTAAAGATCATAGCACAGTGTTATTATGTTGGTTGTGTGTGCGAGTGTATGTGTGTGCTGTCTGGCTGCATGTTCTTGTGCGATGTCTTAAAAAATATTGCTATTGGGATTACACTACACTCGTATTTTAGTCGGCTGGTCTGTTTTGTGTATTAGTTACTAGCGCTTTGAGCTTCTGAGTTTTAGTTTTATTCTTTCTCTTTCTTGTCCATCTGTAATAACATCATTCTCCCGAAGGCAATTATTAAACCCATCTCTGTCTTTCATGTGAAAAATTACAACGACTTTGATTTGTTCACGGTAATCTTTTAATATGCTATTATATTTTTGTGTCAGCAACCAAACAGATATCTGTGCATGTTCTCCCATGAAAGCGAAGCTTAGACAAACTATTCCTTTTCTTAACAATGTCACGCTCTGCTGAGCAGTCGTCTATTAAGAAAAGGGTTACTGCCTATTTTCAAAGAGCCTGTAATAGTATTCTAAACACTCGCTTAGCCTGTCAGAGGGATTGACTATAATTATATTCTCATCTGTCCAAATAAATTTTCTCTCTCTGTATGTTTTATTGTTGTGCAGTGTTGGACAGAATATAACAATGAACTCGAAATGATTTTTGTACACTGTTTGTAATAAATCTAAAACAAATACAGTCTTGCCACAGCCAGTCTGCCCGCATATTAGAGAGCAGTGTGCTTCTTTTGGTAGAAAACTTAGCTGGTCCATTAGTAAACAACTTCTTTTAGTCTGTTTCCTTCTATGTTGAGCTGTGCATCCATCACTACAAATAGATATATTTTTATGGGCTCATCATTTTCTTGCTCTTTCTCTATTTGTATAGTTATTCCTTCTGAGCCGTTTTCAATGCGTCTTCCTGAACCATGCAGCTTATCATCATCTGTTGATCTTAAGTCAACCCACAATGCATATTTAGATGTTAGGTATTCATGAAGCCTAACATCATGTAGATGTAAAGATTTGCTTGTAACACCAGTAGTGGTATCATTGTGTTGACCAGAACCAAAGTATTTTCTTACCTCATCAAAGTGTTGATATGGTAAATAGCCTGAGGCATAGACTTGATTTGGTTGCCCCTCTATAGTACATGATAAATGTTTAATACCGGGATTAATAAACCTCTCACTTAATCTGGAAAAGGGGGTGGCTGGTTCTTCAAACAGCATTAATATTCCTTTTAATGATCTTGCCGGAGTGTTCAGATTTATGTTCCACACAGTATCTGCTTTACTCTTCATTAATGTGCTATGGTTAAGCACTCTTTCATAATAGATAGCAAGCCTTGACTGATATTGCTGTGCAATCAAGCGTGCAAGCTCTGGGTGATTGACAACATCATACTCTAAAGATATACTAGATATTTTGTACTTTGCGTCAGCGTCACTGGATGTAATAACACGAGCACTGTCATTAAAGGTCAGCTCATACGACAGTCTGTCTCTGAGTGCGCCCTGATAGTAAGGCATGTGAGAGCTGAGCAGTTCAAAGTCAAGAGGAATACAAAACCTGTTACCATAGGCTTTTGCTATGGCAGCATCTTTTTTCCTGTTTCCCTTATCAGCAGAACCTACTCTGTGTTTTAGTCCCTCATCATCCTGTATGCCTGATAAATAAGATCATCTCTTTTTTCTTTTGTCATCCATAAATCAGTATAGATCAAGAATATGTCGGCGATTGTTCAATGAAGCACTTCTGCCTTCTAGCTTGACACTAATCTTTTTATAATAGCCCTACCTAAGTTTGTACCACACTTCTGTTTGATCATCTCTAGATCAGTTCAATCTGAAAGCAAGCCTAGTTGTCCCTGGAACAATGACATCATCTTTTCCTAAATAGGAAACCTAACAGTCAGAAATCTGATATTCATCAATAGTGGAGGGGTTGTTTGTAATAACGATTGTCTGTCTGTTTCCTTTAATCCTAAGGGATCTTTTAAACGTCTGTATGGATCAAGGATTGTCCAAATGTTTGTGCGCCATCTTTTTTCTATAAGTGCAAAATAAAAAACACATAATAGAATAATGGAAGACTATGATATAGATATGGATGATGTGTTTAGCCAGCTGATGATATGGTGAGGAAAACGCACTGTAGCACCCTTGCATTCAGTCAGAAGAGAATTATTAGAAAGCAGGTTAAAGATTTTTCACACAAGTTTGGGACAACCAACGCCAGAAGTACTAAAACATACTGACTATTGATATGGACAACAAAGACAATCTGTATGCTATAACTGACACAGGACAAAAGGTTTTATTAACAAAGAAAAATAACCCACACCAGTTTTAGCAAAATAATCACAACTCAAGCAAAGACTAAGTATTGTATGGCAGAGAAAACTTGGTATTAGTGATGCACTACACTACTAACAGAGCTACAACAAGCTGTTGCACAACTAAAAAAATGCTGAACAAAACCTACCAACAAAATTGAAAGTCTACCACTTGAAGACCTAGCACAGTCGCAAAACAACAACTGAAACTATTCTAGAGTTGGAAACTAGCTTCACACAAGCAGACAAAGACACAGCACTGAAAACAATAAATGATCAACCCCTACCCATGCGAGAAAATGGGGCTCATCAAGCACTACAGAGTATTAGAGCGAACTGATAATAATTTAGCAAAGCTAAGGTATGTAGACAACCATAGAACTAGAAAAGAAAAAGCTACGAAGCAGAGATGCAACCTGACCAGGAGTAAAAGGAAAGAATCACACAGCGTCTAAAAAATCTGCAAGATGAACGCCAAGCAAGATAGAGGTTCTTAAACAATAACAGACAACAACTACAATCTCAGGTTAGCAGAATAAAAGAAACAATTCATCGAATTCTTTATGAAAAACAGTACATTAGCCGAAGAACGTACACTGTTTCGCGAGAAGCATAACACTGCATATAATTACAGCATTGGGTTTCGCTATTAGACACTTGTGTATGCGCTGACAGGAAGCACACTGCCGCCACCACACACCACTTCTGCACCCACAGGCAAGGCTGGGTTAGGAAACAACTCGGCCACTAGCTGAGCTATAAAAAAATTAGCCTACAAAGTTGGCGACGCATTCCAGGTATAATTGTTCGTTGTTAGCTGCTCATTATCAACAGCAGGAAAATGTTGTGGGATGTAGGCCGAACATTTATGGGCGTTACAGGTTTTAGTTGTTGGTTTTCTTCTTTCTAAAATAAAGATAAGCAAGGCCGCTTAAAAACAAGTTACTTGTTAAAGCAGTTATTTCTCATAGTGATGCTCTCTTACAAGGGGAATAAAATTTTTTTTTTTCTTTGCTCTTGAGGTGTAGTAGTTCTTTCCCTTGTTTCTTGTGTCGGACTTACTACACTTGTTGTTACTACACTTTTTGCTACTGCTGTATTGTTTACACTTTCATTTTTTCCAAGCAGCACATCATCTCCAGCTATAATAATATTGTTGTTGTAGTTTGTAATTGTTCCTATTTGTAACTGCATGTTGGAAGGCAGCATATATAAACCATGTCCTATAGCAAAGTCTACCTTAGACCGTGCATAGTGAAGAACATCTTGATAATGCTTGATGCTTGATGGTAGGTCAACAGCCGAGTTAATACTGTCTTCAAGATTTGCTAGAAACTGCTTCTGTGCATCAAACCCAGTGCCACCAATAATACTTGATCTTGTCTGTGCCTGTGCACCAAGCAAGCACCACACATAGGTCCGAACAGAGTCATTAATCCTCTCTAATCTGGTCTTGTTAACCCTCACTCTTATCAAGAATAAAAGAGTCGTCCATGCATACATGTGCATTTGCTCTATTGAACAAGAACAACTCTTGCACCGCGTGAGAAAGATGTATTTGGCGGCACAGTCAAAAGTTATACCCCCTGTGCACCCCCCCCCAAATACAAAATCCCCCTGCCAGATTTTTTTCTGTGTTTTTCTGAAGCAGTCTTTGAATCAAATTAAAATGCCATTTTTCTATTTATGGACCGCTAATATTTTCGGGAATAAATTCCCTATAACCAGGAAGTCTTTTGTAGCAATGGATGCGTTCTCCAACCGAACTAGCCTTGCGCTGTCTTCCAAAGTTCTAGTTCTTCCTCAAATTTAATCAGCAGGCTTCATTTTTCAGAAGGCTATTTCCGTCAATGTATAGCCGGACAAACTAAGCTCTCTGCCAATAAACGGCAGCGTGGTAGACCAATTGACTGCAGTCTTTTCTGTACTCATTTTCTACTATATGTATAAATTAAATAGTCTAGATACTATTAAATACATCTTGAATGGATCATTGTCAGGTGTGTTGCTTTGCAATGGTTGCGCGGCTGTGGTTCGCGGTGGGTTTGGTTTTTGTTACTTGCTGGGTTCTGCGTTTTGTTTGGTTGCTGCTGCTCCATACCACGCTATGGCTGTATAACCAATTCCCATGGCTGTTATACCTATATTATCTCGTGTAAGACTGAATGTCTTGTTTTTGGTGGGGCTGTGTCTTTTTTTCTGTGTTTTTCTATCAGGCATCTGTTTTTCTAATGTTTCTCCGAGATAAGATCTCGTTTGCTTTGCTTGGTTGCTACAGTTTTTTTTTTCTGTTGATTCCATTCTGCTAACTCTTGCCAGCTTGATCTCTCCCAGGTTTCTTGGTGCAGTTGTTCACTTCGCTGAAAGGGAGGTTGCGTTGGTTCTTGGATTCTCCTGTGCTTCCTGTAGGCTCGATACATGTTGTCTGTGCTTCCATCTTTCTCTATACCTATCGGTAAATTTTATTGTTTTAATGGTATCTTACTAGCACAACTAATTGCGCTTGCGTACAGGAGCCACAAATCGGTAATACAATATCACACTCGCCCCTAGTGTCTCCGCGGTTCTACCACAAAACCGTCTTGCGGCAAAATCATTAAAGCCAAGGTCAGCTTCTGAGGTCACATTAAAGGGACCATACTTGTTGCTTTAGCTATAGGACCAATAACAGTATGCCCTAGGCGTCTTTCACCTTTTTGCTCAAGAAGCTGATTCCATACTATTAAAAATTTATTAATGTTCGTGTGGTGCATAATGCTGCCACCGTTCAACTGTTCGTTGTGTTCCTAAGTAAGCTTTGTTTTCCCACAAGAGCATGAGAGGACCAACTTCGCCTTCTTATCCAGTAGACTCTTCTCTATCTGTTATTTCTTCTGGACTAGAACCAGTAGAACAGTCATCAACAAGAGTTCGTCGCCAATTCATGTTTGTCTCATCTTAATCATATATTTGTGTAAATAAATGAATGGTGTTGTCCTGTTAGCTCGCTCTTTGTTATGTTCTTGTTAGATTCTTGTCAGTTAGCGTCTTTTTAGTCTTATTAAGTTCCTTGCCTTCTGCTGTTCTTCTCTAGATTTTGCTAGGTTCATTGTTTTAGGTTTATTTAGTTCTCCTGTAAGGTTCTTGTTTTAGTTCCGCTGTTGGTTGTTAAATAAGTATATGTTAAGTTCTTAAATAAGTATATTCTATGAAGTTCTTGTCAAAGTTCTTGTCATGTTTTTTTGTTAGGTCCTTGTCGACGGTTCTTGTTAGGTTCTTGTATTAGTTCTTGTTAGGTTTTGATAGGTTCTTTAAATAGCGCATTTGTTAAGTTCTTGTCATGTTCTTATCTATTTTTTATTTCAAATAAAAATAGTGCTTATCTAAATTCCCAGAATTGCGCATTGTTTGCTCTTACAAATAAATTAGTATTACTTTCAGTTTTAGTTAGAGAGGTAGGGATTAAAACCGAGTCAAGGTAAACTGCTTACTGTTTATCCTCAAACCAGGACATTTTTGGTCCTATCTCTCGCCCATAATTTGAAGGAGAAAAAAAACTTATCCCCCTCCACCTCCCGCCTTCTTCAACTACGTGTTCGTCATTGATGACGTGAAAGATTGAGGTCATTGGCTTAAATACTCATTATGACCACTTTGTTTTTGTATCACTCTTATAATCTTGTACACTTACACTCACACACACAACACACACACAGGATCCATTGTTGTCTGTCTCCATTGGAAAGGCCATAGCAACCTAACATGCCTGAATACATTTCCCATAACCAACTGCTCCTCTCTCTCTCTCTCTTTTCTTTCTCTTTCCTCTCTCACTCTCTCTTCCAATGTAATATGGCCTAGGCTGAGATACATTAATTTTGTGACGTTCTGAGCTCTCTGCTCTCTCTCTCCAAGCACACCACGCCCAACGCTAACGGCATCTATAAGCAACACACACACACACACACGCAGCGTGGACATCAACACGCAGAAACCCGCTAACCCGGTCACACACACACTCGTGCACCCCACGCACGCAGGGAAGCATTTCAAAACAATGTGCACACACTTTCACACAATGCGGGGACACACACACACACAATACACACGCACGTGGGGGTGTAGTGTGCTCCACACACAATGACATGGCCATTCAAGTCTATACTAACAAAGGAATTAACTTATTCCCTAACATGTAATAAATACTGGTGTGTATTAAAGTGGATGGACAAAATCATAGGTTTTCATTATTCTTTGGGAATTTTTATAACTTTAATACGCAAGGATTTATTTTGTGGAACTAAACCAATTCATGGAACTTCTTAACATTTTGGGTTTCCTCTATAGTATCTTGGATACATTTGTTCTTAGCTGCAAAAGAAATGACATTGGAATAGATAATGGAATCATCACCAGCTCGTCGTTTTCCCACATTCTCCACAGACTCTCTCTGCTCTAGGAACATTTCTTTATTTCTGCCAATTGGGATGGAAGTCTTTGATTAACTTTCGAAAATGAAATAAAAGTTAATGAAAATTATGGGGAAGAATCGGTCAGATAATCTTCAAAGCAGAAACACTTCTTAAATAGTTTGTTTTCTTTCTCTTTCCTCTATTTTCCTCTTTCGTCTTTCCCCTTCCTCTCCTCTCTTCCCTCCTCTTTTTCCTTCTATATTAAGACATATGTCGTTGTTATTCAACATGAGAAACCACCCACGCGGTTGCCCCAAAATACTGATTTCGCGTAATTACGCGTGTACTTTGGGCTTTTAAACCATTCAGAGGCAAAACATTGAGATCAAAAACTGATTCTGCCAAATGCACTTTAAACCGAATTCGTTTAATATACGTTTTACGTTAGTTAAAATAAGGTCGCATTTGTGGGTATTAACGATATACATATCCTTGTAGCAACTTATAAACAATGTTAGAAAATTTCGCTCACTTCCGATATCACCAGCTCTAAACCAAAAGCAAAGACATCCTTTACTTTACGGTGTTATTTTCCACAGGAAACTGATCAAGTTCCCCCTATAAACCATTTTACTTGGAGTAGATTTTCCAGTTTAAGAATTATTTTGAAGAACTTAAGTTGTAATTTTGAAGTAATTCAACATTGCAAGGGCGTCCAGACCTACATCAATAAAGCAAATTGGAAATACTACTCTGTTATAATAATTCATCGACTGTCTCTCAATGGGAAGAAAAAGTTTCGGCATTTTTTTAGCAGAGAGAACATGCTACGACATGCTTTGATCATATACAGTGTTTTTGTGCCACGTTAAATTTGTTGTTATAATTAAGTTCACGTCCCGAGATATCTTATAAAAGAAACAAACCTTTAATTTCTTTACACCACATGTAAAACAGCATTTTCTTGATTTTACCTCTTGAAAAAGCAAAAATAACTTTTGTTTTTTCTACATTTATATTAAGTTTCCATTTTATGACAATAGTTACAAATTGCATGATAGCACTTTCTGTAGTCTCTTTGATTCTGCACAAATTGCTGCGTATCATCTGATACAATAACAAAAAACATTTTCAGCAAAGATCCTTCCTTTTTCTTTCCACCCCGTGTTTCTGGCTTCCTTTGCCTATTGTAGGATAAACCGTTTATTTTTTCCATAATGTTAGGGCCACTGCATATCATTCAAGTACAAGGCAAGAGTAACGGGGTGACAAGTTTTCACCCTTGACGATCTCCCAGTTGAGGTTTTGCTCTCTCTCAAGTCAGAACACTCCATCGTCACCTTGCCTACACATGCGATTTAGCTTTAGAGTAGATTATATCTTTGATAACCACTTAATTGTTTCCAATCACCCCCAGTGATTCTCGAACAGCCTTCGCCACAGAAAAGCTCTTTAACCCGCTTCGAATCGCTTTTCAAACTCTACCCTCAAAGGCAATAGAGTCGTTTCTACGTGGCCAAGAAACACATCAAATCATGCAATGAGTGCAAACACGTGATCAGTGGTGGATAATCCGCTATATAAACCTGGCTCTGTTCTTGCCATCTAGTCTGCGCATTCATCGACAATATTTTGTCAGTCGCGTTGTTAATTACAGAAGTACATAGTCGTTTCAAAGAACGCGTAGATAGTTATTCACTCTATAATCTATTAGGATCCTCTGAACTTCCTTTATGCTTGCAAACTTGCTTAATAGTTCCATGGCCCAGGATTTGGAGCATTTTTCCAGAGCGAAGGATGACATTAAACAACCTCGTTGTAACTCTATACAAGTACCTGGTGATGCTGCTGTAAAAATTCTCATTAGTGACGTGATCATAACCACATTGTTTTTATTTGATTTTAGTTTCTCGTGATTGCATTCAGTACCTCTCTTCAGTAAAGGGTAAATTTGCTCTTGGGCTACAATGGCGTTATCTCATCAATTTTACTGTGGCAACTTTCTTCGGTCTCTTCTGCCTTCTGAGTATATCACTTTACAAAATGTTCTTAAATGCCTGACATTCGATATGGGAGTAAATGGGTATATCTTTATCTACTTTTATCCCGTTGATTATCTGCCGTATGCCCTTGGGTTTAGAATTCTTTACTCTTCTAATTTTCTTTACAAGGTTATCCGCTGATAAATTTTGAATCGGACTCGTCCTGATTTTTTTTTATAGTCACGATTGCTCTGTTGCCGGACAAAGGTTACAAACTTCTGCTCCTTACAGTGAGCATGCTGATTTACTGCTTTAAGAAAGCTTTTCGCCTTTTGCTCCACCAACTTGCGTTAAACCATGCGACCTTGTAGTTTTTCTTTGCTGGCTTTTTAGACTTACACTTTCTTTTCAACAATCATTTGTTACTGCACACTGTCTTTCATAAGTTGGCAACATTACAAACTACCACTATTACATCAGATTGTGAAATTAGGCTCTGTGGACGCTAACAGATATTTAAGACTGTTCTACCGTTAAAATTTCCTGATCTATCTAATGAGATATATAATCAATTTCCTTTTCTTTGAGCCACACCTTGGGCTTACCCCAAGGGAACTCTGAAGCTTTTAACACTCACGCGTTTGATGTACAATACCAGAAGCACTCCCCCGCTTCTACCCTGTGGTTCCAGATCACCTTAGACAAACTGTCCTACATATAGAGTAAGAACAATAGGGCAATGTACATGTCTGGAATACAGTTCACACAAAAAATCCCAACTCAACAAAGTTGATATAGCATAGCTCACATATCCAATGATACTATAGCGTAATCTACTTCACTGACGTTTCTTACAGGTACATTTACCAAAATTGGGCAACTTCTGTCTGATACATCCGTTTACAATCAAGGCATTTACGTTTTTACAAAAAATTCTATATAAGTTCTTTCCCCCAGATATTTATGGAACTATATCTTGTAGAAAACCGCTGAGAGAACGGGCACAAATATATTGGGTTCATTAACTTTTCACAGTCTTGGCCCCATTGCGGTGCCAAGTCCAACGTTATTATCTACCTACAATTGCGAGTACTAATTCACTGTCCAGTCCGGGCATTAAAATCACCAGAAAGCAGATAACATTTGTGATCATGTGAAGCATTGCTTCTTCTATCTATCAAAGAAGTCTCTATTTCAAAGGGGGACCTTTCTGGAGAAGGTAGTCATAGCCCACCAAAGAGAAGCAATCTCATTTAAACAGTTTCTTGTTTAAATTTGACGACAATGCATTCGCACACAGATCACTACCCTAAACAAAACAATAATATTTTTTTACAGGATCACTTACTTTTGATTTCTACGCTTCACTCTCACTAAAGACTGTTATATAGTGTAAGAATTTTTCTCTCTGTCTAATAGTAGTATTCCCCCCGATTTTCGCTTGTATTTTTCCCGATTTTTATAGAAGCTACATACCACCTGGAATATGGATTTCATCCTCTTTCGTCTAGCTTGCTACTTCCTGGAGTAAAATAACAATGTCATGCTCGGTGAGATATGAATGCAATCAGAATTGGGTTTTTCAGTTTATTAGAATACCACATACATTTAATGCCATACAAGATACCTGTTCTCAAAAAAATTTGACTTTCGGAATTTTACGTCCCAGCGTTAGTGGATTCAGGCATTAGACGGTAGATTTCTTATCACGTATCTAAATTTGCTATGTGTCAATCCTGGTCTTCTCAAACTCTACTCTTTTACTTCCATTACGAGGACACCATTTTGCTTGATAAACATACGTGCGCCGAAGGCATGGACATTTTTTGCGCATTTTCCTTACTAGAGTGTGTGCGTGGGTAAAAAATACGGTTTTCCGTAGGGCAACATAATTAGAATGGTTTTGGCATATCTTAGTGGAGTTTTTGCCTTCAATAGAAGCGTCAACAATTTTTCAACCTTCCTTCACACTCCCCCTGCCGGCCTTTATACATCCCCACCAAAACAAGTCATCAATGCAGCGCCATTCGAATTAACATCCATGTCAGATAAAAAAAAAGACATCAACATCATTCAACACTTTCATCCAGTCAAAAAGCTACTTCTTCCACTTTTTACCTCACTTTCTGGATGATAACATTTTATTCACCTCACTCTGGCTTTTATCAGCCCTATTGCCACTTCCCATTGCCACCTACCATCATTTTCTCTATCTCGCACCGCATCACACTGCCTACGCTAACTATCAGTTACCATCTCTTCCCCCATCATCAAATCTCTTCCCACCAGATCATCGTCCCATCTCTAATCACTTCCATCGCCATGTACCAGACAGTGACCTTCTCGCACCTGGCAACCTCTTTCAGACCTGCATCAATAGTCCTCGTGCCGCCCCCCACTATCCTCGTCCCCACAGTTCAAACATAGCCCTCTACCAAGATCATTCCTATCATCAGTTCTTATCCATATCATATCATCATCATCATACATCATCATCATCATCATCATCATCATCAATCAACAGCATATCGCCGTCACCATGTTGTTCACCATAACCCTGCGCGACCCCTCATCATCATCGTCATCGTCGAAGTCACGTCATCATTGTTGTCGTCATTGTCACCGCTAACAGTGGTCGTGTCATCCTCCTCCTCCTCCTCATCATAATTTTCATCATCGCGTCGTCGTCGACTCATCTCTCATTTCGTTTCTGCAAATCAAATAAACCCCACGATCAGCTCATATCCACCATAGAGGTGGTCAACGTATATCTATGAATTTCGCCACTCTTTCCTTCTCCACAATCATTTTCGTGGCCATATTCGACATCCGTCTACCATCATCTCTTTCTCACTATGCTGGCTATCTCCATGATAAATTCTTATGCCGCCGTCAGCATTCACAGGGCATCTCATCTCTACCATCAGCATCATCATAGTGATCGTAAGAATTTCATGACCTCGCGTCTTGTTAGCAGTCTCATACCACCGCGTCGACTATCCCTCTCAATTTTCCATGTTTTTATCATCCATCCTCATGCATTACTGAAAAGGCCAACCATAATGCCCCCCCTACTATCACACCTTCCTCACACCTTCACCATTCCAATCACTGCCACTCTCAATAGCTACCATGACATTCCCCGCTTTTTATTTCTACCTCTATAAAAACCTCTCCAACATGCCAATCGTCGTCGTTACCTCCGTCGTCGTCTATCATCTTCGTCTTCATCGTCGTAGTCTCATCGAATCAGCATCGTCGTCGTCGATCGTCGTCAATCACATCATCACTGCATCATCGTTATCTCTCAATCTGATGCACAAAGCATTGTTTCTCACGACCAAAGTCTGGCTTTTTTTTCAAAATCTTTTCCGGCCCATCTATTCTCACTACACCTCGTAATCATCACATCATCATCATCATTGTCTCATCATTCGTCGTCGTGCCGTCGTCGTCGTCGTCGTCCTCTGCACTTTCATCAAGGTTGTTGGAGTCTTCCTCAACATTTCTACTCAAAAATCATCCTGACGTATTCTATAACAATTTCCTCTGTTCTATCAACATCATAATCATCTGATCTTGATCCATTTCCCCCCCCTCCGCCCCCCGTCTCCTCATGCATCATCATTCTTGACAAGACATATTATGGGATATCTTTTTATTATTTTCACATTTACCACCCACACCTCCCCCATCGACATCATCATCCATCATCGACAAATCATCACTATTACAAATAATCACCACCATTCCAACTCAACGACTCTCATTTATCATCATCATCACATCGTCGTCATCATCATCATCATCACCAGAACACCACAACATCTGCATCACCGTGTTTCCTCTTCTTCTTCTCATCCTGAGTGGGCCGGCAGCGCAGCAAAGACTTGCCGCTACCAGAAGCTCACCGAAGCCTCACCATTCCACGTTTCCCATCATCTTTCCACACACGCCCTCCTCCTTCCTTGCTGTTTCTAACACCCTCTGTTCTAATTATCGCGCTCTAATATCGGTTGTTTCCCTCTTAAATGTCCACCGCTCTCTCCCGCCACCACACCACCATATCATTCCACAGACGCCATCTCTTCATGCTCAACTTCGTGAATATCAACCGTCCGCTCATACAGCCCCTACCATGCACTGTGTCGATTATCGTGCTCATAACTATGCCATTGCTTATTGTTTTTCATCCATTGTCATCTCTTCATCATCCCTGCCGTCCCAGCCAATCACGCCATAGTACCCTTTGGTGTTCGCCTTTTGATGATGATGTTGGCAAGGAATACACCAATGTTGGTGAAATGACCCGTAACATGGCAAGTAAACTCTTTGCTCTTTGTACACCTGTCTCAGTTTAAATACAACACAACAACCAAAGTGGTGATTGAAGGCTCTCTTTCCTCATCAGTTCCTTCTGACTCTCCTAGAATCCTTCCACCAGCAGAGCAATGTCTCTCGTGACAAAATGCCAGCACAATGTAGCTTTACTACTCACTTCAATTCAAAGAGAGAAGAAGGCTTCCATGAAAACTATCTGTATAACAATCAAGGACCTACTACAACGTTCGTTGACTCGGACTCAAATTCGTAATCCATATTACATTGATTCATAAAATGATAATAATACTAATATACATACATAACCATGTCCTGCGGTCCCGCAATAAGAGCACTGAAACATGCCCAAACTATTGGAGATTAATAAGATCTTGGGATGTGCATCCAAGCGTTTGAGAAGGATGGGAGATTGGTGAGTTATGCTCGCTTGAGTAAACAAATGGATGGTTACTGCTCAAGCGCACAGCACATAGAAGAAGCCTAAGAAAGCTTGGTTTCCTAACGCTGAACAGTGCGTAATGTGATCTAGCTGAATCCTTAGCAAGATGATTTTACTGCGTACAAGTAACATATAACAGCTAATAAATGGCACTCAAAACCAAGCATCAACTGCAGATCAGTTAGAGTTTATTAGTCCATTACCACTCTCTATGCCCCGACAAAAACTTTCCGTTAAAGCCATTTAATGCGGACAGAAACATAGCACTAGCATATCAATCAGCAGGCAGAAATGAATTAGAGATAATAGCATTACAGAATAAGGACACATTACATGCTTCTAGAAAAGATCAGTGACTAAACCATCACCCCATTGCTACGATTCCTTCCATTCACTTTCCTCTGGATGATCAGTACCCCATGGTGTTTGTTCTGGTTTGCAAGAGATAAGGGTCAGAGCTACTTCTTGTTCATGGATGGATCTACTATTAACTGACAGACCTCGGACGTGCTGCCTCAAAATTTGCTATTGCCTATTCGGAACACAGTGGCGTGACAATGACATTGAAGCGACATTTCAGTAATAAGTAACTTGCTCTAGTCCCACCACAGCTGACACAATTAGCATCCTCAATCTACACCACATTGGACTTGTTTGCAGTCGATTACACGGATGTTTTCACTGTCCCGGACAATTCACAGCTTACAGAAACTTAATGAAAGAAAACCAAAAAACAATTACACACGTTTTTTTCAACAACAGTATAAGAAGAAGATGACGCACCGCTAAATATTCCCTAAAGTTACCTAGCTGCACCTCGCTCGTCCTGAAACTCTTAATATTAATGCATTGAGGCAAACAAACTCGCAAAGTATACAACTGAGGATAGGTACAGATCAGCTCTTTACTCGGTTGTGCGAGTCTATTACTACAGGTCCAGGCAACTCTGTTCGACAGCCGCAGCAGGAACAGGATTGCTCTATTGGCTACTGGAATTGGAGACTATGCATGCAATTGCATTTGGGTCGGTTCAATAACCGCAGGAGTCTGTTTAATTGTACATCAGGTCTTTTCGAAGAGGTTGAGTCCGTAAACTAGCAAACATGTTGCTGTTGTTGCCTTGACCTTATCCAAGTAAGATAATTTAGACTCATTAGCTAGCAAAAGCTCTAACAGATTCCACAATATCAGAAGAGGGTTCAAGCGTCTTCAGCTGATATGATGTCCCTACAAGCTTCAAAAGTATCGACCTCCAGAACACAACTATAAACACAAGCTATGCCAGGTGGACATTGCACTCAATAAAAAAAGGAATATATAAAAAAAAGGGTATCAGTTGGCAAGACGAGAGTGCTTTAAACAATCAGCTGAGTATCTATTGCAAGGAGCTAGGAATTACCTGCCCGTAGATTTACTGCTTCATACCGTAGCAAACAAAAAAAAGAAGCTCAATTAAAGTCGTAAATTTTTTTTTCTTACGATATGAGTTAAGATTTCAGTTGAGGCTCAGTATGGACAACAGTGTTTCAGGACCAATAGAGCTTAAAAAAAATTTTGTTACACAAGCACAAAACATGGATACAAAGCGCATTCAAGATGCACAATCGCACAAATACCAGCTAACATAAACACGCGCAGATCCACCAGTCTAAAGGTGCAGTGGTTGCTGAACTTCTTACAAACACGGCAAATAAAGATGAAGATATTAACTGTTCATGCCTGTGTCACAACAACACAACAAGCACTGAACTCCTTGGAAGCAGCTCAACACAACATGGGCAGTTGTGATGATGCGCAACTTCGAACATTCTGCCTAGAAACAGCCAAGAATGAGCGGGGAATCAGGATGGACTGTGGTTAAGGTTCTTCACATAGAACTAAAGCAACATCAGTTTCATCCATGTGGAGAAGTTACATTCCCTTGCCCCTAATGTTGTAGCAAAACGTGCATGTGCTGAAAACATTAGAACAAACGATGACAAGTGCTTTTTATTGGCGGTGTGTGGTGGCTAAACTGTTTCATGTGGCAAAGAATGCAGAGAGAGTTTCAAACTATCATGAACATGCGTGACAAAGCTTGACTTCACCGACACGCGCTTTTCTGTGGCTGTTAGGCGATATTGAAGTGCCGGTGAGGAACTAAACCCACTCCATCAGTGTGAATGTGTACACCAGGGAAGAGCGGCCCCCTCCGGACCCAGCAGGTTAAGACCACTTAGGCTCGTTCAAAAAGGTCTCCCACATAGGTATCCTGATAAGGAACCATGTAGACCTTTGCTAGTGAGTAATGAACCAGTTACGTCATTATGCCACAACTTAGTCACAATGAGTAGAATTATTGCACAGACAGCACAAACATTCAGCAACAAACAAGAGTTTTGCAGACGATGCTTGGTTCGTTTACATCTTTACAGGCAGCCCAGACCAAAACACAGAAAACATCTGTAAGAGTTACGAGACCATCAAGCAATCATGAAACTTGTAACACCAAGGCCAGGAAACGGGGAACACACAACGTTTACCTTCATAGAATATAAAAAACGACTACAAAGAGTCCAATTTGTAGTGTAATGCTGGGGCGGGGGGGCCGGGGGGGGAACTTTGAGTCTATCATTGAGCCATATGAAGACGGCACCGAGAAATCCAAATGACCTAAAACAGTCTTTCTCAGTTAATTCATCACGTCTGTTCCTTTGCTTATGTTCGCTTGTTAGATCAGATGGTGCCACACTCAGAGCAGTTTTGTATAGAGGACCAGACGCCGGGTAGCTTTTTCTTGAACACATGAAATGAAAGCGAATCATAACCACTACTCTCAACTAGCTAAACCTTACAAGAGATCAATGATGTCTGATGAAGACAGGAGATAGTATGCTTCTGCCACCAACATTGCTTGATTTGTGGTAATTTATTAGCACCGACGGTGCAGACAGCACAACAGTCAGAGTTCATGATACATCAGTGGTAACGTTTGTCGGAGCACGCTCATATAAGTGTATCGCCCAAAAACTAAAAAGTAGATCCAAAACATGGAAAGACTGCAGTCTTTTTCCACAATCTAAGAGGCTACGACTCCACCTAATTATGCAGGCAGTACTCACTGATGAGTATAAAGGCTACTGCATTGCACCAGTCTCAGAGAAGTACCTGACTTCTTACATATTAGCTTATCTTATTGCATTCTGCACCAACATTGAGGGGATCTCTAGAGTCACCTTGTTCTTCACACTGCAGTATTGCTCAATTACAGAAACTCATGTCTTCGACACAAAGCTTGCAAGAAAAGGCCGGTCTATCCTTTCGTAGTGTACATGGATTGGTGGAAAGCTTTGATGAAGGAAGAACTGCCACCATAAAAGAAGCATTCTTGGCACCAGATGACGGAAAGGATCAGTGATGATGACTATCAGTATGCGTCAGTGGGCACATGGCAAAAGATCGCACAGCGCTCAGTGATGGGCTTTTACCATGATTCAGTATCATTCTTGCTGATGCATGTTTGCTCGCGCTGATGTCTTTGAGAAACTACAGATAAGGACTGGCATGCAAACATTATGGATAGACCCATCGTCACACTATATTACAGCACCAGGAATGTCCTCGGGATGTTCGCCTTGGAAGTTTTACTGGGGTGCAGATTATTTGTTGTCTGCCCCTGCCAATGCTCAAATGATTGAGGATGGTCTGCGTGCCTGTTGGCATCAGTATGGCATGCACAACTCGACTGTTAAGCCTACAAAAATATTTAGTAGACTATGATCTAGAGCAAAGCATCTAACTACACGCAGTACTTGGCTCGCAAAACAACCTGTTGGATGCGTTGATGTCAGTTCACTACCACTAAGAAACTTCAGTTGTTAATGGTCCTTTGCTGTATGATGAGACTCTAAAAATGCTATCCACAAATGTCTCCTGATCAACGCACTAGGTGGATCTTAGACGTAGCATTTAGTCTATCCCCATGGAACTACACATGATGCACACAATGACTACAATGCTGCAGAAAGGAGCAAAACCTCTCCAAAAGACCCACCAAAGCTATGTACCAAACACTTAAATGCAAGAGCCAAGTATGTTGTCTCTACAGGACTGCTACAGTTCTACCTAAGCATGGGTTAATTCTTACTTGCCCTGTTCATCGTTCATTGTGTTTGACCAGAGCAATTCATGAAACCATACATCATGCAGAACACTGATCTGAGAACAAAGGCAACCGACTGCATCAAAAAGCAGTACTCTCAAGCGTCATGAACAACCAGCTGCTTTGGTAAAACATGGAGAAACCCACACAAACTCACGAAAAGATGTTAGATTTTGTCACAAAGAAAAATGAAGCCATAAAGCTAAACAATAGCCAAGCTACAAGACTACAGGCAATTCTTGACAACAGTCTGTTATGGCTATTCATGATGAAGAGTTGCAGGTTGAAACTTCGATAAACCAGTATCGCCATTGGGGTTTTGTGTGCTGAGTGTCACAACAAGCTGTTGCAGTGCTGGAGTTCTTGTATGATTACTTTTTAAGCTATAACATTCTCTGTAAGGGTCTAGTACACAGCACACAGACTCTTTCACTCCTAGACATACCACCGAAGATATATATACAAAGACCTTGTAGAGGACGTTCTGCGCTGGGATCAGAGTCATGGTGTGAACACAGTGATTATCCAACTAGGGACAGTCCCTCTGCATTCATCTCAGTAAACACAAAAAAGTTATTGGTAAGATGAAGGATGAGTATGAACTGGCACGTATTATCAAAGAATATTGATGGGCTGAGGGGCTCCATGTGTATAGCGTTGCAAGCCAGATCCAGGTGACTAATAAAAGGCAAAAAAGGTGATGGAAAACAGTTGTCAAAACACTCGCATCGGTCATGATCAACTACAAAGAGGTCTCTGTTTGAGGTAGAGTTTTCATCAGACCAACCCAAAGCTCGACTCAACCCTGCACCAAATCATCACAAACTGTGGGTAGAAAAAAGACATTGATTGCGCAGCGATACAAAACGAGTCTATTCTTCACCAGAGCATCATAACGCCTTGCGTCACTGGAAAACAATAACAGTAATTAATTAATTAATTAATTTTTGCGTTTCATATTTAATATAGAGTTTAAAAATTTTATTGAGACTCACAATGGATTGTTTACTCTTTATTAAGACTATGGTAGTGGTATCCATACCTGTCTTGCTTTTCAGTGGCTGACATTCTAGAAGATCACGCTATGGCAGCAAGTAGAAATAAAACTGATATGGTACAAAAGAAGTGGTGCTAAATGCAAATTCTAGAGTTGTCTCGTATGATGATGGTGTGTCCAACCCACTTCAGTATTATCAAAATGTGTGCTATAAAGTGTCATATTATCAAAACGTTAGCAAGAGACCATGTTTGTCACTTACTTCAGCGATGAAATAGTGGGTCCTACCTACCTTACTAAAGCGGGACATTCATTAGGTGGCTAGCGCAGTTCCTCTCTAACAAAAGCCGCTGTGGTTGCAGGTAATGACTCAATACTAAATAGGAGGATCCTCACCACAACTTTTTCGCTAGTTCTAAGTGTTCTATGCTCCGATGGGATCTGTTGTCGTTTGTGACTGTCGTGGCTTCAGCTTCTCCAGCGAGCTCTCGATATCTCAGTTTCTGCTCCAAAGGGTTTCGTGGTTGCTCTCGTGGTGTTGTTGTTTGATGTGCTGTTGTATTTGTTTTGCCTTTGATGGGTCCACAGGTGTACACCCTGTGGCTTTAGTTATCTCAGAGTTCCTCTGGCTCAATAAACTGCAGGCAGTCTTTTTACCCACTCGGTATTTCGTGTGCTGGGATCATTCGATTTCTTGGTGCGTTACTGATATGCAAACAGTCCTTTCGCTAACAGCTTGTAAAGCTTTTAACCAGTGCTTGCTCGCATCTGTGCGCTTGCCTGGTATACTCTTTTTATTTGCTACTCCCAGCTTTAGTAACAACTGATTAAATGCTCCTTTAAACTCTTGACCATAGCACAAGTGAATAAGTCTGGGATATTTAATGGCCCCAGCATATAGATTTCTGCCTACAGCTACACTGCAGTTGCGGTCGCACTCTTTTCAGTAAGGGGTCTGCATCTTATATACGTAGAAGCTACGTCCAACTAGACAGTAAGCGCATGCTTATTCTCTTCTTCTGATAGGGTCATTGGGGTAAGTATAAAAGGTCTATCGATCTGAGTATCATTTGGCTTATGTTGATGAAGGAGGGTCTATTAATGTGTCTTGGTGAAGGTAAACTACGATTGCATATGCTTGGTTTAGACAGCCCACTTCTTTGCTCGTTCGGAATATTACTCCTGCTGCACACATGCCCGCACAGTTTATTAATAGCCGTCGTCCTTTCCAGTACACTCCTGCTTGGTGTGTAGTAAGAGATCTTAGAGATTTTGGCAGCCATTGTTCTAATATATATCTCTCTAAAAAATTGCCTTGTTTTTGGGTGCTTTCAAAAACAAAACCAACCTTTCTGTGCTAAGCAATATACTATTGTCACCCACCACAATAACAAGCACATCTGCCTGTATTTCTGGGTTTCAGTGGGTTGCGATAATACCGAAGCTATGTGGCTTTAGTAATAGAGAGATATTAGTTGCGCCCTGTCACATGTAGTACTCTGTTATTGCCGCACGTCAACATCAGAAAATGTTGTTGGCGGATGTCCTGGTTCACGACAGTTTTTTCCGTTAATAAAGTCTAACGCGGAGCAATTCTATGTCTTTCTATTCTGCCTGTGCTCTGTTCAGCTTGTTCTATTGCTTTATAGCCTCTTCCTTTTCTTCGTCTGTATATGAAGTTAGAAAACAAGGAGTTGCTGTATCCTGGTAAAAGCAGGTGCATTGAAATACCGCAAATCACACCACCATCATCACTAAAGATAAGCCATTTTTCTATTTATGGACCGCTAATATTTTCGGGAATAAATTCCCTATAACCAGGAAGTCTTTTGTAGCAATGGATGCGTTCTCCAACCGAACTAGCCTTGCGCTGTCTTCCAAAGTTCTAGTTCTTCCTCAAATTTAATCAGCAGGCTTCATTTTTCAGAAGGCTATTTCCGTCAATGTATAGCCGGACAAACTAAGCTCTCTGCCAATAAACGGCAGCGTGGTAGACCAATTGACTGCAGTCTTTTCTGTACTCATTTTCTACTATATGTATAAATTAAATAGTCTAGATACTATTAAATACATCTTGAATGGATCATTGTCAGGTGTGTTGCTTTGCAATGGTTGCGCGGCTGTGGTTCGCGGTGGGTTTGGTTTTTGTTACTTGCTGGGTTCTGCGTTTTGTTTGGTTGCTGCTGCTCCATACCACGCTATGGCTGTATAACCAATTCCCATGGCTGTTATACCTATATTATCTCGTGTAAGACTGAATGTCTTGTTTTTGGTGGGGCTGTGTCTTTTTTTCTGTGTTTTTCTATCAGGCATCTGTTTTTCTAATGTTTCTCCGAGATAAGATCTCGTTTGCTTTGCTTGGTTGCTACAGTTTTTTTTTTCTGTTGATTCCATTCTGCTAACTCTTGCCAGCTTGATCTCTCCCAGGTTTCTTGGTGCAGTTGTTCACTTCGCTGAAAGGGAGGTTGCGTTGGTTCTTGGATTCTCCTGTGCTTCCTGTAGGCTCGATACATGTTGTCTGTGCTTCCATCTTTCTCTATACCTATCGGTAAATTTTATTGTTTTAATGGTATCTTACTAGCACAACTAATTGCGCTTGCGTACAGGAGCCACAAATCGGTAATACAATATCACACTCGCCCCTAGTGTCTCCGCGGTTCTACCACAAAACCGTCTTGCGGCAAAATCATTAAAGCCAAGGTCAGCTTCTGAGGTCACATTAAAGGGACCATACTTGTTGCTTTAGCTATAGGACCAATAACAGTATGCCCTAGGCGTCTTTCACCTTTTTGCTCAAGAAGCTGATTCCATACTATTAAAAATTTATTAATGTTCGTGTGGTGCATAATGCTGCCACCGTTCAACTGTTCGTTGTGTTCCTAAGTAAGCTTTGTTTTCCCACAAGAGCATGAGAGGACCAACTTCGCCTTCTTATCCAGTAGACTCTTCTCTATCTGTTATTTCTTCTGGACTAGAACCAGTAGAACAGTCATCAACAAGAGTTCGTCGCCAATTCATGTTTGTCTCATCTTAATCATATATTTGTGTAAATAAATGAATGGTGTTGTCCTGTTAGCTCGCTCTTTGTTATGTTCTTGTTAGATTCTTGTCAGTTAGCGTCTTTTTAGTCTTATTAAGTTCCTTGCCTTCTGCTGTTCTTCTCTAGATTTTGCTAGGTTCATTGTTTTAGGTTTATTTAGTTCTCCTGTAAGGTTCTTGTTTTAGTTCCGCTGTTGGTTGTTAAATAAGTATATGTTAAGTTCTTAAATAAGTATATTCTATGAAGTTCTTGTCAAAGTTCTTGTCATGTTTTTTTGTTAGGTCCTTGTCGACGGTTCTTGTTAGGTTCTTGTATTAGTTCTTGTTAGGTTTTGATAGGTTCTTTAAATAGCGCATTTGTTAAGTTCTTGTCATGTTCTTATCTATTTTTTATTTCAAATAAAAATAGTGCTTATCTAAATTCCCAGAATTGCGCATTGTTTGCTCTTACAAATAAATTAGTATTACTTTCAGTTTTAGTAGAGAGGTAGGGATAAAACCGAG
>CM054147.1:20743895-20745057 GCA_028751875.1 Rapana venosa
TTCTTTCATTTTGTTTAAATGCGCCTTTGAAAAAGGGGAAAAGACCAAAGTTTGGTGAGTTCAGGAAGATGTTTAAAAACAATGTTGGAATATTTGTATGGGGAATACTTTAATGGGCCCTTTTAAAAAAGAAGACTGTTGACCCCCCAAAAAGGGCCCAGGGCCTTCCCTCCTCCAGGTACACGCTCGTGCCGACAGAAGAAGTGTATCTCCCCGCCACGCCTCCCAGTATAAGGGAAGAAAAAAGGGGGAAAAAAAGATTTTTGATGGCTTTGAGAAAACTAAAAAAATTAAAAGCTGTGAGGTCCCCCTGGGATTTTTCGAAATTGATAAGAAAGGGTTTAATGAGAATGTTGTTTAAATTTGTTTTGTTACATTTTTTAAATATTTTTTTGTTAAAGGTGTTTATCCTGTGTTGGTCGATGGAATTGTCCTTATTTAGCGAGGGTGTGTAACAACCCCCTAATTATAGGGAATTCCGTGTGTAACATAAGTAGCAATTTATTGTGATTGATTAATAGAAGACTCAGGAATGGGTAGCAGAAATAATATAACGGGGAATTTCAAAAGGTTTCAAACTGAAATTTTCCATGGGAGTCAATGTTTTTACTTATGGCATTCATTCAAAAACAATTTCATCTAACCCTACATTCTAGGTTGCATTTTTGAATTTGAGAGGCTTTGGACTCTGTCAACAGAAGTTTGTTGTGGTTAGTTTAGTTCAGAAAAGGTATTGTGGAAAAATGTACAGATCGCTGTGAGTATGTTTGATTGTGTGAAAGCCCGGTGCGTTTGGTGGTCGTTTTCACATGATATCAAAGTGGTGTGGGGCGAAAAGCGTACACATGCGTCCTGTTTTATTTTCCTTTGGGCATTAACGAGTTGACAAAAAGAAGTCATAGAGGGGAAAACATGGTGCAAAATTTAGTAATGATGTTCTTGAAATCTTCATATTGTGTTGCGGATGACATATGTAAAAGTCAGAAATGTGTTGGGCTTCAGAATCAAATTTAATAGTTTACACGGGGCTGCTTCGTTTAGGTTTGAAAAAATGATCTAACAAAGAGTAGCGTGTTGTGTTTTTGAAAGGTGGGGTTTTTCAAAGGGGGAAAGATGGACGTTTTAGGAACTGTGATTTATTTTGGTGAAAAAATCTAAAAGT
>CM054147.1:20753057-20792481 GCA_028751875.1 Rapana venosa
TGATGATGATGATGACTACGACGACGACGACGACGACAACAACAAAAAGGGAGACAATAAGAATGATATCAGTTTTACGTATTTCTATAGCACTAAAATTTATCACAGCAAAAGAAAGAAATACAGATCAATGGGCCTGTAGCAAACGCAGCTTCCCCTCTACACCAAGCCACGTGAATGACACATACAGTGGAGGATGTTAGTGACGGAAATCGTGACAGCAATAACTGAGAATATGAGCAGAACAAAGCCGTAACACAAACAAACAGGATTCTGAGAGCACTTAATAAGCACAAGGATGATCATTATTCTGGCTCTCCCACTGCGGAACCACAGTTCCTCTCTCTCTCTCTCTCTCTCTCTCTCTCTCTCTCTCTCTCTCTCTCTCTCTCTCTCCTCTCTCTCTCTCTCTCTCTCTCTCTCTCTCTCTCTCTCTCTCTCTCTCCTCTCCTCTCTCTCTCTCTCTCTCTCTCTGTGTCTGTGTGTCTGTCTGTCTGCCTATCTGTCCCTCTCTCTCTCTCTCCTCTCTTTCTCTCTCTCTCTCTCTCTCTCTCTCTCTCTCTCTCTCTCTCTCTCTCTCCTCTCTCTCTCTTCTCTCTCTCTCTCTCTCTCTCCGTCTCTCTCTATGTCTGTCTGTCTCTGTCTGTCTCTGTCTTTCTGTCTGTTTGTCTGTCTGTCTTCTTCTTAATATTATTATTATGTTTGTTGCTGTTCTTATTCTACTTTTTCTGCTTGTTGTTTTCATTAGTAGTAGTAGTAGTATTGTTGTTGTTTTGTTGATTTTGTTGTTATTATTATTGTTGTTGTTGTTAGTAGTAGTAGTAGTAGTAGTAGTAGTAGTAGTAGTAGTTGTTGTTGTTGTTGTTAGTAGTAGTAGTAGTAGTATGTAGTAGTATAGTAGTAGTAGTTGTTAGTAGTAGTAGTAGTAGTAGTAGTAGTAGTAGTTGTTGTTGTTAGTAGTAGTAGTAGTAGTAGTAGTAGTAGTAGTAGTAGTAGTAGTAGTAGTAGTAGTAGTAGTAGTAGTAGCAGTAGTAGTAGTAGTAGTAGTTGTTGTTGTTGTTGTTGTTGTTGTTGTTGTTGTTGTTGTAATACAACGATGGTCCCGACTCAAAGCAAGGGGCGGTTGAAAAAAGTATGTCAACACTTATCTGTAGCCCTTGGAAATAAAGATTATTAATCAATCAACCAATCAATCAATCAAGCAATCAATCAACCATTCAATTAATCAATATATTAAATGATCAATCAATCTCTCTCTATCTCTCTCCTTATCTATGTCTGTCTGTCTCTCCTCCTCCTCTCTCTCTCTCTCTCTCTCTCTCTCTCTCCTCTCTCTCTCTCTCTCTCTCTCTCTCTCTCCTCCGAAGAGACCCACAGTCAATCACAAGAACAGCATTGCACTGGACCCCAGACGGAAGGAGAAAGAAAGGAAGACCAAAAGCAACGTGGAGGAGGACTGTAGAAAGTGAGATGAAGGCCATGCAGCACTCTTGGGGATCAGTGGCTAGGTTGGCCCAGGATAGGCAGGAGTGGAAGCGCTTTGTTGCTGCCCTACACACCACTGGGTGTAATGGTTAATGATGATGATGAATAATGCCACTCAGCAGTCACCCAACAATGCCACTCAGCAAACAGTCCAGAGTTCGCTACACAGTGTTGCACACTTCACTGTATGGGTATTGTCATAATAAAGTTGAGATCTGTAGCACTGGTCAAAAACTGTTTTAAAAAACAACAACAACCCCCCCACCCCAAAAAACAACAACAACAACAACAAAACCCAACAACACACACACACACACACACAAAACCATGGGTAGTTTGTCTCTGCCCCACAGTCTCAAACGTTCATGAGAAGGCACATCCCTCACAGTACCAGGTCGGTTAATCTTGAAATAAGTCAAAAGAACCATAAAACCAGAACAATATAATGGGGAGGGGGAAAAAATTTCCTTTCCAGCCGATCTGGCGACAATGCAGCACACAATGACATATGCACAGAGAGAGAGAGAGAGAGAGAGAGAGAGAGAGAGAGAGAGAGAGAGAGAGAGAGAGAGAGAGAGGGGGGGGGGGAGGAAGAGACATGAAACTTTTATGCTGACAAAGAGATAGGCATTCAACCCAGTTGGATTTGTACTTGTTTGCTCGGACTGTGTAATTGCTAACTCAAGAGAGCTGTTCGTTCGTTTCTGGGGAAAGTATTCATTGCCATAGGGGGAAGAGGGAGGGGGAGGGGGGGGGGGGGGGGGAGGGAACAGCATTAAATGTGAAACTAAGTGTCATTTTCCGGGAAAGACAAACCCTACACACGCGCGCGCGCGCGCGCGCGTGTGTGTGTGTGTGTGTGTGTGTGTGTGTGTGGTGTGTGTGTTTTGTGTGTGTGTGAGAGATATTCTGTCTTTATTGTTCAAAGGTTACAAATAAGTATTCAAATACTGTTTTCTCATCAGGCCCTTGCCCTGATTAGGGACTATCAAAAGAAAAAATAAATAACAAAAACAAAACAAGAAAAAACCAACAGCAACAAAAACAACAACAAACAACCATACAAACGAAAGTAATAATAATATAGTATTAATAGATGGAGCTTATATAGCGCTATATCTTGCAAAGACAAATCAAAGTGCATGCATTCAGCCTAATCTTACACAGTCATACAACCAATAACAAAATAATCAATAGTTTAAACAAACAGATGTTACAAACGTGGTAGATGCAGACAAAATCTATGAAATAAAATTGCAATAGTCAAATGTTTTTCAAAAGCACACACACACACACACACACACACACTCACACAGACTTTAGCAGGGTGATAGGACATGGGTTAGTGAAGGTGAGATAGTTCTGATATGAAACAGGAGGGGGAAAATCTTAGGTTTCAAATAAATATGTCTTGAGGCTGGATTTAAAAGTGTCATAGGTAGGCTTCTGGCGAAGAGAGAGAGAGAGAGAGAGAGAGAGAGAGAGGAGAGAGAGAGAGAGGAGAGAGAGAGAGAGAGAGAGAGAGAGAGAGAGAGAGAGAGAGTGAGCTCATTCCAGGTCGATCGACCCAAAATAGAAAAAGAGCGGCGCCCAACAGTGGATTGGTTGAATCTAGGTATTCGGTACAGGCACAAGGTATCTGCAGCAGAGCGGAGGGGAACGTGAAGGAGTGTACAGGTGAAGACATTCACAGAGGTAGGAGGGTGCAGTTTTTGTAGAGACATTTGTAACAGAGGGTCCTGATCTTATAATAATACTCTCTGTGGCACATGCAGCCAGTGGAGAGATCGCAAGAGAGGGGTAATGTGCTCCGTTTTTTTCTTTCTGTGAACTAGTCGAGCTGCGGAGTTTTGTACACATTGAAGGGAGTGGATAGATGATGCTGGCAGACCAGCCAGAAGAGAATTGCAATAGTCCAGACATGAAAGAATGAGAGAAGTGACAAGTTTGGATGTTGCATCGGTGGACAGGTACTTTCGAATGGCACTAATACACCGTAATTGATAGTAGCATGACTGACAGGTCTGGGTGATGAAGTTTTGCAGTGGATAGAGGGACTGATGTATTGCCGAGTTCTATTGAAGCTGTTGTAATGGAAGAGAGTTTGTGTTTGGTCCCTACGAGCATGGCTTCGGTTTTATCTGCATTTAGCTGTAATTTGTTCTGTGTCATCCAGTTTTGAATATCTTCAAAGCAGTGGGCCATATTTGTCAGGAGAGAAGGCAGATTTTCAGGAAAAACATTGCTTTGAATCTGAGAGTCATCTGCGTAAAAATGATGGTTGATTTGATGACGGTTTATTATATGTGACAGTGGGGCAGTGTAAAGAGTGAACAGAACAGGGCCTAGAACTGATCCCTGTGGGACTCCGCATTCCAATTTGGCAGGTATTGATTGAATCTTGTTTATTGCAACTGTCTGAAATCGGTCAATAAGGTATGAACTAAACCAGGTGAGGGCTGTGCCAGTAACACCGAACGTGTTTTGAAGACGGGAGAGAAGAGTTGAGTGGTCTATAGTGTCGAAGGCTGCCGATAAGTCGAGTAGAGTGAGAAGGGAGATTTTGCCTGAGTCAGAAGCGAGTAGAAGCGTGTTTAAAGCGTGTACTAATGTGGTTTCAGTGCTGTGGTTGACGCGATAGGCAGACTGAAACTCTGGAAGAAGATTGTTGGAGAGAAGGTGGAGAAAACAAACACACACACACACACACACACAAATCAATCACCTCCCCCACAATAACCACCACCACCAAAAGTTTAATACAAAGGAGATGGGTATATATTCAAGAAACGAGAGATATATTTGATTTTATTCTTTTATTTTGAGGATGATGGAATAAGCACTCATGTGCTTATTTTCATCCAGTCCCCGTCCGTATGCAGTTTTGTCAATTTTGTCATCCGTTCACACTGGCACACAATGACCTACTCTTCCGATAAGCGGAACGGTTTCTAACATGTGCGCAAGTTGTTCTGCGTGCGTTCGTACACGGGACCTCGGTTTATAGTCTCATCCGAAGGAGTTTTGGGGAGAGTGGAATCGGCACAGGTGTTAACTCCAGAGGAATAAATCCTCTTGAACGAGAATCGAACCCGGGTCAGCAGATCACGAATACATCGCTCTAAACCACCAGAGAGAGAGAGAGAGAGAGAGAGAGAGAGAGAGAGAGAGAGAGAGAGAGAGAGAGAGAGAGAGAGAGAGAGAAGAGAGAGAGAGAGAGAGAGAGAGAAAGAATGACAATGACAAACTCTTTTATTTCGAGGATAATGAATAAGCACCCATGTGCTTTTTACATCCAGTCCCCGCCCTTAGGGATACATTATATGATAATAAAATAAACCCAATACACAGAGAGAGAGAGAAGAGAGAGAGAGAGAGAGAGAGAGAGAGAGAGAGAGAGAGAGAGTATATACACACACTTCATCACACACACTGTGGGGTTTTGTTTTGTTTTGTTTTGTTTTTGGTCGTGTGTGGGTGTTTTTTTCTCTGTTTTTTTCCCTTTTCGAGTCAGTTTTATTATTATTATTGGTTATGGTAAAAATGTAGTCAGCTATTATTGATCAAGTTGTTTTCGTTCCTAGATAGATGGCTTGATGAAAAAAAGCAAATGCGTTGCTTATTCAATGTACCATCTGGAAACAATGTTTTGACTTGATTTGACACACACACATCACACACTCCCCCCCCCCACACACACACACTTCACACACACTCCTCCACACCCCAGACCCCCTCTTCACACAACACACACATACCCCCCCCCCTTCCACATACACACAAACAAACAAACACACACACACACACACACCACACATGCAACACAACCTCCACACCCATCCACAGGGACAAAAAATTCGAACAGCGGTTCAATTCCATCCCCAACACCTCTCTCTCTCTCCTCCCTCTCTCCCCTCTCCTCTCTCCCCTCTCTCTCCCCCTCTTCTCTCTCCTCTCTCTCCCCTATAATCCCCCAAGGGGGGAGACTGATTTAAAAAAGCACATGGTGCTTTTAAAAAACCCGCAATAAAAAATTTTTCATTTTCACCGAACCCACACACACAAAAACCCCCCCCCCCGCCACACACACACAACCCCCCCCCCCCCCCCCTACACACAAAAAATTTCCCTCCCTCCCCACAAACGCACCTCTACCCCCCCCCCCCCCCCCCCCAACACACACACACACACCCACACTACGCACCCCCACCCCCCATCCCCCCCCCACACACACTTTCCCCTTTACCCAAACCCCCCCCCCCAACACACACACCACACACCACTTCCCTTTAAACCCTTCCCCCCCCCCCCCAACACACACACACAACACACACTTCCCTTCACCCTTCCCCCCCCCCCCAACACACACACACACCACACCTTCCCCACCTACCCCCCCCCCCCCCCAAAACAAACAAAAACCCACACACACACTTTCCCTTCCCCTAACCCCCCCCCCCCCCACCCCCACACACACCTTCCTTCCCCAAAACCCCCCCCCCCCAACACACAACACACCCACACACACATTCCCTTCCCCTATACCCCCCCCCCAACACCCACCACAACACACCCCTTTTCCCTTCCCCCTACCCCCCCCCCCCCCAAACACACACACACACACACCCAAAAACACTTCCCTTCCCCCACCCCCCCCCCCCAACACACCACACACACACACACCTTCCCTTCACCCTATCCCCCCCCCCCCCCAACACACACACACCACACTTCCCCTTCACCCTCCCCCCCCCCCCCCCCATAAAACACACACTTCCTTAAAACCCCCTATCCCCCCCCCCAACCACACAACACACACACACACACACACACACCCCAAATTTTGCTGCCAGCAAGGCACGAGGAATAAAGTGTAAAGCTTGTGAAGGGTAATCCCCACACCAGGAAATAATTACTTAGCGCACAACGACCCCCCTGCCGGGCAACAAGACGATTTACTAGACTGAACCCCTGTCTTCTGTACGTTGTACAACCGTCCCACCCAAACACTGTACGTTGTACACTCTGTGCCACCCACTGACACTGTACTGTCTGTACACTCTGTGCCCCCCACTGACACTGCACTTCGTACCCCTTAGCCACCCACTGATAACACACGTACTGCTTACACTCTGTGCCACCCCTGACAATCAATGTACTGTTTGTACACCTGGCCCCCCCAATGACACTGTACTCTGTACACTCTGTGCCACCCACTGACAGACAACTGACTGCTGTACACCGGGCCCACCCAATGACACGTACTGCTGAACTCGGGCCACCCACGGACAGACACACTGTACTGTCTGTACCCTGTGCCACCCACTGAACGTACTGTCTGTACACTCTGTGCACCCACGATAACCACTGTACTGTCTGTACACACGGGCCCACCCAAGACACTTACTGCCCTGTACCTCTGTCCCACCCACTACACTTTTCTGCTTAACTCTGGCCACCCAAGACACTGTACTGTTGTACACTCTGGGGGCCCCACCCACTAACATGTTCTGTCTTACACCCGGCCACCCAATGACACTGTACGTCTGTACACTTTTGGCCACCCACTGACAGATACAATGTACTGTTTGTAAAAACTGTGTGCCACCCCTGACACTGTATGTTTGTACACTCTGGCCCCCCACAAAAGACACACTGTACTGTTTTACACTCTGTGCCACCCACTGACAACACACTGTACTTTTTACACTCGTGCCCCCCACGACACTGTACGTTTGTACACTCTTCCACCCCAACACGTTCTTCTGAAAACTCTGTCCCACCCCTACACGTATTTTTTACACTCTGTGCCACCCAATACACTGTACTTCTATACACTCTGTGCCACCCACTACAGATACAATGTACTTTTTACACTCGGGCCACCCACTGACACGTACTGTTGTACCTCTATGCCACCCACTGAAGACACATTTTGGCTTTTTGTAACTCGGGCCACCCACTGACACTGTACGCTGTAACTCTGTGCCACCCCGATAGACACACTGTACGTCTGTACACACTGTCCCACCCAAAAACATTTTTCTGTCTGTACATCTGTGCCACCCCCACTGACACTGTACGCCCGTAACTCTGTGCCACCCACTGACACGTACTGTTTGACACTCTGTGCCCCCACTGACACTGTACTTTTTTGTACCCTGTGCCCCCTACTGACAGACACACGTACTTTTTTGTACCTCTGTGCCCCACTGACACTGACTTTTTTTACACTCGTCCACCTACTGCCCCAAAGAACATGTACTGTCTACACCTGTGCCACCCACGGGCACTGTACTTCTGTACACTCGTGCCACCTACTGACAGACACACGAAAACTCTGTAAAACTGGGGCCACCCACGACACGAAACGTTTGTACCTCTGTCCCCCTACTGACAGACACACACTGTCGTACACCTGTCCACCCACTGACACGTACTTTTTGTACACTCTTGCCCCCCACGACACTGACTGTTTGAACACTCGTGCCACCCACTAACACTGTTCTGTCTGTACACCTGTGCCACCCACTGACACTTAACTGTCTTTACACTCGTGCCACCCTCTAACACTGTTTTTCGTACACTCTTTCCACCCACTGACACTGTACTTTTGTACACTCGTCCCCCCAAAAATGACACTGTACTGTCTATACACTCTGGGGCCCCCCACGACAAACAATGTACTGTTTGTACACTGTGTGCCCCCCACGAACGTACTTTGTACACTCTATGCCACCCACGACAGACACACTGTTTTTTTTTCACACGGTGCCACCCACTGACATGTTGCTGTACACTCTGTGCCACCCACTGACAACACACTGCTTTTGTACCTGTGTGCCCCCACGACACTGTACTTTTTGTACCCCCCCGTGCCACCCACGAAAACACACTGTGCTTTTGTACACTCTGCCACCCTGCCACTGTACTTTTTGTCATCTTGCCCCCCACGACAGACTTTATGTTTTCAGCCATGCTACACACTGACACACAAAAACTGTTTTCAGCCAGTGCCACACACTGACACACGTACTGTTGTTCAGCCAGCCACACACTGACACACGAATTTTGTTCACCCCATCCCACACCGACACACTGTACTTTTTGTTAGCCAGTCCACACACTAACACACGTTGTTTTTCACCCTGCCACACACTGCACCTGTATGTTGTTCACCCGTGCCACACACGACGACCATTTGTACTGTGTTCAGCCAGTGCCACACACTGACACACGTACTTTTTGTTCACCAGTGCCACACACTGACACACTGTACTGTTTTCAGCCAGTGCCACACTCTGACACACTACTTTTTTTATATCTTATTTTTTCTTTTTTTTCGAGGACATGAATTTTTTTTTTATTTATTCATGGAATAAGCACCAACTCTTTTTATTTTTTTTTTTTACACCATTCCCCTTTGGGTGTTGTGTGTGTGTGTGTGTGTGTGTGCAGTTTTGTTCCTTTTGTCATCGTTCTGACGCTCGCAGTTATTTATAGATTTTCGGGTTTTTTACATATTTGGTAGACGGGCCAGGAGTGGGGAAACCAGGCTGGAGGCAAAACTTAGCCTCACTACACACACAGTCCCGTGATTTTTGGCAGTGGGAAAAGGGACTAGCAGGCAGGCAGGGTCCGTCAGCCCGGTAAAAATGGGGTTGTCTCTTGGGTTTATACTCCAGACAAAACCTGGGGATAAGTTTAAATATGGGGGGGCCAAAACTTTATCCAGCACAGCCCCCCCCCCCCCCCCCCCCCCCCCCCCCCCCCTCCACCCCCCCCCCCCCCCCCCCCCCCCCCCTCCACTTCCCCCCCCCCCCCCCAAAACGTCGCTGGAATGATCCATTGGGAAAGGCAATCCCCGATATAGTATGGTTCCAGTGCCGTCGAAGGAGTTGCCAGAAGGATGCTGTATACAGCTCTTAAGATCAACCCACCTCCAGGATGGCGTCTAAATACAGGCCGCACACCGGCATTAGTTTGGGGGTCACGTAGTATCTTGTATGGAGTGTGAGTGGAAAAAAATGTTGGTGATTTTCACAGATTTTTTTTTAAGCATGAAAAAATGGACTGTGCACTTGTTTTGGGGATTGAGGACATAGAGCAATACCAGGTAGTCACGAGAAAGTTAGAATAACCATCAAATGAGGTTTGCCTGTATTCCTACAGCGTTGACCCCGCCATGCATATTGCGGTAAGGAAGCTAACAAACGACAAAGGACTGAGGGGGTACAGTGTTTGCTGAAAAATTACAAAATTTCAAACCTACCAAATTTGTTCAAAATCACATGAGTTTTGAGTCAGAGGCTAGTCTTTCACAAAAAGTGGTTTTTATTTCTGTGGATGCCTTAGTACGTGCGGTATGAATATAAGAGTCACATAGAAAAACAGAAGGAAAAGAGTGATTTTTTTAATACCGGTGTGCAGCCAAACACGACACCTCTGTGCTTGCTGGGGTGTTTTTGTTTTTTTTACTTTGTCACCACTCCTACCGGCACACAATGGCCTACTCTTCCGAAAGGCGGGATGGGTTTTTTATGTGGGCAAATGTTCTCAATGTTCGCACAGGGGGCCTCGTTTAAAAGTCCATCGAAGTAGTAGTGCCTCAAACAAGACTGGGGGGTACCAAAAGATTGTCTTCTTCTTTTTTTCTTTGTCTCCAACCTCAGACAGCAACTTTTTGCATTAAAAAAATTTTTTTTTATTTCATTCTTTAAATCGAGGATAAGGAATAAGCGCTTATAGTTTTTTTGTGTTTTTTTTTTAATTTTTTTACATCCCCTTTGTGTTTGGGTTTTGAAATTTTTTTCACTGTTCCCACCGCACACAATCCCACTCTTACGACAGGGGGAACGGATTTAACGGGGGCCAAAATTTTCAGAGTGCTTCGCAAGGGGACCTGGGTTTATAACTCCCAAGGACTTTGGGGGGGGTAGGTTGGCACGGTTAAACTCCAGGAAAAAATTTCCCCTTGAACGGGAAAAATCGAACCGGGGTCGTCGGGTTGGCGATGCAATTTCAAACCACGGGCTATCCCGTCCCCATAATTTTGGGGGGGGCGTGCCCGCGGGGCTGGGTGTGTTTTGGTGTGTGTGTGTGGTTTGTGTGTTTTTTGGGTTGTTTGAGGAAAGAGAGAGAACCGAACTCAACTCGAACTCAAAATGTTTTTAATGGGGATAAGGGATAACCCCAAGGGTTTTTTTTCACCGGGTCCTCAAAAAAAACCCCACAACAACAAAACTAAACAAAAAAACCAAAGACCAAAAAAAAGGGCAAAAAAAACAGAAAATGCATACAAATTATACACAATGAATGACAAACCCAAATACTTTTAATTGCAATCAACTACCACATTAAATATTAAAATTTTGTACTAAAACCACCAAAATAAAATTAAAATTACTAATTTCATTCACACACAAAAAATTTTTCCCTCCACTAAAGAACATTCACACTCCACCATCCACACTCGCACACCCAGTTTTTTCAACGCCCAAAAAAAGCAATCCCCATTTTTTTTTTTAAAGTGGGGGAAAAAAAAATTAGAAACGACTTATCGACATCAGTTATTGCAATGAAAGTAAATGATGTAAAAACTCCTTTCCACGTCATCATTTACAAACACAATACACACACACACGCAACACACACACCACACATAACACACCACGCACCCCCCACAAAATATGGGCCAAAAACCCACGAAATGCACATGAACAAATCGATAACCCCCCAAATAAAATTGAAAAAAAATGACACTACTAAAAAATCCAATTTTTTTCTTTTAACAGAACAAAATCAATCGCAACAACCCCATGTAAAAATCCATAAAGAGAAAAACAAACTAGCCAAATAACCCAAAAAAAAACCCTTCTCAACACTCACGCGCGCGCGCCCGCACCCACAATGCAACAAGTCAATGAATCCCAAAGAATAAATAAATCATCCAATCACTTTCAATTAAACCAATTATTCTTAACAGAATTTTTTTTTAATGCCCCCAAACACCTTTTCATTAAAAAAAGAAAAAAAACCCCATACCATTCAAAAATAATAAAAATGTCTATCCACATACATCGTGCGCGCGGGCACCAACAACACCCCAAGACAACACCACACCCGCACCGCGGGGCGCGCGCCGCAAAAACGCGCACTCAAAAAACTTAACTGAAATAACAAATAAATAAAAAATTAATTCGGGACCTTAAAGATAAAAATCAAAAACAACATTGAAAAAATGCAAACCAAACCCATTTCAATGACATAAAACAAAACAACTGAACTTCAAGACAACGAACCAACCCCCCACACACACAACACACACACACAACACACACACACACACACCCACCAAAAACAAACACCACCACCCCCCCCTCCCTCCTCACCCCCACCCCCACCATCCACTAAAACCTGTCAAAGCCAGTCATCGAGAAGACAACCACTCTGAAAAAAAAGGGTATAATAAATACGACTTACATAATCAGGTAAACAAAAGCAAAGTGCACATTATATCAAACATTTCAAAAAATTTAATAACCCTTTTTTGAATAAGACCTACATTTCTTTTTAAATTACCGGAATTCTTTCCCACTTACACCTAATAACGGGATGCTTGAAAGACTTCTTGGAGGGGGGATACAAAAAGTTTTTTTAAAACCCCAAATTTTTTCTCCCCAAAAAACCTTTCAGAAAATACTTGGGAGCAAGATCTTCATTTTTTTGAAAAACATAAAAAAACCTTTTTTAAAAACGAAATCGTAATAAAAAGGGAAAAATTTAGTTTTTTGTAATCTATATTTTGCAAAAAAGATGATTTGGGGATACATTTTTTAAGAACGTCATACAAACTCCCAGCGTTTTAAGGAAATTTTTTACAGCAAAAATCCCAACATTGGAAGCATAATTTTCGGGTTTTATACAGAAAAATAACTTCCGATTATGTGATCAAGCAAATTTTAATTTCGTTTCACTAAAAATTTTTGGCTACTTCTTAAAAAAAAATTGATGCATACTTGACCAAAAAGTATTTGTCAATTTTAAACCAAGCAATTTAGGGAAAACCATTTTCTTCAAAAATTTTTGTTATAGCTTTATACGGGACTGAAATTTTATATTTTGCTTTTTTTTCCTTTTGGTAACTAGCATCTTTCAAATTTTTTCAGGGTAGAGCCATGGGGTTAATTTCAGACCCATTTAAAAATTTTTTTAAACTTTTTGTAATTCAATCATACAACCCACTTTACTTTTTAAAATTTGTAGGTCATCAGCAAAAATTTCACATTTATTTGATACACAAGGGGAAAAACATTTACATAAAGAAAAAAAAAACCAGGACTGATCCCTGGGAAACTCCATAATGAATCGGCATGGGTGGAAACTTTTTCGGCCGGGGTATCCCTTTTGCTTCTATTCCTAAGGAAAAGGATAAATTCAACCGATTCGGATGTAACCAAATACTGTAAATTTTTTTTAACTAAAAGAGCATGATCAATTGTGCAAAACCTTTTGCAAAATGACAAAATGTTCCTGTAAACATATCTATAATATGTCAGCACTGTTCTATGATTCTGATAACTATGGCATGAGTATTTTTTCTAAAACCACTTTTTTATTTGCGTGAAACAACTATAAATTAAAATGGACAAAAAAGGGTGGTTTAAGAGTTTTTCGATGGGTTGACAACAAAAACAGGGTTTAGATTGGGCTATAATTAGTGGGGTCATTTGGATCACCAGATTTTTTAAGGGTAGTATCTAGCACTTTTTAAAACCTTAAAAGCATGACTGTTCTAAAAAAATTAAAATTAAGCACATGTTCAGAGATTTTGGGTGCGAAATTTTCAAAATTTTGCTTCAATTTTCCCAAACCCCTCGATTTTTACGATTAAAAAAACACAACTCCCCTTAACACTCAAGGACAACCCAAAAACCAAATTTTGCTTTAATGACAGTTTTTTGGAAACGCAAAAAATCCTGCAACAGAATAAATTATTACATTTAATAATCAAAAGGGAAAAATTTTTTCCCCCACATAAGAAATTTTGTTCATTTCTTTAACTGAAATTATTTTGGGGAAGGAAATAGACATTGATGTTTTCCGATAACTGTTTATTTTGTTTCCAAATGATTTGAAAATCCCCTTTTGATGAAATCAGCCACTGAAGTTTTCTTTTTTGCTATTCTTTTTAAAGTGTTACCTTATCCGTTCATTCTGAAAGTGTCATCTTTACCTTTTGTTCTTAGTAAAACACGTTTTCATGCTGTTTTATTTCATCAAAAGCCAAGGGGGGGTTTTCTTTAAATTTGACTCGTTTTCGTTTTGAGTGGTGCATGCTTTAAACAAGAAAAGGGTTGTACCAAACATCAAGAGCTTCATTTTTGGGTCACTGTACTGGTAAAATTCTGAAAAGTTTCCATCATAAAAAAAAAAGAAATTTACTGTATCAAAAAATTTATAACCGGGAAAGGGAAATGCATTTGGGCATCAAAAGGGAATTTTAAACCCTTTTTTGACCCAAGGGAAACAAATTGGAAAGTGGCACTACCCAAATATAGTACCCAAGTTTCAAAAAATATCAGATGGGTTTTCATAAATGTGATCAATCAAGGTTTAGAAGAGACATTTTCTTGTTGAGGTTTTAATCAGTTGTGACAGACTATAATCAAGAGACTTTTTTATTTTTAGGGGTTTTTAAGTAAATCAAATTTAAAAACACCCACAAAAAAATTCAGATGAAACTTTTATACTCACCATGAGGGTTCAAAACATCAAACCCCCACTCGACATCTGGATTTTTAAAAAACCCAAAAAAAACATTGTTTGGTCCCTTTTTTAAAAGTAATCTGTTCCAAACACTCAATACCATATTTTGTCAAAAAGGGGACTGCTTTTAATTGACTGTTGTGTACATAACTATCAATCCTTTTGGGGTGGGCCTGGCATCTCTTCAATAAAATTGTTCCCAGGAATTTAACAATAATTTAACTTTGTCTACAACAGTTTCAGAAAAAAAAAACCTAAAGCCGTCATTTTTCGTTAAAATAATGGTTGCATGTCAGATAGTTTGTTTTCAATGGCAAAAAATTTTGGTATCCACTTTAAACCAAATTTTTTTGGCAACCATTTCTGTCCTTTGATATCATTTCCAGACACCAAAAAAAAACCTTCAACGATTTAAAAACAAATAAAATATACAAAAAAATAATAATAAAAACCTTAAAAATTTTTTTTCCGATAAAGACACAAAACTCCCTTTTAAGATTTCAATTTTACCCCCCAAAAGGGAGAACAACGCAAAACCTTTTCTGAAAAAAAATCATCCCAAAAGAAATGAACAAATATCAAAAAGAAATAACTGGGTGAACAAATCAAAAAAAAAACACAAATTTCAGAAAAAAAAAGCAAGCACGAAATTTAATGTAAACCAATTTTTTTCGAAGAAGAAAGCAACAAAAATAAAACCCATATACCACCCACCCAAAAAGGTTGGGGCAGGAAGGAACTGTGCAAGCAAACAATCAATCAAAGCTTCAGTCCCCTTGTCCCTTGGTCAATTGGAGGAAGAGAAAAGAGAGAGGAGGAGAGAGACAACGAGATTAAACAGACAGACACACAACAGACGGCAGAGACAGAGACAGAGACACCCACAGGACGAAGAGAGGGAAAAAAAAATTTTAACCTAAACAAAGGACGGGGTCGGTAACGCGCCCTGTCAGAAAACGAAAAAAGTCGGGTCGAAAATTTCGGCGGGGTTTGTACCCCGTTTCCGGAAAATTTTTTTTTTCCCCCCCCCCATTAGACCAAGGGTTCCCCGGGCGTGTCTCGGGGACAAAACCCGAGGGCCCCTTTTGGTTTCACGAAATTATTAGCGCACGAAAAAAAAAAACCCACGGCAAAAAGAGAGTTGTCCGGCAAAATTTTTAGAAAAAAAACCCTTATAGGGAAAACAAAAACGGCGAAAAAAAAAAAAAAAAAAAAAAGGGGAAAAGGTTTTTCGCAGCGCTAAGGGCGACGCTTTTTTTTCCCGCCTCCCCGGGGAGACAGCCCAATTCAATCTGAGCGCTTTGATTTGTTTCTTTTACTACAAAATCCCAACATGGGGAAACATAATCTATATCAGTTGATATGCATGAAAAAAAATTCCGAGTATCGACAAGCAAATGCTTAATTCGTTCAGCTAAAAAATTTTTTGGGGCAGCTTTTTTAAAAAAATTGATGCATGACTTGCCCAAGATAGATGATTGCAATTTAAACCAAGCAATTTAGTGAATCCACTTTTTCAAAAATTTTGTTATAGACTTTAAATCTGGACAAATTTTATTTTTTTGCTTTTTTGCCTTTTTGTAACTACATGACTTTCGACTTTCAGGTGGAGAGCCGGGGTTTAATTTTTCAGACCATTAATAATTTATTAAATTTTTTTGAATTTCAATCTAAAACCGCGGAAACTTTAGCTTTATTATAATTGTAGGTCATCAGCAAATAATTCACATTTATTTGATAACTAAGAGGCAAATCTTTACATACACTGAGAAAAAAAGGGGACCTGGGACTGATCCCTGGGGAACTCCATAATGAATCGCATAAGGGGGGATACTGGGGTCCTGGTATACTGCTTGTCTTCTTTTCCTAAGGAAAGAGATAAAGTTCAACCGATTCTGGATTAAACCATCATTGCAATTTTCTTACTAAAAGAGCATGATCAATTGTTCAAAAGCCTTAGAAAAAATCGACAAATATGGTTCCTTAAACTATCTTTTTAATATTTCATCCACTGTTCAAAAATTTCGTGGTAACTAGGGCATGAGGTCTTTTCTAAATCCACTTGATTTGCGTGAAACAACTATACGTATAAAAGGGGACAAAAGGTGGTGTTTAAGATTTTTTTTTCGAGTGTTTTAGACAACCCCGACGGGATTGGATGTCTATAAAGTGGGATCATTTGGATCCCAAAATTAAAGTGGTAGTACCTAGCATCTTTGAACGCTTGGGGAAACAACTGTTCTATACAAGATTATAATATAAGCAACATGTTCAAGATTATGGTCAAAATTTTTTAAAATTTTTTCTGTCAATGTTGTCCCCCCTCGATTTTACTGTTTTTTAAAAAGAACACAACTCCCGTACACACATGGGCACCAATAAATCCAAATTTCAGCTTCAGTGACAGTTTTTTGGGTTGCAAAATCCTGCAACAGAATAAATTTTTACTTTAGTATAATCAAAAGGGAAAAATTTTTTTTCCCACAGTAAAAATGTTTTTTCATTTCTTCAACTGATAAGTTTTTGGATGAAGGGGAAAAGACATTTGGTTTACCGGTAACTGGTTTATCGCTTTTTAAATGTTTGACATCCCCTTTTGATAAATTTACTCACTGAATATTTCTTTTTTTCTATTTTTTTTAATATGTTACCTTATTCCTTGCTTCTGAAAGTGCATCTTTACCTGTTTTCTTTTTAAAGGGAAAACACTTTTGCTAGGCTGCTTTTTTTCCTCAAAAGCCAAGGTGGCTTTTTTTTAAATTTGACTCGTTTCGTTTTGATGGGCATCTTTTCATAAACAGAGAGAAAGGGTTTGGTACCAACATCAAGACTTTATTTTTGGGGCACTGTACTGGGAACTTTTGAAAAGTTTTCCCCTACATAAATCAAAAAGAATTTTTCTGTACAAAAGATTTATAACTTCGGAAAGGAAATGCATTTGGGCATACAAAAGGGGAATTTTTTAACCCTTTTTTTACCAAGTTAAACAAATGGAAAGGGGCACTGAGCCCAAATATAGTACAGAGTTCTATTATACAAGGGATTATTGCAAAATTGAAAATAAAGGTTTTCAGAAGATGACATTTTTTTTTAGGTTTTAAATCTGTGACAGACAAAAATATTCATAGAGATTTTTCCATTTTTAGGGGGTTTTTTAGAAATCAATATTAAAATCACCCAGAAAATTTAAATTTCAGATAATACTTGATACGTCATCCTGAGGGTTTAAAAACGATAAAAACCATTCTACCGATCATTGGATTTCTGAAAAAGAACCCAATTAACATTGGTTTTGGCCCCCTTTTAAATAATTGTACCAATACACTCAATACCAATTTTTCCCCAAAAAGGGTGACTGCTTTAAAATTTACTGATTGATGTACAATACATCAACCTTTGGGGGTGTGGCTCGGCATCTCTTCTAATAATATTGTACCCAGGAATTGATACATATATTTTATACTTTTCTGACAAGCGAGTTTCAGAAAAAAAAAACACATGAAAGCAGTCATTTTTTGTTTAAAAAAATGGGTCATGTCAGATGTTTGTTTAGCAATGGGAAAATTTAGGTATCCAAATTAAAAAACCCAAATTTGGGCAACCATTTTTGTCCTTTGATACATTTGCCATGACACCAAAAAAACCAGTTCAACATTAAATGACAAATAATATACAAAAAAATAATAAGTAACCTTATTTATTTCCGAAAAAGACACAATAAATAACCTTTAAATTTTTAAATTTTACCCCCCAAAAGGAGAACAATCAGCAAAACCTATGCTGAAAAAAAATCATCCAACTGAGAGGATGAACAAATAGTCAAAACGAACTAACTGGATGAACGAATAGTCAAAAAGAAACACAATTGCAGATAATATAAGCAAGCACGAATTCAATGTAAACCAATGTTATTTCGAAGAAGAAAGCAACAAACAGAGAAAACCCAGTATACCACCTCACAATGAAGGTTGGGGCAGGAAGGATACTGTGCAGAGCAAACAATACAAGTCTAAAGCTTCAGTCCCCTTGTCCGCTTGGTCAATTGGAGAGAGAGAGAGAGAGAGAGAGAGAGAGAGAGACATACAGAGATTGAGAGACAGACAGACACACATACAGACAGGCAGAGACAGAGACAGAGACACACACACAGTGACAGATAGAGAGGGGAGAGAGAATTCAACACTAGAACACTAGATGGATCGGTGGTCTAGAGGTAACGCGCCTGTCTAGAAAGCGAAAAGTCCGGGTCTGAAGTGTGCGGCGGTTCGTACCCCGTTTGGACCGGAAATTTTTCCCCCATCCATTAGACCATGAGTGGTGGTCTGGGCGCTAGTCTTTCGGATGAGACGATAAACCGAGGTCCCGTGTGTTACACGTAATTATTTAGCGCACGTAAAAAAAACCCACGGCAACAAGAGAGTTGTCCCTGGCAAAATTCTTAGAAAAAAGCCACTCTGATAGGGAAACAAATACAGCTGCAGAAAAAAAAAAAAAAAAAAAAAAGGGTGAAAGGGTTGCGCAGCGCTAAGTGGCGACGCGTTCTCCCGCTCTCCCCGGGGAGAGCAGCCCGAATTCAAATCTGAGCGCTTTGATTTGTTGCTTTACAAGATTCAGCGCTATATAAATTCCATACATTATTATTATTATTATTATAGAACAGACAAGACCAAGCAGACACCTTGTATAAAGAAAAGGGAGGAAGGTGAGGGTGGTCGAGAGGTCAAAAGGTTATCATGTCTGGACAGCCAGTGAAGAGGCCCCCTAACCCTATCTTCTGCCCCCCCCCCCCCCCCCCCCCCCTTTAAAGCTGCTGGTCTATCCCTTTCATTTCATGAAATCCGATTATGGTTAGTTTGCACACGACCCCTTCTCTCCCCCCCCCCCCCCCCAATCCCCCTAACCTTTCAACTTCATGTTTATTTTCAATTTGCTAGGGGACGGGATAGCTCAGTGGTCGGAGCACTCGCTTTCCCCCAGCCAAGTTAAGCAGCGTCGAGCGTGGTTACCACTTGGATGGGTGACCGTTTGCGCGCCTTGGCTTCAGTACAGTTCCCCCAGTTCACCCAGCTGTAAATGGGTACCTGTCCTCTTTAGGGTCAGGGAAGGTAAAGCAGCGAGGGAGAGGAGATGGGCGCCGCCCTCAATACGCTGGCCCTAGAAAAGTGAGGTCTCTGACGCCTCGCTCCCCTACGACCTTATAGGTTATGGGACACCTTTACCTTACCTTTTATCATGAAAACCCTCACTGTTGATGTAACCCGATGAAGGGAAGTAATAGGCTCGGAAAGAGTTCACTGTTCACTGTTCACTGTTCACTGGTCCCGTAACCCGCCAGGGTCGTAGGGGCGCTGCATGGTGGACGAACGGTGGACCAGCTGGCTCCACTTAGCGCGGTCGTGGGCGAGTGCCTGGGTGACACTGAAGTCCTCCCCTGTCCAATCATGGATGTCGTCGGCCCACTTTCTCCTCTGTCTGCCCCGTCTTCTCTTCCCCTGGACTGTTCCTTGCAGGATGGTCTTTGCAAGTCCTTCTGAGCGTGTTACGTGCCCATACCATCTGAGTTTCCTCTTTTTCGCCGTGGTCAGTAGGTCTTCATAGACCCGCACCTGTTGAGTGATCATTCTGCGGACTTCATTGTTGGTGACATGGTCCTTGTATGAGATGCCAAGGAACCTTCTGAGGCATCTCATTTCTACTGCTTGGATCCTCCTTTGTAGGTCTTCGTTCAGTGTCCATGCCTCACATGTGTAAAGCCTGATTGAGGTGACTAGCTCGTTTAGTAACTTTACCTTGGTTCCGAGAGGGATGTTTCTGTCTCTCCATATGGTCTTCAGTCTTGCCATTGCTGCTGCTGTTTGTGCCGCTCTTGCTAGGATTTCGGTCTTCGATCCCTCCTCACTTATGATGGCTCCAAGGTACTTGAAATGGTCAACTGTCTCCAGTTCTTTTCCGCTGAGAGTGATCTTGGTGGTGATTGGCTGGGCACTGTTTGACATGAGCTTGGTTTTCTCGGCGCTGATTTCCATGCCGTATCGTGAGGATATTTCGTCCAGTTGCTTCGCTTGGTTGGCCAGTTCCTCTTCATTTCCTGCCAGACCGTCAATGTCATCGGCAAACCTGAGGTTGGTGATTGTTCGCCCTCCAATGCTGACTGTGCCTGTGTGGTCTTCCAAGGCGTCAGTCATGATGCGTTCGAGGAAAATGTTAAATAGTGTTGGCGACAGCAGACATCCCTGTCGGACCCCAACTGAGGTACGGAACCATTCCCCTACCGTGCCCTGTACGAGTACTGCACTAGTGGCCTTTGAGTAGAGTTCCTTGATGGTGTGGATCAGCTTCTGGCCCATGTTGAATTTGTTCATGGTGGCCCACAGAGCGTCATGCCATACTCTATCGAAGACCTTCTTAAAATCAATGAAGACGTGGAAGATGTCTTGTTGATGCTGGCTGTATTTCTCACACAGAACCCTCAGGTTGAATATCTGTTCTGTGGTGCTTCTATTTGGGCGGAAACCGGCCTGCTCTTCGGCGATGATCTCTTCTGCCTGTGGTTTCAGCCTGTTCAGGATCACTTTCAGCATGACATTACTGGCATGACTTATGAGGCTGATTGTCCTGTAGTTTTGGCACTGCTGGAGATTTCCTTTCTTGGGGAGAGTGATGATGAGTGATTGGGTCCATGGTGTAGGCCACTCTCCAGTTTGCCAGATGTTGTTGCAGATACTTGTAAGGATGTCTGTCACTGCTTCTCCCCCCCCCCCCCCCCCGTGTTGGATCAGCTCTGCTGGGATGTTGTCGATTCCTGCTGATTTTCCTTTCTTCAGCGATCTAATTGCTACTTCTACTTCCTCTGTAGAATTGGGAAGTTGTCTTTATTCGATGAGGCTTGGCTTGCAAGTACCTGGGGTCGCCTAGCGTCTGATGATTGTAGAGTTCGGAACAGTATTCCGTCCATCTGCCAACGATTTCCTTCTTTTCTGTTAGGCAATTCCCTTCTTTGTCCTGGATGTTACTGACTCTTGCCTGTTTCTGTTTGGTGAGCTCTTTCACAATCTGGTATGCTCTTCTGCTATTATTCTTTGGGACACTCACTTCTCTCTCTCTCTCTCTCTCTCTCCTCCTCTCTCATCTCCCTCTAGCTCTCTCCTCTCTCTCTCTCTCTCTCCTATCTCCTCTCTCTTCTCTCTCTCTTGATTTCGTGGTTGTCAACATTGTATTTATTTTTTGTTTTATCAGTAACAGCTTACTTTCGTATAGTTTTCGGCAAAATACAGAGAAAAAATATCATGCAGGTAAGCAGGTGTATTTCTATCTTGGTTTTTTGTTCTGCAGGTAGGGATGCTATCTTATACTGAAAAAGCCCTCAGCTTTAGGGGGGGGGGGGGGGGGGACAGTCGTTGGAGGGACGTTGTGGTGGTTGCCACGTGGGATGGGCAACTGACTCAGTCTGGCTCCCCAGCTGAGCTAATCCTGTCGTTTGTAGGGGGCTTAGTAGCTGGTGTCCTGCATATGTTAGCTCAGAACAGGCACCACTGAACACCTCCAAAGTGACCCAGCAGCAGTGCAGGGCCCCTCTGGTTGGTGGCCCCACAGCGGCCTGATATTGATAGGCTCCCTGTAGACTTCCGACCCTGAGGATGGAACATAACGAACCTATGGCTGTGGCGAGGAAAATGAAATGAGCAGCATGGGAACAGCAGAACGGGGCATCACAGAAGATGATGCAGCAAAAAAAAAAAAAGAAAGAAAAAGAGAAAAAGCCCTCAGTATCCCCACCTAACCCTCCAAGAGCAATGGAACCTGCTGGCTGCTTGACTTTATGAGAGGGAGAGAGAGAGCTCTTTGCTTTTTGAGTACCTCAGTCTCTAAATCAGATACCTCTAGAGATAGGGAAAACAGGCATTCAAGCTCAACTACTCTTCAACTTACCTAGTTTTCATATAAAACCTCGCAACTTTGGACAATTCCTCTTCGCCTCATCGGGCCAAAATTTGCCATGTTTTATATGAAAGCTAGGTAAGTTGAAGTAGCAGTTTACCTTGAATGCCTGTTTTCCCTATCTCTCTACTAAAAATTAAAATGTTACTGTTTTATTTTTGATGGTTAAAACTATAAAATTATGGAAAAATTTGTGACAAAACAATATCTTGTCAAGAACTAATACAACATCTTGTCAAGAACTAATACAATATCTTGTCAAGAACTAATACAACATCTTGTCGAGAACTAATACAACATCTTGTCAAGAACCTGTTAAGAATTAGTACAAGAACTAAAACAATAACTTGCCAAGAACTAAATCAAGAACTTGTCAAGAAAAAAACAAGTCCCTATCAACAACTTATTAACAAACTTATTAACAACTTTGTCAACAACTTATTAACAACTTTGTCAACAACTTATCAACAACTTATCAACAACTTTGTTAACAACTTATCAGCAACTTGTCAAGAACAACAATAATTGTTTTACACAAAATATATTGATAAAGATAGACAACATGAATTGTGAGGAGCTTTTACAGATGACATCTACTGTTTCTAGTCAAGAAGAAATAACTGATGTGAAGAGTCTGCTAGATAAGAAGGAGAAGTTGTACTCTCTTGCTGCCTGTGGTAAAACAAAGCATTACTTAGGAACACAACTAACAGTTGAACAGGTACAGCAGTTATCATCACAAGACATTATTAAGTATTTTAATCGGTATGAATCTCTTCTTGGAGCAAAGATGGCAAGAAGCCTAGGGCATACTGTTATTGGCTTATACGCTAAAGCAACAAGTAGGGTCTTTAATGTGGACTCAGAAGCTGACTTAGCATATGACCTGTCACAAGATCCTGTTTTGTCTAGAACGCTGGAGACACTTGGCTGTGATATGTATTATCGTTTTGGTTCCCTCTTAGCACCAGTAGCTGCTAGTATGATAACATTAAAACATATAAAATGTAACCATATAGAGAAAGATGGAAGAAGAGAACACAGTTATGAACCAACAGGAAGCACAGGAGAATGCTACGAACCAAGCCCAGCAGACTCTTCCACAAGTGACAACAGTGACCAAGAGCCCTGGGAAAGTTGAAGCTGGAAAAAGGTTGGTAGAATGGAACCAACAGAAAAAAACTTAGTAATCAAGCAAAGCAAAAGATTATATTCGGAGAAGCATCAGAAAAACAGATGCCTATAGAAACACCTAAAAAAGACACACCACCAAAAACAAATATTCAGTCTTATTTGTTATACATGTAACTGCATGGGCCCTTTGGGTTAAAACAGTTTTATAGAGTAGGGAGCAGCAAGAACCAACAAAACAAAACAGCAAAAACAAAACCCAAAAACCCACAACCACAGCCAAAAAACCATTGCAATGCAAACAGCCTAAACAAGACCCATTCAGAATGTATTAATAAAATAAAAAAAAAAAATTTATACCCCATAGAAGAAATATATTTCGGGAAAAACAGCAGTTTTTTTGGGCCCAAACCACACGGGCCCTTGTTGGGTCTCAGCTTTGGCAATACTATTTTGGGAAAAGACCCTTTCTAAAAATGAAGCCTGCGACTAAGGAAAACTAAAACTTGAATAGCGCTAACTAGTTGCTTTTTGTAACAGCACCATTCTTTCAAAAACCTTTTTGGGTAAAGCAGGAAATCATTCCAAAAAATATAATCCATAAAAAAAAAATGGCTTCTTTAGTGATAAGGGTTTGGTGGGCTGTATTTAAAACCCAACTTTTTTTACATTTAGAAACTACTTTTTTTTTCCAAAACTTCTTACAATAAAAAAAGGAAGAGACAGATAAAGCAATAAAACCCAACTGAAAAGAGAACAGCCAGAATACCAAAAAAAAAAAAATTGCTTTTTTTAAAAGATTTTAAATTAAGAAAAACTTGTGAAAAAGGGACATCGCAAAAAACATTTTCTGATGTTGATTTCAGCAAAAAAAAGGTCTCATTGGACAGGCAAACAAATATTTTCCTATTACAAAACCCCAAAAGCTTCAAAATTTTATTATAAACCCCCCAAAAACCCAGAAGACAGGCAAAATTTCCCTTTTATTTTTGGTGGGCATGACAATCCCTTTTATTTTTTAGCACAAAAGGTTTGGGAAACCCAAACCCTTTAAAAAAAAAAATTAAAATTTAAAAAAATAAAATCCCAAAACCCTTTTCAAATCTATTACCCCAAAAAAAGGTTACTGGAAAGGACAAACAGCTTTTAACAAACTGATATTTGCGGGATAAGTTCGGGGTAGCAAAGAAGTGGCGGGCAAAACAAGCAATAGGGCAATCTTTTTCACCGAACCAAAGGGAAATTAATAACCCTCCTTTAAAACATAACCCAAAATAAATACTCTCCAAAAAACCTTTTTTATACTTCCCCCCAAGACACAATCAGAAGGAAGGGGTATAAGTAAGCTCTTCCCTGGGGTGGATGGGGCTTCTAGGTATAAAAAATAAAGGGCCCCCTTATTTAAAAAAGGGTGCTCCCCCACTGCATTCTTTGCAAGAAATCTATAGCCCGGGGGCCAAATTTAAAATACCCCAATTTATTCATGCAATGAGGGTAAAAAATTTAAAGGAGAAATTTAATCAGCTTTTGCAAAAGGGCATGGGTAGCAATAAAAAGACATACCAGGCAACCACAGATCTCAACACGGGGTTGAAAGCTTTAACAAACTTTTTAGCAAAAAAGACTTTTGAAATACCCAAAACCCCAAAGGGCCCCCAAAGGCAACCAAACACAGAGGGGGTAAGAAACAAACCTGCATTTTAAGAGTGTTAACTCGAGGAAACCCTAAAGCCACAAATTTAAAAACCGGGGACACTATCAAACCCAAAACAATACAGCACACATCCAAAACAACAACACCAAAGAAACCACTAATCCCCTTTTGGGGAAGAAACTTAGATTTTCTGTATGCTCCGGGAAAAGGAACCGAAAGCACACAGCCCCCCAACAAGCCAAAAAAAAATTTTAAACCCAAAGACCCCCCCAATTTTCTGGACCCAAAAAAAGGAAACCATTTTTAGGGGAAAAAAAAATTTTTTTTGGGGAAAAGAAGGGGTCCCTTTTATTTAAAAAATTAAATTTTTTCCCCCGGCCTGCACCCCCAAAACTTTTTGTTGGGAAAGAAGGGAACCCCTTCCTTGAAAAGGTGCCCAACCTAAAAAAATTTTTTTTGTTTCCCCGGCCTTTAAATTTTTAAGGGTTTTTTTAAAAGGCCAAAACCCTTTATTTCATCAGGGGTTTTTTAAAAAAGTTTGAACAACAGGGTTTTTTTCCCCTTTTCCCCGAAACCCGGGTTTTTTTGTTCCCCCTACAAAATTTTTTTTTTTGAAAACATGTTTTGGTTTTTAAACATTTTAAAAGTGGGGGGTTTTTTTTGGTATTCTAATAAAAATTTTTTCCTTTACAAGACCTTTCTTTTTCCCATTTAATTTTAATTTCTCCCCGGAAACCAAACTTCCCTTTAGCATGCGAAAAGAAAAGGGGGGTTTTTAATTTAAACCCAACTTCCTTTGGATTGAAACAGATGCACCCGGAAAGCCTAATCTTTTTAAATTTTTTTTAAAAATTTAATTTTATTTTAGTTTTTTTTTGTGAACTAATCCGGGGAAATTTTTTCCCTTTGTTTGGTTTCCCCCTTTTTTTCCAAAACACCTGTTGTTTGGGGGTAAAGAACCTTTTTTTCTATAAAATTATCCTTCCCTTCCCAATAATTTTTTTCATGAGGGTAGGGTTTTGGAACCTTTTTTACCAAACCGGGATCCCCGATTGAACACGTAAATTTACCCAACCCCAAAATTTTTTGAAAAGCCCGTTTTTCCATCCTTTACTTCCCGCGTTTTTTTTATTTTGAAAAGAAAGGGGTTTTTTTGGGAAAGGGTTTTTTAGCCCGCCCCAAATTGGGTTAAGGGTCTTTGTATAATTTTCTTGGGTAGCCTAAATTTAAACTTTTTTGGACCCAAGGGCCCCAATTTGGCTTGAATTTTCAAAAAAGCACCATTTGGGGAAAGTTTTTTAGCTATAAACCCCATAAAAGGGCCTTTTTTAAACCTAAATTTCTTATTGGAGGGGAAACGACCATGGTTCCAACCCTTTAAGTTTTTGTTTCCCAAATTTTTTAAATGGTTTGGGTTTTTTTTGTGACAAAAGTTTTCCTTTTTTTGTTGGCCCTTTAAACAGTTTTGTTCGGGCCTTAAGAATCCCCCAAGCTACCTTCCTCAATCATTTTTCATTTATTTTTCAAAACCAGCAAAAAAATTTTGGGAAACCCAGTAAAATTCCCCAAGAAAGAATCCCAAAGCTTTCCTTAAAAAGTCTGGTAATTTTAAAGTTTGGGGGTTTCTTTTAAATTTTTTTTACCTTTCTTGTTTAAATACGCACAAGCCAGGGGTAGCAAATCTACTTCAAGGTAACCCCTTTCCTTTAAAGGGGGCCCAACCTTTTCCCTTTTTGGCCATAAATCAAAAACCTTTAACCCTAAATTTTCCCTTCCCCTGGGGGGACTGAAAAATCCCCCTTTCCCAACGGGTTTTTTCAAAATTTTCCCAAGAACCATTTTAATTTTTGGTCCCCCCTGCGGGGTTTTGGTTTCAAAAAAATTTTTGGTTGGCCCTTATCAGGGATGATACAAGGCCCCCGGGAAAACCCCCCAAATAAATTTTTGAAAGGAATCAAAGAAAAAAAGCCCCAAAAATTAAAAAGCCCCAAGTTTTTTCCCTTTAGGTTTGCATTGAGTGGGGGGGTTTTTCCAAATTTTTCTGCCGCTTTTTTTGTTTCCCCTTTAATTTTGGGAAAAAACGCAACCAAAGGTTTTAATCTACTTTAATTGTTTTCCCCCCACGACCTTTGTGTCCCACAAGTTTAAAACCAAATATTGTTCCTTTAAACCTGACTGTTAAAAATTGTTTTTTGCACCTTTTTATTAAAATTTCCCACAAATCCAAATTTTGGAAAATTTTTTTACCGGGTTTTGTCTTTTTTCCTTGTAAAATTAATGATCCTTGAGTTTAGTTTTTTGAGAAATTTCAAAAAAAGGGGCTTTTAGTTTTCAAAGAAAATTCTTGAGCGTCGTCCTTTATAATTTTCTCCCTAAAAAAAGGTTTTGGAACCTTTTGAGGGAAAAAACTGGCAAAGGGGAACAATTTTTGGTGATTACAAAAAATACTTTTTAAAATTAATGTTTGGTTTTGGCCATTGGTACGGGGAAAAATTACTCAAATCCAGCAATTTAAAAGGGCTCTTTTGGCTTTTTTGTTCTAAAAAAATTTTGGGGTTTTGTTGGTGTTTCCAAGTTTTAAGTAAAAGTTTTTCGGGCCCCTACCTTGATTTTTTCTGGTTTGCCCCCATCTGCCGAAAAAATGGAAAAAACAACTTTGTTTTGGTTTTTTTTTTAAAAAAGTTATTTTGGTTTTTGGGGAAATAATGACTAAAATTTACAACAAAAAGGGGCTTTTGGTTTTTTTTCGAAAAAAACCTTCCCCGGGGGGGTTTACAACCAATTTTGCTTATTTTTGGGCATAAGGTTTGCATCTTTAAGTTAAATTTCCCCAATTTTGTTTTGGTTTTTTTTGTTTTTTCAAAATTTAAATTGCCCCTAAAAGGAAAAAATTTTCAACAAAAAAGTCAATTTTTGTCACATTTCAGGGGATATTTGAAACCTCTCCTGAAATTCTTTTCCAGGTTTTGAAAAACACACAAAAAAAAATTTTTTTTTTTCCTAAATTGTAAATCCCCAAACCCCAACGGAAAATCAGGGGGGGGAAAAGTAACTATTCCAAAAATGATGAAATTTTTGCTTTTGCTTTTTTGGGTTTCCCATTCCATACCAAAACCCCCCCCACAAAAACCTTTTTCTCAAATTTTTCAAAGTTGGCACACCTTTTCTCCTTTCGGGGGGTTGAACTTTTTCCAAACAATTATGCTTTTTTTGGGTTTTTTTCCAAGGGGAAAGTTTTAAATTCCACCCTTTAATTTTCCTTTTTTAAAAATTTTTAAAAAGGGCAATAAACTCACCTTTCCCCCTGTTTTTTTTATTTTAAAAAATTTTTGGTTTTGGGGTTTGTTGAAATTTTTGCCCCATTTTTTTAACTTTATTTTTTGTTAAATTTAAACCCCCAAAAACCCCAAAAACTTAATCTATAAAAAAAAAATTTTTAAATTTTTTAATTTAAAATTTTTAAACCTTTTTTTGTTTTTTTTTTTGCCTTACCCATATTAACCCCAATAAAACCCTTAACCAAAAAGAAAAAAATTTAAAGTTTTAAAATAAAAATTTTCCTTTTTTGTTTTTTGGCCCTTCCCTTGGGAAGAAATAATTACACCAAAACCCTTGCCCCAAAAAGAACCCCACCAACAAAAAAAACCGGAAAAACCCCCCTTTTTTATATTTTCCCTTTTTTTATTAAAATAAAATTGACCCCCCCCCAAGCAAGCTTTGTTTTTTTTTTTGGGTAGGTCGAACTTTTGGGTTTGTATCATCTAGCCTCCGGGAAGATTTTGAACTCCTCTTCTGAAATTGGGGCCCATTTTTAAGCTTTGCTAATAAAAAACTAAATGAGCTTACTTGGCAAATTGTCAAGGAAACCCAACAGCTTCATTTTTTTTTATTTTTACCCACAACCTTCTTTAAAAAATTTTATGTGACAAATGAACGGGCCCTGCGTTATTGAAACAGAGCCAATGCAATTGAGCGGGGAGCTAAAAATTCCAGTACCCAAAGGAGGGGCAATCCCTGTTTCCGCGGAAATGTGACAGAGTTGTTTAAACCTGTAGAAATAGACCCAAACCACATAAATGCTTTTTCTGAAACCTACGCCTGCTTTTTGTATACTTTGCTAGTTGTTCCTTAATGCCCAAGGCTGCATCTTTTGGAATGTTTGCAAAAAAAAACTTTAAAGCATTACATTAAATTTTTCCCAGATCGGAAAAACTGGGAACTTTAGGATATTTAGCAGGGGTCCTCTTTTTCCCTTATACTTTTAAAAAAAAAAAAACGTGTGAAATTTTTTTAATTCATACGTACAACACTGGGGTAATAGACGAAACCCAAGGTCATGGGGGTGTAGATTGGGGGGACGTTAATTGGGGTAAAGGGGTTTTGGGTTTTAGAACAATTGACTTTTTTTACTGGAAATTTTTCCCTTTCAAGTCTTTGTCAAGGCTGCGTTCGATTAGCAATAGAAAAATCTGGGGGCACCCCCCCTTGAGGTCTTTCCTTTAAATTAGTAATCCCATCCATAAAACAAAAAAGTAGCTCTGTTTTCTCTTGCAACCAAACAAACCCCAAATTTGTGACTGTTCTTCCAGGGGGAAGAAAGGAATGAACTAAACTTTGTGGTTGATGGTTTGGGCACTAAAGTCTTTTCAAAGAAGCAAGTAACGGGTTTTTTTCTTATTTCTTAATGCAAATTATCTCAAATTTCCTTTTCCGGGCTGGCGGGATTCATAGCTATGCAAGTTTACGGGTTCAGCTTTTATGGTTTTAAACAGAAAGTTCGTCTGAGAAAAAGAAGTTATGGACTGTTTAAACCAAATTTATCTGCCAGCCCCCATGCTTTTTTGAAGGGGCCATTTATTATTTTTATGTTTAAATTTGGGTAATAAAATCATCTCAAATTTTTTCGCTTCAACATTAAAACAACTTTTCAATTTTAAAACCAAAGGGTTTTCTTAGCTTCTTCTATTGTTTGCGTTTGAAAGTATCCACCCTTTGTGTACTAAAAAGCAAAAACTAAAACAAATCCCCCCAAACCCCCCCCTCAACTCTTGTACATCACCAAGATCTTTAAGCTCAATAGTAGGGGAAGGGTTTTTAAAGGGGCTCTTATTAAAGGACCCGGACATGGTTAAATTTGTAGTAAGTATAAATTAGTGTGTAATTTTTTTATTTCTAATGTAATAAGTAAAAATTTTAAAAGTCAACTGTTTTTTTGTGCGGTCTTTTATTGGGTTTTACAAATGTTTTAAAGGAAACCTTTCTAGCTCTTTGAAAATTTAATGTAAATAAACTATTGGGGCCCCCTTTCAAGTAAAATTGCTCTGCTAGGTGAAAGGGTTCTTAGTAGATCAGAAGGGGCGATGATGAAAAAACCCTTGTCCCAAATTGGTTTTTTTGTTGTGTTTAACTAGACCCGGGGTACAAAAAACAAAGATTTACTGCCATTCAAGGGGTTTTCCCCTGACATAGGTTTTTTTCCTTGCCCAACATCAAAACCACCTGATAAATGACCGTTCAAAAACCCAACATTTCTGCAAGTGATTCGGCATTTTTTAGGTAAGATGGCTGAGAAATGACCTAGACACTTGGTTTTGTTTTTCTGTGATCCGCTGGGGGAGGGGGGCCTTTTTTCCCGTGTGCAAAATCATATTTAAACCCTTTTTGCACAGTAAAAAAACATTTTTCCCCTTAGTTTTAGGGTCTTCTAGTCGAATCCATTTTAAAATCTGGGGCGAAGTTTTTCCCTGATACTGTGTAAAGACCTCATGCAAAGCAACTGTTTTTTTGTTGACAGCAGTTTGTCAATAGAATGGCTAGTTTAAAAGGGCAAAAATATTGGATGTTTGTTAGTGTTTTAAATTTTACATATAGAAAAATAATGTATAAAAAAAATAAAGATGCAAAATAAGAGGGTTTTTCACTATAAAAACCCAAAAACTATTTTTTTTAAAAAAGCTAGATTTGCGTTTCAGGGGACAGATCTTCAAAGTAAAAGTTTTCCCCAAAACCCCTGAAACATACTTAAAACCCACCCATTTAAAAATGAAAGCCACTGCAAAAGCATGGTTTCTCATCCTTAAAACATTTTAAAACCAAAAAACCCTTTAAAAATTTTCTAATTTACGAGCAACACACTTGGTGTGTCATATGCCAAACCCCCTAACCAAACCCAAAACCCCTAATAAAGCTTGGACAGGTTTTTATGTGGGAAATAAACATTTTAGGGGGTGGTTTATCCGAGCTGCGGGCCCACTTTCCCACTATATAACTTTAATCCCGGGTTTAAAATAATTTAAAATGAACGTATGAGAGGCTGTGCAATGAGTTTTTATATTGATTCTAAGACTGCATTCAGAAAAAACCCAACAAAAAACATGGAATTTGGGGGCTCTGTATTTGTTTTTTTGGGGCCAAAAAAGGGATAACTACAACGGTGGCCCCAAATACATCCTTTTTTCACACAGGGCAAAAGGTTTTTCTTGAATCAATAAAGCCCAAAGCACCGAATGCAGGGGCAAAATTTTATTCTTTATAAGAGTGAAAGGGTTTTCAAAAACCCGGGAATTTGAGAGGATTTAAAGACCCTGTTTGGGACCTATGTGATGGCTTGCTTTGGGGCACAGCCCCAGACAAGGTCACAATTTTTGGTGGGGTTGGGGGTTTTATGCACAAAGCATTTTTAAACAAATCTTTAAACAGTAAATTTAAATCCCGGTGATCTACCATCAAGCATTAAAAATTAACAAAAATTTTTCACTATCACCGTCTAAGGGAGACTGTGTTTTTAGGGGATGGGTTTAAAATATGCGCCCTTTCCCAAAAAGCCCGTTTAAAAAAGGGGAAAAAATTTCAAACTACCCAAAAACAATATTTTTATTGCGGAAAATGATGTGCAGCTTGCCCAAAAAGAAAGGTAAATAAAAAAACCCCCCCAGCACTAAATATCAATAAACAACCAGCACCAAAAAATTATAACAAAACCAACAGAACAAAACAAAGGAAAGAACTCCGCCACCTCAAGCAAAAAAAAAAATTTTTTTCCCCCTTGGGAAAAAACAATCACTCTGATGAAATGCTTTAACAACTTTAAATTTTTTTTTAAAAACTAAAAGTAAAACACTAACAACTAATTCAAGTAGGTCCCAAAAAATCTCAGCAATAAAACCCCCAACCTTTCCTGCCTTGATAGCAGGGCCCGTTTTAAACACTGTAACCAATTAAAAACCCGGAAAATGCTTGCTAACTTTGTACTAATTTTTTTAATAGGGCTGCTAATGGCCAAATTTTTTTCTTAACCCACCTTTTGGGCCGGGGTGGGAAAAGGGGGTGGTGGTGGGAGTGTGCCGACCTTCAGTACAAACCCCAAAAATTTCTTATACGAAACCCAATGCTGTAGTTATACTGACAAGTTTATGCCTTGCTCCCACCGATTCCCTTTCCCCCAGTTTGTGTTTTCATAAAAATGGGTGTGGGATTTTTTTCTTTTATTTGCTAACCTGAGATTTTATTTTTTTCTGTTATTGTTTTAAAAACCCCTAATCTTGCTTGGGGTTTTTAACTTGCAGAAATTTTTTGACACTGGTGATTCTTTTTTTTTCAAATTCTTTGGGTTTAAAGTCTGGGCTGCTAGCTTTTTCTTTTTTATTCAATGCATGAGTCAGAATCACCTAGTTTTTGGGAAAAATTTTTTATCATTTTCCTCTAATACCGTAGTCTTTATTGAAACCCCATTTTTCTGGCATGGGGAGGGTTTTACATTTTTGTTTTTAGTGTGGGGTCTTTGGGCTGCTTGTGTAAGCAAAATTTTCCAACCTAGAAAAGTTTCAATTTTAGTTTTGCCCACGTGCTAAGTCTTTTAATGATACACTTTCCCAAAGTTTGTTGGTTTTTTTTTTTTTCAAACCTTTTTCAGTTGTGCCCAAAAGCAAAGTGTGGGGAGTCTTTTTGTCAGTGCTTTACAAAAACCAATTTTCTCTGCAAAGGGGCCCCCTTAGTCTCTCTTTTATGTATTTTTTGCTAGAAACTGAGGGGGGGTTTCTTTCTTTTTTAATAAAACCTTTTGTCCCCGTTCAGTTAACCCCCCCCCCCCTACAATTGTCTTTGTTGTCCACATCATAAACAGTAGGTCAGTACTTAAAGGTGTTGGTTTTCCCCAAAATTTTTTGAAAATCTTTGACCCTGCTTTTTAATAATTCTCCTCTGATTGAAAGCAAGGGGGCTACGGGAAACTTTCTGCTTACTCATAATTTCCCCTGGGGAAACACATCATCATATTACTAATCAAAGTCTTCCATTATTCTTTAAATTTTTTTTTTAAATTTTTCTACTAAAAGAAAAAAAGGGGGCAAAAAACATTTGGTGCAATTTCCCTTTACCATACAACTTTAAAAAAATCCCTTAGGGATAAAAGGAAAAAAGACGACAATGGGGTTAAAAACAAACCTCCCACCAAATTTATTTTTTATGTAAGTTTTCCCAAATTTTTGGAAAAGATGATGTCATTTTTTTCCAGGGACAACTAGGCTTCTTTTCCCGATAGAACTAACGAAGGAAGATCCAAACAGAATGCGGGACAAAATTAGGAAGGGGTATTTTTTAAAAAAATTAGTGCAAAACAAAAAGGGAGAAATTGGGTGTCACTAAACAACGCAGACATATTTTTTTAACTAAACTGATTTGGGCGACAAAAAAAAAAAGAGTGATCTTTTTTATCAAGGGATTCAGGAATTTAGGGGCTAAAAAAACAGATAGGTTCTGCTGATAAGGGAAACAAGAAAAAAGATGCTGCCATAGCAAGAAACCCATGGGAACAGGTTTTTTTATTTCCCCTTTCTTGAATTGCTTTGCTCTCACATGCCTTACTATCATGGCGCCCTCAAAAACAGCTGAGGGGATGAGCTAAAGTTTAATGCAGGCTGGTGTTTTTACTTTCCCGTGACTCTGGGCAAATACAAAAAATCTGGAAAATCTTGAGGTAAGATTTTTCAATCAAACCCAAAACTTGCACGCCCTTTATTTCCACAATATCACAAGGCTTGCTATCTATTAAAGAAAGAGGTGCCCTTAACCCTAGCACATTTAATGAAGAGTAAAGCAGATACTGTGTGGAACATAAAACTAAAACTCGTCAAGATCATTAAAAAGGGAAAATTTTAAAGCGTTTTTTAAGAACCGAGGGGGCCCCTTTTTTTCCGATTAAGTAAGGTTTATTAATCCCCGTATTTAAAAATTTTTTCATGTACAAAAGAGGGGGAAACCAAATCCCAAGGGCTTGGGCAGGTTATTTACCATATCAACACTTTGATGAGGTTTAAAAAAACTTTTGGGTTTTGGACAACACAAGATCCCAAACCGGTCTTTCAAGCCCAAAACTTTACTCTCAGATTTAGGCTTCAAAGAAAAAAAACTTTTTTAAAATCTAAAATGGGGTTGTGGGTTTTACTTAAGGGGCCACAGAGGTGATAGGGTCAGGGTTTTAGAAGAAAGCATTAAAACGCTCAGAAAGGGAAAAAAATTCAAATTTGAAAAGAGCAAGAAAATTAAAGAGCCCATAAAAATAAATTTATTTGGGGAGTGATGGGTGCACAAATCAACAAAAGAAGGAAAAAGACTAAAAGAAGTTTTTACTAAGGCCACTAAGTTTTTTTAAACCAAAAAAACACACTGCTCTCTAATATGTGGGGAGACGGGGGTTGGGAAGACTGTGTTTGTTTTTGATTTATTACAAACATGTACAAAAACAAATTTTAGTTCATTTTTTATATAATCTGTCCCAAAAACTACACAACAAAAACATACAGAGAGAGAAAATTTAAATTTTGGGCAAAAAAAGAATAAAATAATTTTTAAATTTCCCCCTGACAGGCTAAGTGAGTTTTAGAATACTATTATAACTTTTTTTAAAAAACAGTAACAAATTTCTTAAGATGACTTTCTTTAGCCGAGCGTGACTTTTTTAAAAAAAGGAATAGTTTTGTTTTAAGCTTGCTTTCAAATGGGAGACATGCCAGATATCTTTTTGGTTTTCTGACAAAAAAAAATTTTTAAAAGCATATTAAAAAGATTAAACCCGGGGAAAAAATCAAAGTCGTTTTAATTTTTTTACATTAAAAACAAAGAGGGGTTTTAAAAATTGCCTTTGGGGAATTATTTTTTTTACAAAAAAGGACAAGAAGAAAAAACTAAAAATGAGAAGCCAAAACACGTCAAACAAAATTTTTTAAAACAAACCCAAACCCAAAAAGATTTCGTAAATTTTAGGGGAAAACCCAAAAAGCTTATTTTTTAAAAACAAACAAGAAATTAAAAAAGCCGACAAAATAATTTTTTTAAAAAAACAACCACAAAAACAAAAAAAAAACACCCACACACTCTCCCCCCACATAAAAGAAGCAGCTGTAGGCCCACGCCCCAAAAGTGTTTTTATTGGCAACATGCCCAAATTTTTTTTTTAACAACCCCAAAATTCAGCTTCCTTTGGCTTTCCCACAAAGGGGGGGGCTAAGTATTGCACCATCAGAAAGGAAGGGTTTATATAAAAAATTTTTTTTTCAGTCCGCTATTTCCCCTTGGGGGGAGCCCCCAAGGGGGGTCGGAAAAGAAATAGACAGGCAGGCAGGGAGTGCAGGGACAAGGGGGTTTGAAAACCCCCTAGCAGAGCTACCCGGTCCCCCTGTTTTTGTTGTTTTTATAAATATGTTTTTGCTGTTTTGTGGTTTTTTAGTTATTATTTTCCCGTTTGACTTTTGTGGGTTTTGCTGTGTGTATTATTTGCCTTTATGTTTACTGATTAAAAGTGGGGTGTAATGCGTGTGTCGGGATTTCCCAACCCTCGTGAATGCCGGAAATCTTCTCCCTGCCCAAAGCTCCGTTCAGGCCCTCCAAAATTTTTTTTTCCTTTTGTAAAGGGGCCTGGGTACGGAAAAAAGGTTTTTCACTTTTTTTCTCTGAAAAAATTTACTAAAAACTTTAGCACTGCAAAAAATTCCCCCTAATTTTTTTAGTTTTAACCCCCCTAAAAAAAATATACATTTTTTTTTTTTATAAAGGGTAGGAAAAAAAAGGCATTCAAGGTAAACGCTACTTCAACCTTTTCCTAAATTTTCATATAAAACATGGCAAATTTTTGGGGGCGGGAAACGAATCGGGGCCCAAAATTTTCGAGGTTTTATATAAAAAATAGGGAAAATTTAAGAGTAGTAGAGCTTAATGCCTGTTTCCCCCATCTCTCCTCTGCGGGACTAATTTTAATTTTACTATTTTTTGTTGTTGTTGTTTTGGGAAATAAAGCCCCTGGTTTACCATGGCGGATTTTGGGGGTATGCAACCTTTTTTTAAATTTTTTTTTCCCTCAAATTTTTTTGTGGGTTTTTTAAGTTTTTTAAAATCTGAAACACATTTTTGTCAGTGTACCCAAATTTTATCCAAAAGAAAACAAACCAAATTCTAATTTCAGGGGTTTGATTAAAGCATCGCAGTTTTTGTGTTTTCCCCTAACCCACTGAAAGGGTGACATGAATTAAAAACTTTAACAAAGCATAAATTACTTTTTGTGTGTATAAACAAGTAAGAAAAATTTAAAGGGCCCCGGCAGTCTTAGCGGGAATTTGACCTTTAATTGTAAAAATCCCCCCTCCTTCTTTTACCCAGACGCAAACTGAAGTTTAAAACCCAAAAATTTAGGAACCACAAGGGTTGGGAAATTGAACGGTCCCCTTTAAACCCTTGGCTATAGCTTTCCCTTAGACCCATATTTAAAACTACAACAAAAACAACAGAACAACAACCCAAAAGCATCCCTACAGGGGACGTGTTAGACACGGTCTCAAAAACCAACTAAATTTACAAATGTGATAGAAAAGGAAAACAAAGGGTTAGAGGGCCTTTCTCCAGCAAACTACAAATAACACCACATTCATTAACAGAAAACACAAACGCGAACTGGTATGGGCTACCTTCAAGGTGGCAAAAACACTCGCCCCATTTTTGAAACCCCTAGCCAGGGAACGTGCAAAAAAGAAAAAAGAAAAAAAAGAAAAAAAAAAATTCCCCCAAAAAACAAGATTCTTCTTTCATACAACATTTCATACTCTTTCCAACCCCCCCCCTCCCCCCCCCCCAAAAAAAAAAACCCCAACCCAAAACCCCCCCCCCCCCAGGAAAAAAAAAACAACAAACAAATCCCTCCCCTCTCGGGGAGAAAAAAACCACAATGGCTATTCACACAAAATGGAGTGTAGTATACATTCATCTTTATTCAGTAATACAGCCACAACACAAATAGCATTAGTCATACAAGATGATTTTCAGCATAAATTGAACTCTCTCGCGCTCTCTTTTTTCTTCTTCTTCTTCTCTCTCTTGCAGCATTCAAGTTTACTGACTATCTCCATGTTCCTTCAAGTCATTCACATCTAGCAGCACATTCACCCTGCAATGGAAGAAATAGGCTACCGACAGAATGGGACCGAACATGTCCAGCACAACATGAATGACTCATCATCATCGCTGACTTCGATTCTAAACTAAAAACACACATTCCTTCATCAGCACAGCGCTCAAGATTCACAAAACGTACATTCCGTGTGAATGTTTAGTGTTGACGAGTCGTCTGCTTTCAAAGTATATTATCATTATATTTTTTAGTATTATTATTGTTGTTATTCTTTTTACATACAACACATTTTTCTTTTCATCCACTTGCATTTCTCAGGCAGTCACATATCATATGAATGAGTACAGTTTTTCTATATGTCCCCAGTTTTTTCTGCAAAAATAAAAGAACAACAACTGTTGACTGTATTTTTACTAGTAATACTCTTTGGCTGAAAGGGCAGTAGGGGCAGACACACCAACACGCGCTCTGACAGATGCTAAAGAAGTTTTTTCATACACTTACTTACACACACACCCACCTCAGACAGTTTTTGACGCGACAGCTCTGCTCACACACAGCCAGTCTACAAGCACAGTTTTCTCTTGAAGAGAATGAATATCCTAACTAAGAAAAATTAAAAAAAATTATGTGTCCCTTAACAAACAGAAAAGAGGATGAGAAAAAAGGCTGCAGCCCAGCAGATAGACAGACCACGTCAGATTCATCTGTGCCCTCCTCCATAGGCACTGTCCGTCATTCCGTGTGGGACTGGCCAGCCACACCCGACGCTGTACCAGAATGAACACCTAGAGCGCAACTCCATAGTCTTCTGAGACTGAAGGCTGCTAAAAATAAACACATAACAGATTTGTTTTATTTTGTTTTATTTTGTTCTCTGGCTACAGCTCAAAGGCTCAATGGTGAAATATTTGCGTATTTTAAGTCTCATTTGAAGGACTTTCGGGGGAATGGAGTCGGCACTGAAGTCAACTCCAGGGGGAAGAAACCCCTTAAACGGGCGTCTTGGTGGTGGCTCAGACCTGGGATCCACCCCAGGCCGTGAGATGAGATCAGTGCAACGCTCTCACCACCAGACCATCCTATCGCTCAGAGAACAGCCACACTAAGTCTAAATGCCACAACAAGCTCTCCTAGAAGATGAACATGGTTTGGATACAGAAGACACCCCAAGACTCATCCAGATTGAACATACAGACAACAGGCAAAACTGATGGAAAAAAACATTAAGATAACCATAAATACACATTTAAAAAAACCCAAACTGCAGGTACAGGTAAAAGCTGAATCGCAGATGGTGGGTGCGGGAGAAAGTAAAACCTAATTTCTTCCAAGGGTAAAAAAAAACAACACAACTAAATTCAAATGTCAAAAGAAAAGGAAAAAGTTTAATAAAATTGCAGAGTCCCTTTAAAATTCTCTGATAAATCAGACTACAGAGACTTTATCCCTCACAATCACTTACCAGACAAAACCACTCAGCTACTAAGAAAAAAAAATCACATACATCCATAAAGGTAACAGGTAAAAGTCTTCCCATTACCTATGGGGTCGCTGGGGAGTGAGGTGTCGGGAAACCTCAGCTTCTCCAGAAGCCAGCTTATCAGGGGTGGCGCCCATCTCCTCTCCCTCGCTGCTGTACCTTCCCTGACCCTAAAGAGGCAGGTACCCCTTTAACAGCTGGGTGAACAGGGGGACTGTGCTGAAGCCAAGTGTAATAGATGGTCACCCATCCACTGGTAGCCATACTCGATGCTGCTTAACCTTAGCTTGGGGAAAGCGAGTGCTCTGACCACTGAGCTATCCTGAATCCATACATGCATACTTTGCCGCTGTCTGCAAAGAAGTTGATGTACAAAACATATCACAACAATGTTTCTTAAGGCCTAGAAATATATATATCAATCAACAAAAGGACCCACCCCAAAACAACCCCCACACAAACACCTAATTGCTTTTTTGTAGCAGTGTTATTGCAAATGCACACTAGTATCAGTGAGATTCCAACAAATTCCAATTATGACAAGAAAGAATAAAAAATAACCCTTCTAAAA
>CM054147.1:20792981-20821578 GCA_028751875.1 Rapana venosa
TATAAAGCTTTGGATATTTTGAAAAGAAAAATCAAAGTGCATGCATTCAGCCTAATCTTACACAGTCATACAACCAATAACAAAATAATCAATAGTTTAAACAAACAGATGTTACAAACGTGGTAGATGCAGACAAAATCTATGAAATAAAATTGCAATAGTCAAATGTTTTTCAAAAGCACACACACACACACACACACACACACTCACACAGACTTTAGCAGGGTGATAGGACATGGGTTAGTGAAGGTGAGATAGTTCTGATATGAAACAGGAGGGGGAAAATCTTAGGTTTCAAATAAATATGTCTTGAGGCTGGATTTAAAAGTGTCATAGGTAGGCTTCTGGCGAAGAGAGAGAGATGAAGAGAGAGAGAGAGAGAGAGAGAGAGAGAGAGAGAGAGAGAGAGAGAGAGAGAGAGAGAGAGAGAGAGAGAGAGAGAGAGTGAGCTCATTCCAGGTCGATCGACCCAAAATAGAAAAAGAGCGGCGCCCAACAGTGGATTGGTTGAATCTAGGTATTCGGTACAGGCACAAGGTATCTGCAGCAGAGCGGAGGGAACGTGAAGGAGTGTACAGGTGAAGACATTCACAGAGGTAGGAGGGTGCAGTTTTGTAGAGACATTTGTAACAGAGGGTCCTGATCTTATAATAATACTCTCTGTGGCACATGCAGCCAGTGGAGAGATCGCAAGAGAGGGGTAATGTGCTCCGTTTTTTTCTTTCTGTGAACTAGTCGAGCTGCGGAGTTTTGTACACATTGAAGGGAGTGGATAGATGATGCTGGCAGACCAGCCAGAAGAGAATTGCAATAGTCCAGACATGAAAGAATGAGAGAAGTGACAAGTTTGGATGTTGCATCGGTGGACAGGTACTTTCGAATGGCACTAATACACCGTAATTGATAGTAGCATGACTGACAGGTCTGGGTGATGAATTTTGCAGTGGATAAGGGACTGATGTATTGCCGAGTTCTATTGAAGCTGTTGTAATGGAAGAGAGTTTGTGTTTGGTCCCTACGAGCATGGCTTCGGTTTTATCTGCATTTAGCTGTAATTTGTTCTGTGTACATCCAGTTTTTGAATATCTTCAAAGCAGTGGGCCATATTTGTCAGGAGAGAAGGCAGATTTTCAGGAAAAACATTGCTTTGAATCTGAGAGTCATCTGCGTAAAATGATGGTTGATTTGATGACGGTTTATTATATGTGACAGTGGGGCAGTGTAAAGAGTGAACAGAACAGGCCTAGAACTGATCCCTGTGGACTCCGCATTCCAATTTGGCAGGTATTGATTGAATCTTGTTTATTGCAACTGTCTGAAATCGGTCAATAAGTATGAACTAAACCAGTGGAGGGCTGTGCCAGTAACACGAACGTGTTTTGAAGACGGAGAGAAGAGTTGAGTGGTCTATAGTGTCGAAGGCTGCCGATAAGTCGAGTAAGAGTGAGAAGGGAGATTTTGCCTGAGTCAGAAGCGAGTAGAAGCGTGTTTAAAGCGGTGTACTAATGTGGTTTTCAGTTGCTGTGGTTGAACGCGATAGGCAGACTGAAACTCTGGAAGAAGATTGTTGGAGAGAAGGTGGAGAAAACAAACACACCACACACACACACACAAATCAATCACCTCCCCCACAATAACCACCACCACCAAAAGTTTAATACAAAGGAGATGGGTATAAAATTCAAGAAACGAGAGATATATTTGATTTTATTCTTTTATTTTGAGGATGATGGAATAAGCACTCATGTGCTTATTTTCATCCAGTCCCCGTCCGTATGCAGTTTTGTCAATTTTGTCATCCGTTCACACTGGCACACAATGACCTACTCTTCCGATAAGCGGAACGGTTTCTAAAAAAGTGCGCAAGTTGTTCTGCGTGCGTTCGTACACGGACCTCGGGTTTATAGTCTCACCCGAAAGGATTTTTGGGGGAGAGTGGAATGGGCACAGGTGTTAATTTCCAGAGGAATAAATCCTCTGAACGAAAATCGAACCCGGGTCAGCAGATCACGAATACATCGCTCTAACCACCGGGAGAGAGAGAGAAAAGAGAGAGAGAGAGAGAGAGAGAGAGAGGGGAGAGAGAGGAGAGAAGAGGGAGAGAGAGAGAGAGGAGAAAAGAGAGAGGGGAGAGAGAAGAAAGAATGACAATGACAAACTCTTTTATTTCGAGGATAATGAATAAGCACCCATGTGCTTTTTTACATCCAGTCCCCGCCCTTAGGGATACATTATATGATAATAAAATAAACCCAATACACAGAGAGAGAGAGAGAGAGTATACACACACACTTCATCACACACACTGTGGGGTTTTGTTTTGTTTTGTTTTGCTTTTGGTCGTGTGTGGGTGTTTTTTTCTCTGGTTTTTTTCCTTTTCGAGTCAGTTTTATTATTATTATTGGTTATGGTAAAAATGTAGTCAGCTATTATTGATCAAGTTGTTTTCGTTCCTAGATAGATGGCTTGATGAAAAAAAGCAAATGCGTTGCTTATTCAATGTACCATCTGGAAACAATGTTTTTGACTTGATTTGACACACACAATACAAAACTCCCCCCCCCCCCACACACACACTTCACACACAATCCTCCCACACCCAGACCCCCTCTTTACACAACACACACATACCCCCCCCCCCCTTCCACATACAACACAAAAAAACAACAAACACACACACACACACACACACACACATGCATACACACACTCACACACACTAGTCCAGCAGGTGGGCAAAAAATTCGAACAGTCTTTGGTTTAATTCCATCCCAACTCTCTCTCTCTCTCTCTCTCTCTCTCTCTTCTCTCTCTCCTTTCTCTCTCTCTCTCTCTCTTCTCTCCTCCCCTTTTCTCTCTCCCTCTCTTTCTCTTTTATATCCCTAAGGCGGAGACTGATTGTAAAAAAGCACATGGGTGCTTATTTAAATTTTCCTCGAAAAAAAAGAATTTGTCATTTCACGCATAAAACCCACACCCCCCCCCACCACCCTACCCCCCCCCCCCCCTACACACACTATCTTCCCTCCCCCTCCACACAACACGCACACTCTACCCCCCCCCCCCTCAACCCCAAAACACACACACACACCCCACACCCCCCACACCCCCCCCCCCACCCCCATACCCCCCCCCAAAACACCACTTCCCTCAACCCCTACCACCCCCCCCCCCCAAAACACACACACACACTTCCCTTCCCTTCCCCCCCCCCCCCCCCAACACACACACAACACACACACAAAATTCCCTTCACCCTATCCCCCCCCCCCCCCAACACACACACACACACACACTTCCCTTCACCCTAACCCCCCCCCCCCCCAAACACACACACACACACACAAAACAAACCCCCACCCAACCCCCCAACCACACACACACAAAACACACACAATTCCCTTCCCAACCCATCCCCAATAACCCACACCAAAAAATTCTTACCCAACCCCCCCCCCACACAAACAAAACAAAACCCTTCCCTTACCCTTCCCCCCCCCCCCAAACACACTCACACCACACACCCCTTACCTATCCCCCCAACACCTCAAACCCCCACACTACTTTACACCCTGCCCCCCCCCCCCAAAAAAACACACTGACTTCTGTACACACTGTCCCCCAATGACACAGTACTTCTTACCACTCCCCCGGCCACCCACTGACAGATACAATGTACTGTTGTACACACTGTGCCACCATGACACTGTACTGTTTGTACACTCTGTGCCACCCCTGACAAGACACACCCGTACTGTGACACTTCTGTGCCACCCACCCGACATGTACTGTCTGTACACTCTGTGCCCCCCGGGAAACCCCTGTACTGTTGTACACACGTGCCCCCCAATGACACTGACGTCTGTCACTCTGTGCACCCACTGACACTGTCTGTCTGACCTCTGTGCCCCCCCAAGACACTGTACTGTTGTACCTCTGTCCCACCCACTAACATTTTTCTGTTGTACCTCTGTGCCACCCAAGACACGTACTGTTTGTCACTCTGTGCCCCCCACTGAAAAACTGTATGTTTGTACACTTTGCCCCCCCTACACTGTATGTTTGTACACTCTGTGCCCCCCACTGACGCCCCGACTTTTTGTACACTTGTGCCACCCAAGACACTGTACGTTTTACATCTGTCCACCCACTGAAAAACTTATGTTTGTACACCTGGCACCCTAACATTTTCGTCTGTACACTCTGGCCCCCCAAGACACTTACTTTTTGTACCCCTTGTGCCCCCCAAATGAACGTACTGTTTACATCGTGCCACCCACTGACAGAAAAAATGTACTGTTTGTACACTCTGTGCCCCCCCACTGAAAATTTACGTTTTGTACACTTTTGCCACCCCTGAAAACCCTGTGCGTTTGTAAAATCTGTCCACCCCTGACACTGACTGTTGTACCTCTGTGCCCCCCACGAAACACACGTACTGTTGTACACCTGTGCCCCCCCCAACATGTTTGTTTGTCACTCTGTGCCACCCCTACATGTCTGTCTGTACACTTGGCCACCCCTGACACGTACTTTTTGACCTGGCCACCCATGACACTGTACTGTTTTCACTCTGTGCCACCACTGACAGACAATGTACTGTTTGTACACTTGTGCCCCCACTGACACTGTATTTTTGTACACTCTTCCCACCACACAGACACACTGTCTTTTTGTACACTTGTCCCACCACTGCCTGTACTGTTGTACACCTGTGCCACCACGAAGACCACGTCTTTTTTTACACTTGTGCCCCCCCATGACACTGTATGTTTGTACACTCTGTGCCACCTACTGACAGAACATTACTTTTGTCACCGTCCCACCCACTGACACTGTACTTTTTTCATCGTGCCACCACTGACACTGTACTGTTGTCACCGTGCCCCCCAACACTTTTTCTGTTTGTCACCGTGCCACCACTACACTTACGTTTCACCGTGCCCCCCTCAACAATTTTCGTTGTCACCGTGCCACCCGACACTGTACTTTTTTGCACCGGCCCCCCAAAAATGACACTGTACTGTTTCCTCGTGCCACCACTAAAGAAAAAAGTACTTTTTGTCACGGGGCCACCCACTGACACTGTACGTTTTCATCATGCACCATGACAACACTTTTTTCCCCAGGTGCCCCACGAACTTACTTTTGTAACCGTGCCACCACTAAAACCCGTACTTTTTTTTCACGGTGCCACCCACGACACTGTACTTTTTTTCACCGTGCCACACCGACACACTTCTTTTTGTCACCTTCCACCACGCCACTGTAGGTTTGTCACCGTCCACCCACGACAAACTGTACTTTTTGTTCACCCATGCAACACGACACATTTAAAACTTTGTTCAGCCAGTCCCACACAGACACACTTACTTTTTTTGCCAGTCCACACACTGCACACTGTACTGTTTTTCAGCCAGTGCCCCAAAATGACCACGTACTGTTTTTAAACCGGGGCCCACACTGACACACGAAAGTTGTTCACCAGTGCCACACCTGACACACTGCCCGTTTTTACCAGCCCCACTGAAAAACACACTGACGTTGTTCAGCCAGGCCACCACACTGACACATTTACTGTTGTTCCCAGTCCCACACATACACCTGTCTGTTGTTCACCTCCACCCCTGAACACTACTTATTTTATATCTTATTTGATTCTTTTATTTCGGGGACAATGGAAATTTTTATTATTTATTCAGGGAATAAGACTCAATCTCTTTTTATTTTTATTTTTCATCCATTCCCCGTGTTTTGTTTGTGTTTTGTGTGTGGGGGTGTGCAGTTTTGTCACTTTTGTCATCTTTTGACGTCGAGTTATTTATAGATTTTGGTTTTCCAGTATTGGGTGACGGGCCCATGGATGGGGAAACCAGCGCTGATAGGCTAATCTTGCCTGCAGCTAGTCACATCACAGCCCCGTTTTTAGGCAGGGGGAAAGGTACGTAGGGGGCGGGCAGGCACCCGTCATTGGTAAACTATGAGTTGTGCTCTTGGTTTTTTTAAATCCAGAGCAAAACCCCTGGGTAAAAATGAAAGGGGGGGCAAGCTTTTTCCCATGCAGCACCCCCCCCCCCCCCCCCCCCCCCCCCCCCCCCACCCCACGCGCTGAAAAAATTCCATTGGAAGGCAACCCCGAAAAATAGGTCCATGCCGTCGAAGGAGTTGCCAAAAAGGGCTGTATACAGCTCTAAGATCAACCCACCTCCAGGAGGCTCAAAAATACAGGCCGCACCCCGGGCTTTAAAGTTTGGGGGTACCGTAGTATCTTGTATGAGTGGAGTGGAAAAAAATGTTGGTGATTTTTAAACAATTTTTTTTAAGCATGAAAAAATGACTGTGCATTTTTTGGGGATTAGACATAAGCAATACCAGGAGTATCACGAAAAGTTAGAATAACCCACAAATGAGGTTTGCCTGTATCCTAAAAGCGTTGCCCGCCATGAAATAATTTGGGGTTTAAGGAACTAACAAACGACAAGGACTGAGGGGTACAGTGATTGCTGAAAAATAACAAAATTTCAAACCCACCAAATTTGTTCAAAATCACATGAGTTTTGAGTCAGAGGCTGTCCCTTTCAAAAAAGTGGTTTTTATTTCTGTGGATGCCTTAGTACGTGCGGTATGAATATAAGAGTCACATAGAAAAACAGAAGGAAAAGAGTGATTTTTTTAATACCGGTGTGCAGCCAAACACGACACCTCTGTGCTTGCTGGGGTGTTTTTGTTTTTTTTACTTTGTCACCACTCCTACCGGCACACAATGGCCTACTCTTCCGAAAGGCGGGATGGGTTTTTTATGTGTGGGCAAGATGTTCTGCAATTGTTCGCACACGGGGCCTCGGTTTATAGTCTCATCTGAAGTAGTAGTGCCTCAAACAGTAGACTGGTGGTCACCAGAAGATTGTCTTCTTCTTTTTCTTCTTTGTCTCCAACGCTCAGACAGCAACTCTTGTCAGTTTAAATTTTTTTTTATTTCATTCTTTTAAATCGAGGATAATGGAATAAGCGCTTATAGTTTTTTGTGTGTTTTTTTTTAATTTTTTACATCTAGTCCTTGTGTTTGCGGTTTTGTAAATTTTGTCATCTGTTCCCACCGGCACACAATGGCCTACTCTTACGACAGGCGGAACAGGATTTAACGTGTGCGCAAGATGTTCAGAGTGCGTTCGCACACGGGACCTCGGTTTATAGTCTCATCCGAAGGACTTTTGGGGGGAGTAGAGTTGGCACTGATGTTAACTCCAGGGAAAATATTCCCCTTGAACGGGAATCGAACCGGGGTCGTCAGGTTTGCGAGTGCAATGTTCTAACCACTAGGCTATCCCGTCCCCATAATTATGAGCGGGCGAGTGCCCGCGTGCGTGCGTGTGTGTGTGTGTGTGTGTGTGTGTGTGTGTTGTGTGTGTGTGTGTGTGTGTGTGTGAGTGAAAGAGAGAGAACTCGAACTCGAACTCGAACTCGAATGTTTTAATGAGGATAATTGGATAAGCCAGGGGCTTCTTTACACCAGGTCCTCAGAAAAAACAGCAACAACAAAACTACAACATAAAAACCAAAGACCAAACAAAAGGCAAACAAACATGAAGAAATGCATAGCATAATTATACACAATGAAGCTGACAAAACTCATCACTTAGTTATACTTGCAATCAACTACTCACATTAATATTCAATTTGTACTAAACCAGCCAATCAATACAAATTGACTAATTTCATGTCTACACACATAAAAATTTCCCTCACACATAAGATACATTCACACTACCACCATCCACACTCGCACACCCATGTATTTCAACGACAAACGAAGCAATCAGCCCCATTATTTTTTTAAAGTGTGGGACAAAATTAGAAACGACTTATCTGTACATCAGTTATTGCAATGAAAGTAAATGATGTAACAACTCTCTTTCCACAGTCATCAGTTTACAAACACAATACACACACACACGCACACACACACACACACACACATACACACACGCACGCACGCCCACACACATATAGGCACAAACAACTCACGCATGCACATGAATCAAATCGATAACCATTCCAATTAATATATATGATAAAAAATGACACTACTAACAAATCCAATTTTTTCTATTTTTAACAGAACAAATGCAATCGCAACATACACCATGTCAATGCCATAAAGAGCAAACAAACATAGCTCAAGATAATCCAAAAAACCATTCTCAGACACTCACGCGCGCGCGCGCACGCACACACACATGCATACATAGTCATATGAATGCCCATATGAATAAATAAATCATCCAAGTCGACATTCTAATTTCAAATCCAATTCATTCTTAACAGAATTTTTTTTTAATGCACCCATACACCATTCATTACAGAAGAGCAAAAAAACCTATACCAGTTCAGATAATAAGAATGTCTATCCACATACACTCGTGCGCGCAGGCACACACACAGACACCACAGACATACACACACGCGCGCACGCGCGCGCGCGCGCGCGAACGCGCACTCAGATAATACATTAACATGAATACACAAATAAATAAACAATTAATTCAGGACCTTATAGATAAGAAAATCAATAATTCTACATTGATAAATAATGCAAACCTTAACCATTTCAATGACATAAGAACAAAACACACTGAACTTCAAGACAATCGATACGTCAACACACACACACACACACACACACACACACACACACACACACACACACACACACACACAACAACACCACACCCCCCCTCCCTCCTCACGCCCACCCCCACACATCCACTCAAATCCCTGTCAAGCCAGTCAGTCGAGAAGACAACCAGCTCTGAACAAAATAGGTGTATAAGTAAATACGACATTACATAATCATGGTATATACAAAAGGCAAAGTGCACATTATATTCAGAACATTTCAATAAATATTTATGATAAGCTCTTTTGAATGAAGACAGACTACATTTCGTTTTAAATTATCCGGAAGTTCATTCCATTCTTTACTACCTGAATAGACGAGGGATGACTTGTAAAGATCAGTTCTTGGACGGGGGATACAAATAGTACTTTTAACCCGAATATTTTCTCACCAAAACCTTTCAGAAAGATACTTCGGAGCAAGATTCTTCATAATTTTGTACATAAAAACACCTTTATTAAAACGACATCGTAATAAGAAAGGAAAAATGTGAGTTCTTTGTAATCTATATTTTGCAAAGATGATGACTTAAGGAGTACACTTTTTAATGAACGTCTATACAAACTCTCCAGTCGCTTAAGGCAATTTTTACTAGCTAAATCCCAACATGTGGAAGCATAACTATATCAGGTTGTATATATGCATGAAAAAATAACTTCCGAGTATGCTGATCAAGCAAATGCTTAATTCGGTTCAGCTGAAAAAATTTTTATGGGCTTAGCTTCTTAGACAAAATTGATGCATGACTTGACCAAGATAGATGATTGTCAATATTAAGACCAAGCAATTTATGTGAATCCACTTCTTCTAAAATTTTGTTATAGACTTTAATATCTGGTAGCTGAAATTTTATATTTTGTCTTTTTGCCTTGTTGTAACTAGCATGAATTTCGACTTTTCAGGGTGGAGAGCCATGTGGTTAATTTCAGACCATTTAATAAGTTTATTAATATCTTTTTGTAATTCAATGCATACAACGCTGGCATCTTTAGCTTTATTATGAATTGTAGTGTCATCAGCAAATAATTCACATTTATTTGATACACTAAGAGGCAAATCATTTACATACACTGAGAAAAGAATGGGACCTAGGACTGATCCCTGTGGAACTCCATAATGAATCGGCATAAGGGTGGATACTGTTCGGTCCTGGTATACTGCTTGTTTCTATTCCTAAGGAAAGAGGATATAAAGTTCAACCGATTCTGGATGTAAACCATACATGTGCAATTTTCTTACTAAAAGAGCATGATCAATTGTGTCAAAAGCCTTAGCAAATCGACAAATATGGTTCCTGTAAACATATCGTTATTAATATTGTCATGCACTGTTCTATAAGATTCGTGAGTAACGTATGGCATGAGTGATCTTTTCTAAATCCACTTTGATTTGCGTGAAACAAGCTATACGTAGTTAAATGGGACAAAAGTGGTGTTTAAGATGTTTTTCGAGTGGCTTAGACAACACCGACAGGATTGAGATTGGTCTATATAGTGGGATCATTTGGATCACCAGATTTATAAAGTGGTAGTACTCTAGCATCTTTGAACGCTTGAGGAAAGCATGATGTTCTATACAAAGATTATAGATATAAGCAACATGTTCAGAGATTATGGGTGCAGAAATTTTCAAAATTTTGCTGTCAATGTTGTCCAAGCCCCTCGAGTTTGACTGTTTTAATGAACACACAACTCCTGTACACATCATGGACACCAATAAATCCAAATTTCCAGCTTCAAGTGACAGTTTTTGGAATTGCAAAAATCCTGCAACAGAAGTAAATTATTACTTTAGTATAATCAACAGGAATAATTTTTTCTCCTACAGTAGAGAAATGTTTGTTCATTTCTTCAACTGATAAGTTATTGGATGAAGGTGAAATAGACATTGATGGTTTACCGGATAACTGGTTTATCGCTTTCCAAAGTGATTTGACATCCCCTTTGATGAAATCAGCTCACTGAAGTATTTCTTTTTTGCTATTCTTTTTAATAGTGTTACCTTATTCCGTTGCATTCTGAAAGTGTCATCTTTACCTGTTGTTCTTAGTAGGAAATCACGTTTGCTATGGCTGCTTTTATTTCATCAGAAAGCCAAGGTGGCTTTTCTTTAAATTTGACTCGTTTCGTTTTGAGTGGTGCATGCTTGTCATAAACAGAGAGAAAGGTTTGGTACCACACATCAAGAGCTTCATTTGGGTCACTGTACTGGTAAACTTCTGAAAAGTTTGCCATACATAAATCAAAAAGAAATTTATCTGTATCAAAAGATTTATAACTTCGGAAGGAAATGCATTTGTGCATACAAAAGGGAATTTTTGAACCCTTTTTTTGACCAAGTTAAACAAATTGGAAAGTGGTCACTGAGCCCAAATATAGGTACAGATGTTTCTATTATATCAGATGGATTAGTTGCATAAATGTGATCAATCAAGTTTCAGAAGATGACATTTTCTTGTTGAGGTATTAATCAGTTGTGGACAGACTATATGATTCATAGAGACTTTTCCATTTGTTATGGGGTTTTGTAAATCAATATTAAAATCACCCAGCAAAATTAATTCAGATGAATAGCTTGATACGTCATCCATGAGGAGTTCAAAACGATCAAACCATTCTACTCGATCATCTGGATTTCTGTAAAAGAAACCCAATTAACATTGGTTTGGTCCCTTTTAAAGTAATCTGTATCCATATACACTCAATACCATATTTGTCAAAATGGCTGATCTGCTTATAATTGACTGATATGATGTACATTACTATCAATCCTGTTTGGAGTGTGGCTCTGGCATCTCTTCTAATAATATTGTACCCAGGAATTGATACAATATTATTTGATACTTTGTCTGACAAGCGAGTTTCAGAAAAACCAAACACATGAAAGCAGTCATTTTCGTTAGAAATAATGGTGTGCATGTCAGATAGTTTGTTTAGCAGATGGCAAATATTTAGGTATCCTACTTTAAAACCAAATTTGGACAACCATTTCTGTCCTTTGATATCATTTGCCATGACACCAAAAATAACCAGTTCAACGATTAAATGACAAATAATATATACAAAAAAATAATAAGTAACCTTATTTATTTCCGTATAAAGACACAATAACTACACCTTTAAGATTTCAACTTTTACCCCCCAAAAGGAGAACAATCAGCAAAACCTATGCTGAAAAAAAATCATCCAACTGAGAGGATGAACAAATAGTCAAAACGAACTAACTGGATGAACGAATAGTCAAAAAGAAACACAATTGCAGATAATATAAGCAAGCACGAATTCAATGTAAACCAATGTTATTTCGAAGAAGAAAGCAACAAACAGAGAAAACCCAGTATACCACCTCACAATGAAGGTTGGGGCAGGAAGGAATCTGTGCAGAGCAACAATCAAGTCTAAAGCTTCAGTCCCCTGTCCGCTTGGTCAATTGGAGAAGAGAGAGAGAGAGAGAGAGAGAGAGAGAGAGAATACAGAGATTGAGAGTCAGACAGACACACATACAGACAGGCAGAACAGAGACAGAGACACACACACAGTGACAGATAGAGAGGGAGAAGAGAATTCAACACTAGAACACAAGATGGATCGGTGGTCTAGAGGTAAACGCGCCTGTCTAGAAAGCGAAAGTCGGGTCTGAAGTGTGCGGCGGTTCGTACCCCGTTTGGACCGGAAAATTTTTCCCCATCCATTAGACCATTGAGTGGTGGTCTGGGCGCTAGTCTTTCGGATGAGACGATAACCGAGGGTCCCGTGTGTTACACGTAATTATTTAGCGCACGTAAAAAAACCCACGGCAACAAGAGAGTTGTCCCTGGCAAAATTCTTAGAAAAAAGCCACTCTGATAGGGAAACAAATACAGCTGCAGAAAAAAAAAAAAAAAAAAAAAGAGGGTGAAAGGGTGGCGCAGCGCTAAGTGGCGACGCGTTCTCCCGCTCTCCCCGGGGAGAGCAGCCCGAATTCAAATCTGAGCGCTTTGATTTGTTGCTTTACAAGATTCAGCGCTATATAAATTCCATAACATTATTATTATTATATATAGAGAGCAAGACCAAGCAGACACCTGTTAAGAAAGAAGGGAGGAGGTGAAGGGTGGTCGAGAGGCAAAAGTATCATGTCTGGACAGCCAGTGAAGAGGCCCCCCTAACCCTATCTTCTGCCCCCCCCCCCCCCCCCCCCCCTTTAAAGCTGCTGGTCTATCCCTTTCATTTCATGAAATCCGATTATGGTTAGTTTGCACACGACCCCTTCTCTCCCCCCCCCCCCCCCCCCCCAATCCCCCTAACCGTTCAACTTTTTGTTTAATTTCAATTTGCTAGGGGACGGATACGCGCAGTGTCCGGAGCACTCGCTTCCCAGCCAAGTAAGCAGCGCGTCGAGCGGGTACCACTTGGTTGGGTGACCGTTTGCGAGCGCCTTGTGCTTCAGTACAGTTCCCCCAGTTCCCCCAGCGTAAATGGGAATCCTGTCCTCTTAGGGGCAGGGAGGTAAAGCAGCGAGGCTAGAGGAGATGGGCGCCGCCCTCAATAAGCTGCCCTAGAAAAGTGAGGTCTCGGACCCATCGCTCCCCTAGACGACCTGTATAGGTTAATAGGACCCCTTTTACCTTACCTTTTATCACTGAAAACCCTCACTGTTGATAGGAACGCCGATGAAGGAAAGTAAATAGGCTCGAAACAATTCACTGGTTCACTGTTCACTTGTCCCGTACCGCCGCCACGGTCGTAGGGCGCTGCATGGTGGACGAACGGTGGACCAGCTTGGCTCCACGTAGCGCGGTCGTTGAGCGAGTGCTGGGAGGGGGTGAACACAGAAGGTCCTCCCCCTTGTCAATCATGGATGGTCGTCGGCCCACTTTCGCCTCAGTCTGCCCCGTCTTCCTTCCCCCTGACATTGTCCTTTTGCGAAAAGATGTCTTGCAAGTCCTTCGATAGCGGGGTTACTGACCATACCATCTGAGTTGTTCCTCCCTCTGTTTTTCCCGACCGTGTCAGTAGGATCTTCATACGACCCGCACCTGGTTGAGTGATCATTCGGCGGACTTCATTGTTGGTGGACTTGTCCTTGTTGAGATGCCAAGAACCTTCTGAGGCATCTCATTTTCCGACGCTTGGATCCTCCTTTGTAGATCTTCGTTCATGTCCATTTCCTCACATGTGTACAGCCTAGATTGAGGTGACTAGCTCGTTTCAGTAACTATGTACCTTTAGTTCCGAGAGTGGATGTTTCTGTCTCTCCACTATGGTCTTCAGTCTTGCATTGCTGATGCTGTTTGTTGCCGCTCTTGCTAGATTTCGGTCTTACATCCCTCTCTACTTAATGAAGGCTCCTAGGTACATGAATGTCAACCTGTCTCCAGTTCTTTTCTGCTGAAGTGATCTTGAGTGGTGATTGGCTGGGCTACGTTTACATGATGCTGGTTTTCTCGGCGCTATTTCCATGCCGTCATGGTGAGAAATTTCGTCCATTGCTATTCGCTGTTGGCCAGTTCCTCTTCTTTCCTGCAGACCGTCAATGTCATTCGAGGCAAACTGAGGTTAGGGATGAATTGTGTCGCCCTCCAATGCTGACTGTGCCCTGTGTGGGTTCTTCCAAGGCGTCAGTCATGTATGCGTTCGTAGAAATGAGTTAGGAATAGTGTTGGCAGACAGCAGAGGACATCCCAGTTCGGACCCCAACTGAGGAGTACGGAAAACCATGCCCCGACCGTGCCCTGATACGTGAACTCGCACGAGCGCCTTTGCGTAGAGTTCATGAAGGTGTGGATCACGCATCTGGCCCATGTTGAATTTGTATCTGAGTGGCCCCACGAGAGCGCATGCATACTCATCGATGACCTTCTTCCAATCAATGAAGAGCGTGAAGATGTCTGGTGATCGAGCTGAATTTCCACACAGAACCTCAGTTGAATATCTTTTCTGTGGTTGCTTCTATTTGGGTCGAGAAACCGCCTGCTCTTACGGCTGATATCTTCGTGCCGTGGTTTCGCCTGTTCAGAGATCACTTTCAGCATGACTTTATCGGGCATACTTATCAGCTGATTGTCTGATAGTTTTGAGAGCACTGATCTGGAGAATTCCTTTCTTTGGGAGAGTATGAGATGAGCTATGAATGGGTTCCACTGGTGTAGGAGTCCACTTGCTCCATTTGCCTAGATGTGTATTGACAGATACATGTAAGGATGTCTGTCACGGCTTCTCTTCCCCCCCACCTCCCCACCCCCGCCCCCCCCGTGTCTTGGAGATCAGCTCTGCTGGGGATGTTGTGCTCCTGCTGATTTTTCCTTTGCTTCAGCGATCAAGTGCACATTCACTTCCTCTCGTAGAATTGAGGCAGTGTCCTTTTAGTCGATGAAGGGCTATGGCTTGCATAGAACCTGGGCGTCGCCTAGCGTCTGATGAGTTGTAAGTTTCGAAACAGTCATTCCGTCCATGCTGCCAACGTGGTTTCTTCTTTCGTTAGGCAATTCCTTTCTTTGTCTGGATTTACTGACTCTTGCCTGTTGCTGTTTTGGTGAGCCTTTCACAATCTGGTATGCTCTTCTGCTATTTTTTCTTTGGGACAACTCACTTCTCTCTCTTCATCATCTCGTCTCATCTCCTCTCTCCTCCACCCACCCCCCCCCCCTCTCTCTTCTGTCCTCTCTCTCAATCTCATTTATCTCTATCATCTGTCTATCTCTCTCATCTACTCTCTTGATTTCGTTGGTTTGTCAACATTGTATCTACTATGCTTTTGTTTTATTCAGTAACAGCTAACTTTCGTAAGTTTTCGGCAAAATATCAGAAAAAAATATCATGCGGTAAGCAAGTGTAGTTCTATCTTTGGTTTTTTGTTCTGCTAGGTAGGGAGCTATGCTTATTACTAAAAAGCCCTCAGCATTTAGGGGGGGAGGGGGGGGGGGAGGGGGGACAGTCGTTTGGAGGACGTTGTGGTGCGTTGCACGGACGTGATGGGCAACTGACTCAGTCTGGCTCCCCAGCTGAAGCTAAATCCTGTTCGTTTGTATGGGCATTAGTAGCTGGTGTCCTAGGCCATTTCTGTTAGCATCAGAACATGCCACCAAGCACTGGAACACTCCAAAGTGACCCCAGTAGCTGCAGTGCAGGAGCCCCGCTGTGGGTTGTGGCCCACAGCGGGCCTGATATTGATAGGCTCCCTCTGGTTAGACTACCGACCTGAGGAATGAACCATAAACGAACCGATGGCTGTGGCGAGAAAATGAAATCTAGCTAGCATGGAAACAGCAGAACGGGGCATCACAGAAGATGATGCAGCACAAAAAAAAAAAAAGAAAGAAAAGAGAAAAAGCCCTCAGTATCCCCACCTAACGCCTCCAAGACAATGGGAACCATCCTGGCTGCTATGACTTTATGAGAGGGAGAGAGCAGAGAGACTCCTTTAGCTTTATGAGTACCTCCGACTCCTCGAAAATCAGATACCTCTAGACAGGGAAAACAGGCATTCAAGAGCTCAACTACTGCTTCCACTTCCCTAGTTTTCATCTATAAATACCTCGCAACTTTGGACAGATTCCTCTTCGCCTCATCCGGGCCAATATTTTGCCATGTATTCTTCTATATCTGAAAAGCAAGGTAAGGTTGAAGTGCAGTTTACTTGAATGCCTGTTTTCCTATCTCTCTACAAAAAATTAAAAATTTACTGGTTTCTTTTTCTGCGATGTATAAAACTATAAAATTCTGGAAAATTTGTGACAAACAATATCTCTGCGTCAAGGAACATTAAGACAACATCTTGTCAAGCGAACATATAGCAATATCTTGTCAAGGAACGAATACAACATCTTGTCCGAGAACAATACAAGTACTTGTCAGACACCGTTAAGAACTAGTACAAAGAACTCTTAAAAACAGATAACTTTGCTCACGAACTAAGTCCAAAGAACGTATTTGTATCAAGCGTAAGAAAACAAGTCCCTATCACACAACTTACTTAGACTAGATCGTTATTCAACAACTTTCCAAACATACGTATGTACAACTTGTTGCCACAACTATCAACAACCATATCAACAACTTTGTTACCAACGTATCAGCGACCTTGTCAAGACAACAATAATTGTTTGTACCCAAAATATATTGATAGATGAGACAACACGTGAGAATTTGTGAGCGGGGAGGCTTTTACAGAGTACATCTACTGGTTCTATGTCAAGAAGAAAATCTAACTTGAAGTGAAGAGGCCAGAGCTCAGGATAACGAAAGGAGAAGTTGTACTCTCATTGAGCGGCCTGTGGTAAAAGACCAAGCAGTTACGTTCTAGGAACACAACTAAACAGTTGAAACAGGTACAGCAGTTATCATCACAAGACATCTATTAAGTATTTTAATCGGTATGAATCTTCTTCTTAGAGCTAAAGATGGCGAAGAAGCCTAGGCATACTGTTATTGGCTTACTACGCTAAAGCAACCAGTAATGGGGTCTTTAATGTGTGGACACAGAAGCGGACTTAGCATATGGACACTGTGTCTACCAGACCTGTTTTGTCTAGAGAAACAGCAGGAGACCACTTGGGCTGTAGAGATATGTATATATCGTGTTTGGTTCCCTCTTAGCACCATAGCTGCTAGTAGATAGACAAGGTCAAACATATAAATGGATACCATATAGAGCAATGACATGGAAGAAAGAACACAGTTATGAACAACCCGGAAGCACAGTGAGAATGCTCCGTAACTCAACGCCCCAGCAGCTGCGCTTTCCTCCACAAGGACAAAAGTGACCAAGAGCCTGGAAAGTGAACAAGGCTGGAAAAAGGGTTGGAGAACTGGACCCCAACCGAAAAAAACTTAGTAATCAAGCAAGTGCAAAAGATGATATGCGGGAGAAGCATCAAAAAAACAGATGCCTAGAGAACACCTAAACAGAGAGACACACCAACCACAAACAAATATTCGGCTTATTTTGTGTAATACAGTTGTAACTTGCTATAGGCCTTGGTTAATATCATGCCTTACATAGAGTATGGGAAGCAGCAAGAGACCAACCAAACGAAAACAGCAAAAGGAAACACTAAACCAAAAACCACAACCACCAGCCCACACCCCATTGCAATTGCAAACAGCCTGTCAAATGAGACCATGTCAGATGTCTAGTAATAGATAGGAAATAAAAAAATTATACCCATCAGAAGATAAAAGAGTTCTGAAAAGACAGACATTTAATTTTTGGAGTGGGTGTCTAGCCACACAGCCCTTGTTGGTGTCTCAGGCGTTGGCTATACAATTTAGGAAAAGAGCCTTCTGAAAATGAAGCCTGCCTTGAATCTCGGTAAACTAGACTTTGAGGGAAAGCGCTAAGGCTAGTTGCTGTTGTAAACAGCACCATTGCTTCTAAAGCCTTCTTGGTAAAGCAGGGATCATCCAGAATATATAATCCCATAAATAGAAAAATGGCTTCTTTTAGATGATCAATGGATGGTGGTGCGTAGTAAGGCACTTGACTTTTACGGTAGCAACTAACGTTGTTCATATTCTAAACATCATACAGAAAAAAAGGAAGAGACATGTAAAGTCAATCGAACAACTGAGAACAAGCCAACTAGGAAAGGCAGCATACAAAAGACAAAAAAATTGCTCAGTTATGACTGCTATTATACAGAAAAACATTGTGAACAGGACATATGGCGCAAAAAAAACATTTTCTCTCTGAGGATGTTTTACTCAGCAATCAAAGAGCGCGTACGCCCTTGTGACGATGCAAAACAAATATTCTCTCCAATCTACACACCACAGCTTCATGAATTAATTATCAACCCCTGAAACCCAGAACCAGGCGAGATGGCTTTTCTACTTGTGTGGGACATGACAACCTATAGTATCATTAGGCACCAGGGAGGTTGGGTTAACCAACATTTGAAAAAAAAGACATTTATAGATGAGATAACAATAGATGTCCAAACTCTCTAAGATCTATCAACACACGCAACAGGTTACTGAAAGGTAAAAACAGGCTATTAAAGCCCACTGAGTCTTGTTCTGCACGGAGTAAGTATTCTGAGGTAGTCCAGAAAGTGGCGTCTAAACAAGCAAATAATGGCAGATCTACTTCCACCTGCAACCAAGTGTGGCCATTAATAGTGACCCTCCTTTATCCAACCTGAAGCCCAATGATACTCACCAAATTAGACCTTTTAAACTTATACCCCATGACCACCAGCAGAAGAAAGCGGTATAAGTCCGGCTCTGTCTTGCCTGTGTGGATGTGGCTTCTAGTATAAGCACTGCAGAGACCCTGAACTGGAAGAAAGTGCTACCCCGACTTGCAGTTCTTTGCAAGAAATCTAATAGTCGAGGGCCAATTAAAATATCCCTAGACGTAGTCAGTGCAATGATGGGTAAAGAGTTTATAAAGGAGCAATTTAATCAGCTGTTGCTAAACATGGAGTAGCAATAAAAAGAGCAATACCAGGCACCACTAAGATCTTCAGCACTGGTATGAAAGCTTTCACAAACTGTGTAGTCAGAAGAATGTATGCATATACAGATGTACCGGACCCAATATGAAGTCCCAGGCACCACCAACCACAGAGTTGGTACAAAAGACCTACCTAGCAGTTTTAAGAGTGTATATGTAACTCTGAGGTAACTAACAGGCCACAAAGCGTTAAAACCTTGGGACACTATCAACCCAGAAGACAATACAGCAGATCACAGCAAACAACACCACCAACAGCAACACTAATACCCTTATGGGAAGAAACGTTAGATATCTGTATGCTCTGGAACGCCGAAGGCCAGCCACAGTCACAAGCGAGCCAACAAGATATCCCATCGGGAGCCTAGACACTTATGGGAAAAAACAAAGTGTTGGAGAAGGGTCCTCTTATTTATTATTTGTCACTAGGTAAGCCAGCACCACCTAGCTTTTGGTTAGAGAGGAACTTCAGGGCTAGTGAGCGGAAGCCTAAAACTTGTCCACGCTTTAGTAAGTAGGCCACTATCTTCATCAGAGGTAAAGTAACACTTGGTCTCTTCTGTCATCTTAAACTGTTTTTTATGTTAGCTATCTGGACAATTATGGAACATCTGTTTATAACTACGGAGACTGGGTTGCCAACTCCTCTCATCCTAAACAACTCCTAGAATAATTATTCTAGCACCTTCTTCTTTATTGTGCCAGATTAAGTTCTTATTTCTCAATGGACACCAAAGCCTTCTATAATGTCGAAGCTGTAAAAGCTGCGAGTGGGAGGTGAAATTGTAAGCCACTCCATAGTCTAGTCTGTTGATAAAGAGTATGGCAGTCTCAAGTGTGATACGCCTCAATCAGAATCTTCGTTACTATTCATATATAACATATGAAAAAAAATTAATTAATTATTAACTTACTTGGTTTCTGGTATCTAGTATACACGTGTCAACAGTGGTATCGAGTGGCTCTGGGTGAGAAGAATATATGCCAGATTTGTGTCCTGTGCAATAAGTGGCTTTATTATTGCAAACCACAGCCCTGATGATTTTGAGTGCAGGTGTTGAGCCGTAGCTTTGGTGGGTTGTGCGTGATGAAATTCTCTTCCTTCAACGAGAGTCTCGTTGCGTAGTGTATCATGACTGATGCTTGGTTTTGGAACCACCTGTTCCCAACACCTTATTGAGCCTTTCTTTATGACACCTGGTTGGACTTGCAACACTGTACCTCTTAGCCCGTTAGCCCAACATATTCTTTATAAATATGCCTTCATACACTCAAAAGCCATTATCTTCTGCTATTAACGTTTTTCTGAGTTTACTGTTGAATGCAAGTGGACGTGATCTTTTTGGATAATCTACTGGTGTCCTAGGCATGACTCTATCCCAGCACCAAAGAGTCCCTTCTGCAGAGGATCTTATTGTATATATCTTCTGTGGGAATATCTAGGATGAAAGAGTCGGTGTCTGTGAACAAGACCTTTCCTTTCAGGATGTGTTTAGGCTTAAAGTAATTATACAAGAACTCAGCAGTCAACAGCTTTTGACCGCACACTAGCATGCTGAAGCGCGCTATGCGCATACTGGCTTGTCCTACGTTGAACCGCAACTTCAAGGCATTGATGAGGGCGAAGACAGACTGACATGAGGCAGTTGGCCTTGACAAGCGGTTTCTTGGTAGTAAGGCTGTTAGATGTCATCTTATGGCTTTTGTATTGCTTCTTTGTGACCAATCAGACATCAGTGTTCTTTTGTGTGGTATCCCCATTGTTTTTGCAAAGCGCTGAGATGTTCATCGGATAGCTTGAAGTAAGCTTTTCTGAGGATGCCTACAGTGGCTATTCGTTCTCAGATCAGTGGTGTCTTCTTGATATTAATGATTTCATGAATTCCTGCGTTGATCAAACAAATGTGATACGAGGAAGCAAGCATAAGACGATTACCCATGCCTTATGGGTAGAACGGACAGCAGGTCTGGAATGACAACATACTTGCTCTGCTTGTTTAGGGTTGGGTACTATGCCTTTGGAGTCTTTGAAGATCTGTGTTTTTAGCCTTTATCTGACAGCCATATGTGTGGGTTAATCATTGGTAGCGCATCATGTAGCTTCATCGGATAGACGTAAATGATCTACATTCAAAGATCCAGCCATTGCTGATCAGGAGCACCAGCTTGTTGATACAGTTTTATTTGAGTCTCATCATCATCAAAGGACCAGATAAACAACTGTGAGTTTCTATATTGGGAGTTATGACTGACACATCGTCCAGTCCATACAGGTTGTCTTAGCCATCCAAGGTACTCTGAGTAGTTTGAAGGTCGCTAGGTATCATAGTCTCCTAAAAATCTTTGTATGATTGGCCTTACAGGTAAATGTGTGCATGCCAATCCTAGAAGCACCAGCAGACCATCCAAAGTCATTGTACATGGGAGTAGGTCCATGACAGCAAATCAATATCACCCCAGTTCCTTCAAGAAAGACATCCCAAGACATTCTAGTGCTGTCTAATATAGTGGATCTTGGAGTCTAGTGCCATAAAGGTTTTCATGCCAGCTTTCTATATGTCTCATATAACATCAGTCATGCAAACGATGCATCAGCAAGTACATACTGATCAGGTAATCGGCCATCCTCCGACACGTAGAGGAAGGGTGGCAGGAGCATCTTTATTGCCTGGCCCACCTGAGCATAGCTGATATCATGCATCGCTGATTCCTTTACTGGCTCAGTGCTGTAAAGAATGCTTACTTCTTGGCAGCAGCTCTTCGTCACAAACCTTTCCCTGCCGAAATCCATATACGTCGTATGTATAAGACTCCATTGTTTCTGCAAGCTTTGTAGTCAAAGTTTTTCTTTATCTGCTGATAGGCCAATTACTCAGTTGAGAAAGACAAGGGATCTAAGATCCGTCAGAATGTTTGTGCAGAATCAAAAAGGACAGCCTATTTATACGTAAAATCAGGAGTTACTTCTCTGAGAAGGTGTCAAGAGAAGGTGGCCGTTATACTCATCAGTTAGTCAGCTTGGCATAATTAGGTGTTGAGTTGTAACCATTTAGATTTGGGGAAAAAGACTGGGTGCAACTTCCATGTTTTTTGAGAGAGGAGGAGGATCGTACTTCTTAGTTGTCGAATTACACTTACTATGTGCTGCTTGCCACAACGCTTACCACATGATGGTGGTCTTGGATCTCAGACTTATCGGAGATTGTCTGCTGACCTGTGTGGAGTAAATTACACACAAACGCCTTGCAAATGTATGTGAAAAGTACATAACTGTTCCTGGTCCTTCATCAGTCATAGATGATGCTCTGTATGGTTGAGTTGTTGAGAGTATATGTCATCGATTCGCGTTCATGAGTTGTATCAGGAAAAAATCTATCTGAGCAGCGTCTGTCCTCTAGTATAAGTCTCTGGAGCTCTGAGTGTGCACCAGCAGCCCGAGAACAACAGACTAAGCAAAGAGAACAGACTTGTGAAATACTGAGTCTAAGAACTGGTTTAGGATATGTTTAATGAGGCAGCTGGTCCTTTGGTACGGACACAATGATAGACCAAAGTCAGCATACACTACATAAGGACTCTTTGTAGCTACCTTTCTTACAGTTGCTGAAGTAAACGTTGCTGGGGTCTCCAGGGATCTTGATGTGTGTACAGAGCGTCTAGGTGATTGCGTGCAGTCTCACTCCTTGTCAGTGAGTGTTATTATTCTGTTTTGAACAGCTGCTTGTAGAGATGGTAAATGAACCCAAGCATCTTGTTTTGGTGTTCTACTGTTTTGTCCTGTGCAATAAGTCTACCGCATGTATTCTATAAGTGTATAATGATCATTTCATATCAACACTAAGTCTACATGGTTTTTGTCGAGGCATCACCTACAGTGGAGACATACTAGAATTGCATAGAAGGGCATAGGGCTAGCAAATCTTTCCATGTTGTACACATTCACACGATGGGTTTCTAGGGTATTTAAAAAGTTCCTCAAACGTGTCAAATGCTCCTAACAAGACCACAGGAAAAATCAATGCAGGTACAGACAAGCTTGTACACATGTACCATGCTAGAGTTTTTGAAAACTCCTCTCTGCCTTCCTTTGTACATGTAGCGTCTAGGCCAAAACACACCACATAGAAACACTTATCACTCTTTGTTCTGAATGTTCAGACACATGCATCAATGCACGTTATGCTACAACATCAGGGTGCAAGGGAATGTGAACTTCTACAACAATGGGATGAACCTTTGTATTGCTTAGTCTATTGGAAAGAACGTTACAACTGGTCATCCGATCCCTCATTCGGTTGCTGTTTCTAGCAGGAATGTACAAAAGTTGGCATCACGCATTGCCCATGCGTGTGTTGAGCTCTTCAAAACGAGTTCAGTGCTTGTTGTGATTGTTGACACATGAACATTTAGTTCTTCATCTTTATTGGTCCTGTAGTAAATACGTAATTTCAGTCAGCAATCAACTGCACCTATTAACACCTGTGGATCTACTGTTTTAAGTTGTTTGATATTTCTGTGGATTGCATCTTTGAATGCGCTTTGCAGCCAGTTTTCGTGGTTGTGGAACAATTTAGCTATATTTCCTAAACACTTTATCCATACCTGAGCTCAACTAAATCTCTAACGAATCATATAGTAAGAAACCAATTTAATTATATTTTAATTAATTTAATGCTTCTTCTGTTTTATGTTTAGCTTCCTAAGAAGCATTGATCATACCACAGAGCGTAACTCTTAGCTCCTTCTAATAGAGATACTCAGCTGAATCATTTAAAGCACTTGTCCTGGGGGGAGCCAAGCAGATAACCCCTTATTTTATATATTCCTTTTCTATTGTTCAATGTCGCACAAGATACGTGGCATAGCTTTGTTTGATTTGTTTTGTAAGGTCGAACTTTGGCGCTTATGTAAGTATCCAACTAGTCAGCCTGCAGATGATATTTGAACTCTCCTCTTCTGATAGTGTGGCATAGGTTAGAAACTTTGCTAATAAATGAGTCTAAATGAGCTTAGCTTAGGCTAAAGTCAAGTGCACACAACAGCATTATCTTGTTTTTTTATTTTAACCCACACTTCTTTGAAAAATTCTGAGATGTGACAAAAAGAAAGGCCCTGCGTAGATTGAAATACAGAGCGCCAATGCAATTGAATGGAGCGGAGCTGCCTAAATTCCAGTATCCAAGATGATATGAGCAATGCTGTGTACCTGCGCTGTGACTGTACAGCAGAGATAGGCAGGTACCAGGTATGTAATAGAGCTCAACCACTAGTAAATAGCTTATCTGAGGTAACTACGCCTGCATTTTGTATACTCTGCTATTGGTGCTCTAATGTCATGCGGAGCAATTCTGTGGAATGTTTGTCAACGAAAGGCATGTATCAATATCAATAAGAGATTTCAAGGGATGCTGTACACTGGGACTTAGGGGATAATTGTCAGACAGTGGTCATCTCTTCTTATATACAGTTGTATGCAAAAAAAACAAACGTCTGTGTAATTTTTATATTCATACAGTACACAAACCACTGAGTAATAGACTGCAACCAAGTCAATGTGGTGTAGGAGATTGAGGACGTTTAATGTGTTTCAAGAGCTGAGTGGTGGGGTTAGGAACAAGTTGACTTATAATTACTGGAAATGTTCCCTATCAATGTCATCTTCAAGGCTTGCTTGTGTTCTGAGTAGCAATAGCCCAGTCTGAGTGGGCATCAACTTGGAGGACTTTCCAGTTAATAGTCAATATCCCACCATGAACAAGAGAAAGTAGCTCTGTCTTCTCTGCAACCAGACAAACACCACGGTGTACATGATCATCCAGAGGATGTAAGAGAAAGACCTACTAGCGGTTGAGGTTGCTGGTTTAGTCACTGAGTCCTTATTTCGAACGAAGCAAGTAAGCGTGACTTTATTCTGTAATGCTATTATCCTCTAATTCATTTCTCTTCTGCTGGCTGATTCATATGCTATGCTAAGTTATACTGAGGTTCAGCATTTATGGCTTTACAGAAAAGTCTGTCTGAATGGTAAAGATGAGAGTGTATGGACTGTTAAAACTCAAACATGAATCTGGGCCAGTCATCTTGGTTTGAAGTGCCATTTATTAGCGTTATGTTTACTGTCTAAGGAAATACAGCTGCTAATGGGTTTCAAGCTTCACATTACACCACGTGTCAAGTTTAGGAAACCAAGGTTTGCTTAGACTTCTCTATTGTGTGCGCTTGTAGTATCCATCCTTTAGTGTAACTCAAAAAGGCATAAACTACGACAAATCTCCCCATCACTTCTCAAACTCTGTACAGCACCAAGGATCTTTTAAGTGCGCTAAATAATCGGGCAGGTTTCAGCGGCGCTCTTATAACAGGACCGCAGTAGACATGGGTGTGTATTAGATGTTATGTATATTAGTTGTGGATATTATTTTATTTCCTAAGTACTATGTAAAATTGTTTACAGTCAACTGTTCTTTGTGCTGTGTCATTATGATTGTTGTACACAGATGTGTCCATAGGACAGCCTTCATCTAGCTCTTTTGATTTAGAAGTGTCGTAAAGCTATTGCGCTGCCTTTCATAGTACCATTGCGCTGCTAGGGTGGAAAGGAGTCTTAGTAGATCAGAAGGACTGATGAATGGAAAAAGCTTCGATCACCACTTGGTTTTGTGTTAGTCTGTTTTTAACGAGACGGGATGGACAAAAAGCAAAGGAGTAACTGCACATGATCAAGGGTCTCTTCACTGACATGAGGTTAATTCCTTCCTTGGCCATCATCAATAAACCCCTGAAATATGGACCGTGGTCAAAAACCAAAGCATTCTGCAAGTGATACTGGCATTATATGAGGTGAAGATGGCTGTCAGAGATGACTCTTAGACTAGCTGGTTAGTTTTGCTGGTGATGCCAGCTCTGGGCGAGAGGGAGCTCCTTTTTTTTTTTCGCAGTGGACAGAAATCATAGTTAACCTTCATTGCACATTAACATCACTTTATCCTCATTAGGTTCTAGGATCTCTCTAGATCGAATCCATCTTGTGTTATATCTGTCGATGTTTGATCCATAGTACTGTGTAGACGAACCATCATGCAAAGCAACTGTTTTATGTTGACAGCGTTGTGGTCAATAGGAATGCTAGTTAACAGGTATCACCTGATTGAATGTTTGTTAGGTTATAAATATGTTACTACTATTAGAAAATAATGTAATAAATTATAAGAAAGATGCAAAAACTGAGGCTGGGATCGTCACTGATAAAACGCCAAAGACTATTACCTTAATAACTAGTGTTCTGTTTCTTCAGAGATTATACTTCAAAGGTAAAAGTTCCCAAACCACCTGAAATCATACTTAAACCCACCCTTTAAAGATTGATGCTTTTCTTTCATCTTCGTTCAAATCTCCGCAGGTGCTCTTCGCGTCGCGGGGAGACAAGGACTTTGTCTGCAGCTAGGCGGGAGGCTTGATGTTAGTGACAGGTCATGGGCTCGCAGGGTGTCAGCCACGGAGTCGCTCCATCGTCTCCTTGGTCTACCTTGGTTTTTCCAGCCAAATTGTATTTGATGGTGTATGCCCGTAGGGCTGGTTGGTTGGGCGGCATTTAGTGAGGTGACCAAACCACTGATCCTTTGTTGTTCGATATGGGGGGAGAATTGGTTTTTAGTCCAACCATGTCTTGATCACCTCATTCTTGATTTGTCACGTTTGGTTTTGTTGACAGCTTTTCTCAGGCAGCGCATTTCACATGTGACCAGTTTTCTTCTAAGGCTTTTGTTAGGGCCCATGTCTGACCCCTGGTATGTGAGTGTTGGAACGAAGATGGCGTTGATGAGTTTTTTCCTTGGTGCTCATTGGGATGCGGGGTTGTTTTGAAGGGGGGCAAGTTGGTAACTGACTGCTTTTCCTTTCTGGCATCTTGTTTCTATCTTCTGCCCAAATTTTTCCCCTTTTAGTGAAGAGGCTGCCAAGGTATTTAATTTTTTGGGGTCGTTTAGGGGGGCCCGTTGAGTTATGTCCAGTTTTCCCGGGTTTCTGTGACGAATAACTTCTGTTTTGGTGTACTGATTTCTGTATCCCTCTCGCGCTTGTGTTGAGTTGGTTGTGTGTTCTTGAAGAGCTGTTTTTTCTTTTTCTCGGGCGGGTTTGTCGAAAATAATAGTTCTTTTCAGGGCCTCGGATCTGGGTTGGCTTCCTTTGTATCTGTCCTTGATCCGAAAGAAGGGGGGGAGGAAGAGTACGCACCCTTCCGACCCTGATGTAACGGGAACCCAGTCGGATGTTCCACTGGCGGGGTTTGGGAATGCGCTCATACTGTTGGCCATAGTTTGCTCGTTTATCAAGCAATCCCCCTTCACGTCTACGCTCCGGTCTTCCGAGTTGTCTTGTGACTGGGGTCAAAAGTTTTTTTGGGTAAAACGAATACTGTATGCAGGTTTGGTTGTATTCGAGGGGTCTTTCCCAGTGTCGGAGTGCGAAATGGACTGGCACCCTCCCTTTCCCGAAACCCAAATGGGATTGCTCGTAGGTGTTCTGCTTTGGCTCTTGTGCGTTTCCAAAAATCTTTGCAATTTTTTTCCCCTACATGGTGGAAGTAAAATCCCTTGTAGGTGCTGCAGTCTCTTTGCTCCCCTTCTTTCCAAAAATTGGGCACCCCTATTGCTTTTCCAGTCCTTGGTACTTTTTTTTCCCCTGTTTCGGGGAAGTTTAGGTGAGCCACTTAAATCCCGTTTCTCCGCATGCAAGGATGGTTCAGTTGTTATGCTCATCACCTGCCGCTTTGCCCCTTTGGGGGTTTTTTTTAAATTTCTTTTCTTGTTTTGCTTCAAAGGGTTTGGGGTTAACTGGTCTTTGCGTGGTGAGAAATGGAGCTGGAAGCTGTCCCGTGGGTTTAAAAGATCTTTAAAAAAATTTCCTGTTTTAGAATTTTTCCTCTTCTTTGGCAGTGCCTTCCATTTTATCATTCATACTGTTGTTGGATTTAATGGCTCATCTTTATTCATGTCTCACACTTTTGAAAAAATTCCTTGGGGAGTTCTTGCAAATTTTTCCTTAACTTTCTCCATAAGTCGCCCAAGTTTTTTCTTTGGAGGCTTTCACAAAACCCCATTACTAGTCTTTTCGTTTTTGTCTTGCGTAAACCCCCTTCGTCTTTGGGCTTGCCCAAGTTTTATAGCTGCTTTTTTTTTTGATGGCTTCCTTACCCCTTGGTTCACCAAACTGTGTTTTTCCCGTTTTACTCCACATTTCTTTGTCCCGCAACTTCCCCAAAGGGGTTTAAGAGGCTGGGTTGAAGGTGTCCCAGACTTGCCCAGTTGAGAGGTGTTGTATCAATGGGGTCAAGTTTCACCCTTATGCATTGAATTTTTCTTGCACTTTTTTTTTCCGTTTGAGGGGGTTTATCTTTTCAGGGGTTCTTCTAGAAATTGTTATTTTTTTTTTGAGTAGGGGCTTAAAAGAAGGCCCGTGGTCAGGTCATTGTTGGGGGCTTTTTTT
>CM054147.1:20822078-20844578 GCA_028751875.1 Rapana venosa
AACTCACCCCCTACACATGCAACCAACGCAATGCATGCAATAGTTCAACGAAATCAGCTGCTCTAAAGTGGGAACGTGTGGGCTGAGGCCAGCGGGCAGACCTCCTGCAGAGTGACAAGCACAGGAGAAGACCAGGCACTACACACTCAGAGACACTGTACCCGCTAGGGGAACAGAGAGGAGAGAAGAGACAGAATTCCTATTGGTTTACTGATGTAATAATAATACATGCAAAAAACAAATCAAAGCGCTTTCATTCATCCTAGTCTTTCACACGCAGCCAGTTACAATTGATAGATTTTTACAAATTTAAATGTAAACACACACACACGCGCACAATTAATAGTTTTTACAAATTCAAATGCAAACACACACACGCACACACACACACACACACACACACACACACACACACACTCACACACACACACACACACAAGGGTTGTACACTCCGGCAGGGTGATGGGGGGGTTGGTTGTTGAGGGCAGGGACAGAAATGAGAAAAGTGACACTCTAATCAGCAGCAGGCACTAGATATCTCCTTCTGTAATTGCATCGTTTCATTTACAGCTTTGTCATCTGATATCCTTCACGTTGCAGTATTGTAATGGTGGGTGGGTTTTTTAATCCATTAATTAAGTTATTACATTCTATAGTGTGTATTCAAGTCTCAACAATGAATTCTCTGAGAGAGAGAGAGAGAGAGAGAGAGAAGAGAGAGAGAGAGAGAGAGAGAGGGGGGGGGGGGGGGGAGGGGGGGGGGGGGGGGGGGAGGAGGAGGGAGAGGGAGAGGAGAGAGAGAGAGGGAGAGAGGCACACACACACACACACACACACACACACATTCACACATGGGGGACGGGATAGCCTAGTGGTTAGAACATTGCGCTCGCAATATGACGACCCGGGTTCGATTCCTGTTCAAGGGGATATTTTCCCCTGGAGTTAACATCAATGCAGACTCCACTCTCCCCAAAAGGCCTTCGGATGAGACTATAAACCGAGGTCCCGTGTGCGAATGCAGGCAGAACATCTTGCGCACACGTTAAATCCTGTTCCGCTTTTCGTAAGAGTAGGCCATTGTATGCCGGTGGGAACAGATGACAGAATTTACAAAACAGCATACACACGGGGACTGGATGTTAAAAAAAAAGCACATGATTGCTTATTCCATTATCCTCGATATAAAAGAATAAAATAAAATTATAAAAAATATAAACACACACACACAAAATCATTGCTCAACTCAATCACAGTGACAACTCTAAAAACATTTCAACATTCTCCTCACAAAAAAGGTTTAAAACAACAACAGCAACGAAAGCAAGCCAAAAGCAGCACTTGGAAAATCAAGCGGTGATTGAATGACATACGGAGAGTAATTACGTGAGCAATTGTGTGTGAGAGAGGGAGGGAGAGAGAGAGAGAAGAGAGAGAGAGAGAGAGAGATGAGAGAGAGGAGAGAGAGAGGGGGGGGAGAGAGAGAGAGAGAGAGAGAGAGAGAGAGAGAGAGAGAGACGGACAGACAGACACAGACAGGAAAACAGAGAGACAGACCCACAGACAGAGACAGAAAGACAGAGAAAGACAGGCAGAGACAGACACAGAGGGAGCGACTGACAGAGACAAAGAGAGAGACTGAGACACAGAGAGAGAGAGAGATGAGAGGAAAGAGAGAAATGACAGACAGAGATGTGGGGAACAGACAGACATAGAGATGGAGGGAGGGAAACAGAGAAAGACAGAGACAGACAGAAAGACAGACAGAGAAACGAAAGCAGGACTAGAAGTAAAGACGAATTATTGATCTTTCAAAAAAAAAAGATAAACCCTTAAATCAATAGTCAAAATCGTCCAGCGCACATTGACAGCTCAAAGACAATTATTGTGTAAAATAGACAGGATAATAATTATCCCATTGTTTCAAGGTTTACACTGGAAAAGTGCATTGCTATCGTTGGGTGCTTGGCCATTCCAAGGTTGTTTGCAAAACTAACAGTGGAGTGCAGCCACACAAAGGCTTTTTGAGGTCAAACATTACATGAGTGTGATTTGATTTCTTTTTCGTTTTGGAGTGGGGGGAAAATTTAATAGAAAAAATTACTCTATGATGATGACAATGATAAGATGGAGGAGGAGGAGGATAATAACAATGATGGTTATGATGATGTTAATTATAACAATAATCATCATGTAATAATAACAATAGGTAAAGTAATTATAGTAGTGATGATGATGGCAACAAGAAGGAGAAGAAAAAGAAGAGGAAAGAATAACGATACTTAGACCAGTTTTCTGTAATTAAAACAAATCTATAAATGGCAGTTTATATAGCGCTGAAACTTGCAAAGGGTAAAGGTGTTCCCATAACCTGTGTGGTTCTAGTGGAGCGAGGCGTCAAAGACCTCAACTTCTCTAGGAGCCAGCATATTAAAGGCGGCGCCCATCTCCTCTCCCTCGCTGCTTTACCTTCCCTGACCCTTAAGGGCTTGCTTCAAAGATTCACAGCAATGTTTTAAATCCAGGTAAAAATAAAACCCCTTGAGACGGTGCGGGTCGGTACGGTCGGAGTGGTGTGCTTTTCCCGGGCCCTCAGATCACCAGCTCAACATTCCAACCACTAAGCTATCCTCGCTTTCCTCTCCCACCCCCCCCCCCCCCGCCCCTCTTCCCCATCCTCCCTCTAGTTTATTAGCATAACTCCCACGGAATTTTCAATAATAGTTTTTTTCCAAGTTATTTCCTCTCTCTCTGGACAAACACCAATGTCGTTCTTCTCAACTGTACTTCGCCCATGGTATCTTACATACAAACGGAAATCTTTTCAACTCCGTTTTCAATCATTCACATAAACAATGTTATGTAAACAGAGTGGACAGCTTTGATCTGCCTTAACTCAGTAAAAGTTGGCTCACAGTCAAACAAAGAGTGTGACCTCCATTACACAAAGATAATATAAATCTGCAGTATTATTCTACACAGAGTGCCACACAATTTAGCAGGTGTGGTCCCAAAATAGTAACACACGAATCGCTATGATCGCATGGAGGTAATACTAATTTTACCGCCCTTCACAGGTAAATCTACCCCCCCCCCCCCCCCCCCACCAAAAAAAAAAAAAAAATTTTTTAAACCGTACTCCTGGAGCAATTATCATTATTTGTGTTTTAGATTTCTCGGGCAGTTCTTATTAAATACTTCATAGATGAGCCGACATTCCTGATTAAAAGACAGTATTTTTAGATTATGTCAAAAAGGGGATCGCTTTCCCTTTCCATGCTTTGCTTCCTCCATAGAGGCGAAAGTGTATTGATTATTTCAGAGAGAGAGAGAGAGAGAGAGAAACGAAGAGAGAGAGAGAGAGTAGAGAGAGAGAAGAGAGAGACAACCCAACACACACAATACGTGAAGGGGGGAGGGGGGAGAGAGACAAAGAGACAGAGACCCAGACAGTAGACACAGAGAGAGAGAGAGAGTAAGAGAAAGAAAGAGAGGTGGAGGGAGATAAAGCTAGGAGACAGAGACAAAGAGAGAGAAGGAGAGAGCGACAAAGACAGAGAGACAGAGAAAGAGTGAGAGTAAGCGGGAAAGCGAGACCAAGAGGGGAGAAGCGAGGGAGAGAGCTTAGGGGGGAAAAGCAGAAAAGCAAAGAGAGAAAAACAGAAAAACGATTCTCTCTCTCTCTCTCCCTCACACACACACACACTTTTCCGAATCGGGTCATCCTCTCTCTCTCTCTCTCTCTCTCTCTCTCTCCTTCTCTCTCTCTTCTTCTCTCTTCTCTCTCTCTCTCTCTCTCTCTTCTCTCTCTCTCTCTCTCTCTCTCTCTCTCTCTCTCTTATACACAACACATAAACTGTTTCCGAATCAGGCCATTTCTCTCTCTCTCTCTCTCTCTCTCTCTCTCTCTCTCTCTCTCTCTCTCTCTCTCTCTCTCTCTCTCTCTCATACACACACACACATAAACTTTTTCCGAATCGGGTCATTTTCTCTCTCTCTCTCTCTCTCTCTCTCTCTCTCTCTCTCTCTCTCTCTCTCTCTCTCTCTCTCTCTCTCTCTCCTACACACACACACAGAGACAACACACAACACACACACACACACAGCAAGTGTTTTCTTCACTGCATTATTCACAAGCTGATCGGCTTCAGCCATTTCTGCCTGTTCACTCCTCCTTCGTAGACATCGTTCTAGGGACGGGATAGCCAAGTGGTTAGAGTGATGCGCTCGTGATCTGCTGATCTGCCGGGTTCGAATCTCGTTCAAGAGGATTTTTCCTCTACAGCTAACATTAGTGCCGATTCCACTCTCTTCAAAAGTTCTTTGGATGAGACTTTAAATCGAGATCCCTTGTGAGAACGCACGCAGAACGTCTTGCGCACACGTTCAAACTTGTTCCGCTTTTTGGAAGAGTAGGATACTGTGTGCCCGTTGGGAATGGCTGACAAAAATTTACAAAACTACATACACATGGGGGGACTGGATGTAAAAGAGGACACAAGTGCTTTTTCCATTATCCTCGAAATAAAAGAATGAATAAATACGTAAATAAATAAATAAATAAATAAAATCAAATTAATACATAAATAGATAAATACATCAAATAAATATATATATAACGTTTGTTTTTTGTTTTGGTTTTGAAGCTATATTGGACTGTTCAAACCAATTTGAAATGCATTTTCCTGGTGTTTTTCCAGATAATTATATACGTATCAATGTGCCTGTCAGTATTGTAATTGCCCTTCATGGGATGATTAAAGTGACTAGAACATCACTGAGGTCAGTGGTCTGGGAGGAGGGCTACAGGAGATGGTAGAACTCAGCAGAGACAGAGAAAGATGGCGAACCCTGGTGGCATTGCGTGGAGGGCCTACCGACGACAGCGGCGATGGAGACAGTTGACCTGACCTGATCTGAATGGACAAGAGAGTGAGGGGGAGGGGGAGGGAGAGGGGTAGAAACATAAAAGAGAAAATTGGGGGTTCTGTTTCTACCCTGATGTGTCGCTCAAGTTTTAAAGACTTTTTTGTGTGTGTGTCTGTGTTGAAGAAAATGGCATGGTAATGGCTTCCATCACAAGTTATAGTTTGCTTTGGCCAAAAACTAGGCTAAAGAGAAGAGGCATTAAAGTTTGGAATAATGAAGGTTCTCTGTGGTTAATCTGGTTTTAGTGTGATTAAAACATAATCTTCATGGTCTCTGTCTCTGTCTCTGTCTCTCTCTCTCTCTCTCTCTCTCTCTCTCTCTCTCTCTCTCTCTCTCTCTGTGCGCGCTATCGTAACATATGACTCTCTGACTAGGAGGCTTGACTTGCACAGTCCTTATGTGCTGCAGCCCTGGGGGCTAGTTGGCCTTTGGAGAACATCTCCAACGCTGACTGTCCTTACGCCCACTTGGCCGAGAGAGTGGGGATGTACTGTGGGCAAGGCATCTCCACTATAATCAAATTTCTGCCCAATTTCCAAAACAGCAGCTGCCTCCTCTGCTGGAAGTCATCGTCGAAAACGACGGACTAACACACATAGAAATACACACTTATTTCTATGCAGCTTTCTGATGACTGTGGGTAGCTGGGAAATATATTGTGTTTCTTGTTCTTCATGACGATATGTAACCCCCCTTCAGAAAGGGGCCATGGCCTAAAATCTTCATAAACTATTAGCATTTGCATTATCTCTCTGTGTCAGTCTGTCTGTCTGTCCGCCAGCCTCTCTCTCTCTCTCTCTCTCTCTCTCTCTCTCTCTCTCTCTCTCTCTCTCTCTCTCTCTCTATCTCTGTCTGTCTGTCTGTCTGTGAGGGAGGGAGGAAATGAGAGAGTGAGAGGCAGACAGATAAGCAGACAGACAGACGCTTTGACGCTTTGACAAAGCGTCAAAGCGTCTGTCTGTCTGCTTATCTGTCTGCCTCTCACTCTCTCACTTCTCCCTCCCTCCCTCCACCACACACACACACACACACACACACACACACACACACACACACACACACACACACACACAAGTGTCAATAACGAATACATTCCGTCACAAACGTCCACCAAATGGCCGACTTGAGCTATGTAAATTAGACACATTTTCAACGCAACACAATTCTTGCCACATTACAGAATTTTCCCGGGGAAAAACTGTGAACGATATTCCTAAGTTTGTGTCATTTAATGTCTGTGTTGCCGAATGTCAAGCGGCCACTTACAGTTCAAGATATGCATTTATGCAGAAGAACTCGTGAAAACGCTTAAAGCAGAAGCACTGTGAAAAAGAATGAAAAAGAAGAAGAAGGAAGAAGAAGATGAAGAAGAAAAGAAAAAGAAGAAGAAGAAGAAGAAGAAAAAACACAAAAAGGGAGGAGGAGGAGAGGAACAACATCAACAATAACAACATTAACAAGAACAAGGATGAGAAGGAGGACGAGGTGGTGGAGGAGGAGGAGAGGAGGAGAAAGGAGGAGGAGAAGAAGAAGAAGAAAGAAGAAGAAGAGGGAGGAGGATGAGGAGGTGGTGGTGGTGGTGGAGGGGGAGGAGGGGGAGGAGGAGGAGGAGGAGGAGGGGGAGAAGAAGAAGAAGAAAAAGAAGAAGAAGAGAAGAAGAGGGGGGGGAGGAGGAGGAGGAGAGGAGGGAGGAGGTGGTGGTGGTGGTGGTGGTGGAGGAGGAGGAGAAAAAGAAGAAGAAGAAGAAGAAGAAGAAGAAGAAGAAGAAGAAGAGTAAGAAGAAGAAGAAAGAGGAGGAGAAGGGGGAAGAGAAGAAGAAGAAGAAGAAGAAGAAGAACAACAACAACAAAACAACAACAACAAACAACAACAAAACAACGACAACAACAATACCAACAACAAAAGAAAGAAAGAAATACAGACAGACAGAAAGAAAGACAGACAAGTAAATAGTTAAACAGGGGGAAAATAGCGGGGAGGAAAACCCGTCGTTTTCTTTGCAAGACAAAATTAATGTTCTTAACTTGAATATTAATTATGCAGATCTGTTTGATTGCCTGTACTGGTGATAGTGCTGATTTTGACGGTAAAAATTTAGATACCGGTTAGAGAGAGAGAGAAAGAGAGAGGAGACAGACACAGAGAGAGGGGGAGATAGAGCGAGAGAGACAGACAGAGACAAACAGACAGAGAGGGGGGGAGATAGAGCGAGAGAGACAGACAGAGACAGAGACAGACAGAGAGGGGGAGATAGAGCGAGAGAGAGGAGCGAGAGAGACAGGCAGAGACAGAGACAGACAGACAGAGAGGGGGGGGGGGGGAGATAGAGCGAGAGAGAATGAGAGAGACAGGCAGAGACAGACAGAGAACAGACAGACAGAGAGGGGGAAAAGAGAGAGAGAGAGAGGGGAGAGAGAGAGAGAGAGAGAGAGAGAGAGAGAGAGAGCTAGAGAGAGAGAGAGTAGAGAGAGAGAGAGCTACGAAAGTTTAAACCAATAGTAACTGAGAACAGAAGGGGGGGGGGTGGAGAGAGAGGGGGGGAAAAGAGAGAGAGGGGGGAGAGAGGAGAGGGGGAGAGGGAGAGAGAGGAGAGAGGAGAGAGAGGGAGAGAGAGAGAGGAGAGAGGAAAGAGAGAGAGCTAGGAGTAGTTTATGCCTAGTTAACTCGAGGAGAGAGGGGGGGAGGGGGGGAGTGAGAGAGGAGAGACAGGCTACGAATAATTTTACAATAATTAACCAAAGAGAGAGAGGGAGAGCTACGAATAGTTTATACCAAGTTAACTCAAGGGGGGGGGAGCGGGGGGGGGGGGGGGGGGGGGGGGGGGGGGGAGGGAGAGAGGGGGGGCAGGGGAGAGGAGGGGGGGGGGGGGGGGAGAAGATAGCTACGATAGTTTAGACGAATAGTTAATGAGAAAGAGGGGAGAGAGGAGGGAGAGAGGGGAGAGAGAGAGAGAGAGAGAAAAGACAGAAAGAGAGAGAGAGAGAGCGCGAACTGGGAAATTTAAAGGTGTAATGAGAGACAGAGACAGAGAGAGAGGGGGGGGGGGGGAAACAATTTTAGTTACGAGGGATAGATTATTATTTTTTAAACTCTTCATCCAGCCCTCACAATAAAAAGGAAAAAATTCAAGAGAGAAAGAGATGAGAGAGAGGGTAGGAAGGTAAGAGAGAAAAGAGAAAGGAGAGGAAGAGAGAGACGGGTGTATGCGTATGTGTTAGTGTGTTTGGCGTGTGCTGGCGTGAAACCCGGGTCGTGCGTGTGCAGCAAGTGGGTGTGCATGCGTGTTGTATGTGTTGTGGTTTTGTTTGTTGCGTGCCTGCTGCTGAATGTGTGTGTATGCGTGCGTGTGCGTGTGTGTGTAGAAAACCAAAAACACAAACACAGAAAGAAACTGAAAGAGAGTTAGTAAGAGACTAGTGACAGACACAATTATTTCAAACACATCTTGCAAACACGTTAAATCCTGTTCCGCTTTTCGTAAGAGTAGGCTATTGTGTGCCGGTGGGAACAGATGACAGAATTCACAAAACCACATACACACGGGGACTGGATGTAAAAAAGCACATAAGTGCTTATTCCATTATCCTCGATATAAAAGAATAAAATAAAATAAAATAAATGAATAAATAACACAATCAACAACAACAAAAATCCCCTTGAGGTTAATCACTTAAAGACCATTTTTCCCCAAACTTAAATCACCCATCCATCCCCCTTTTTCACCCAAGCAAAAAAAAAAAAATAATAAATAAATAACCCTTAAATGGTTAGCGCTAGGGAGCAATTTCCTTGAACAAACAGCATCTTAATTAAAACCTTAATGAGTCAATAACAGAACAGACTCTCCAATTTTCTCTGTTATGCTTCCGAACCGCCCGCGGGCATAGAGAAGCCTGATAGTGGAGCACGCTTCATCTGAACCTGGCTTGACTTCTCTATTAACTTCCCGGGAAGTTGGTGAGGCAAGGGGCTGAATTTTTCAGGGTAGGGTGACCCTGGCGGAGCCTAACCCTCTGTAACTGCATGCTGGGTATGTTAGCGTCATCCATGTGACTTAAATCGTAGTTGGCGTTATCTTCGACAAAAGATGGTTCGAGTTTTTTTTCCATCTGTGCAAGATGTTTTGCGTGTACTCTCACCCATAACTTTGATTTGCAATCTTTCCCCCTGGGGATGTCAGGAGCTGGAAGTATAAATAGTATCCCCGCTTTCTGGAAATTCTGTGCTAGGAATTCCCTCTTTCCTATCTCACTCTTTGTTTCAGCTTGGTCCCCTTCCTTCCCGTCTTGTCTATTTTCTGCCTTCTTGGTTCATTTTCCTGTCCATTTTTTTCCCCAGAAAGACTTCAAAGATAACAATTTGCTCTCACGCCGAAGTTGGATGCGCTGGGCCTGACTTGTCAGGCGTTTAACGGCAGTGCAACGTATAGTTGCTGTGTGAGCATTTGATAAAGAACAAGATTTGAAAGACAAGAATAGTTGCCGTCTGAGCGTTTGATGATGAAGAAGAAGATTTGAAATTTCGTGTTAAGGACTTTCAAGGGAGCAGAGTCAGTATCTACGTTAACTCCAGGGAGAAAAAAAATCCTAGCCCGTATACCTCAATGCAGATTCAAACCCTCGCTCTCTCAGCTACAGTCAGATCTTGAGAGTTCAACGCTCTAACCACTGAGCTACCTCTGCCCCTATAGACTTGGTCAGCAAAGCTGAAGGGTGGGGAGGCAGCAGGGGGGGAAGGGGATTTGTCTATGAAGGAGGCATAGACAGCCAGAACTGGAGTCTGGAGCTGATCACCTGGTGAATAATGCATTGGAGTAAACACTCTGCGTGTGAGAGGACAGCCCCAGTTTGGAAAGCTCTAAGAGTCGGTTTGTGTTTTGTGGGTTTTTTGATGTGGTGTTGTGTGGGGGGGGGGGGGGGGGGGGGGGGGGGGGTGAGTGTGTGTTGTTGTTTTTGTTTTTGCTTCGTTTTTACGTCTGTTCACTAAAAGTGACATTAGACGAGGGGAAGGGGGGGGGGGGGGCATTGAGTTATGGTTGGTCTGTAAATTGGTATCTTTTCTAAATGTCTAGGCAATATTCAATAAAATTTAAAGCATCATAACAACAAATAAATACAGAAAAATCCAAAAAAAATAATAATAAAATTTGGAATTTATTACCCAAACTTGAAACACAAATCAAGCGTTGCTTTCAATCTGCCCAAACATAAAACTAACAATGGTTAACAATATTTAAAACAAAATTAAAAATTACCACACACACACACACAAAAACCACAACCCCACACCACACACACACAGGTTGTACATTTCAGCAAGGTGAGGGAATTTGGCTGTTAAAGCAGGGACGATATAATAAACAGAGGAAAAAATCATAAGAAATCCCAATACACTTATAATAAATGTTTTAGGACTGTTCATTAAAGTTTTTTGTTATCAAAATCCCAAATTTAAATATTTTTTGATTCTACCCAAAGAAATTTTTTCAGAAAAAAAGGAAAGAAGGGTTTAGACTTTTACTTTAAATTTTATGAATCTAGTAATTTTCTCACCTCACAAACAATTTATATTTTTGCTATATTTTTATGATAAAAACATTCAGTGAGAGTGGTTTTTGTGTGTTGGGGGGGGGGGGGGGGGGGGGGGGTGGTTTGAGTGAGTGAGTGAGCGTTTATTTAACTTTTATTTTAAAGGGTAATGGAAAAGACCGTGTGCCTTTTTCATCCAACCCCCGTGTGATGCAGTTTTGTCAGCTTTTTTCTTCCGTTCCCCCCGGCCCCACAAAGGCCTACTTTACGAAAAGCGATCGGGTTTTAACGTGTCGCAAGATGTTCTCTGCGTTCGCCACAGGTCTGGTTTAAGTCCATCCGACGGACTTTTGGGGGGATGGGGTAGGCCTGATGTTGCGGCGTGCGTGCGTGCGTCGGGGTGCGTGGGTGCGTGTGTGGGGTGTCGTGTTGTGTGTGGTTGTGGGTGTGTGGGCGGGTTTGTGGATGTTGTATGGGGCGGCCATGTTTTTGGCACGTGTGCGGTGTGTGTGGTTCAACAGAGCAACAAGAGAAACAATACAACCTTGTTAAAATTCCAGCAACCAAAAACGTTGTGCCGGCTTTCCCCAACAAAAAACGAAAATATAAATTATTAAAAAAACAAAAACAACAACAAAACAACGACAACAACAATACCAACAACAAAAGAAAGAAAGATAATTAAGACAGACAGAATGAAAGGACAGACAGTAAATTAGTTAAACAGGGGGAAAATAGCGGGGAGGAAAACCCGTCGTTTTCTTTGCAAGACAAAATTAATGTTCTTAACTTCGAATAAGTAATTATGCAGATCTGTTTGATGCTGTACTGTGTAGTGCTGATTTTGACGGTAAAAATTTACGATACCGGTTAGAGGAGAGAGAGAAAGAGAGAGGAGACAGACACAGAGGAGGATAGGGGGAGATAGAGCGAGAGAGACAGACAAGAGACAGAGGACAAACAGACAGAGAGGGGGGAGAGATAGAGCGAGAGAGGACAGACTGGACAGAGACAGACAGAGAGGGGGGAGATAGAGCGAGAAGAGAGGTGCGAGAGGAGACAGAGGCAGAGCAGAGACAGACAGACAGAGAGGGGGGGGGGGGAGATAGAGCGAGAGAGAAGTGAGAGAGACAGGCAGAAGACAGACAGAGACAGACAGACAGAGGAGGGGGAGAGAGAGAGAGATGAGAGAGAGATATGAGAAGGAGAGAGGAGAGTGAGACGAGAGAGAGGTGAGAGTGGAGAGAGAGAGAGCTATAGAGAGTGAGAGCTAGAGAGAGAGAGAGCTACGAATAGTTTAAACAATAGTAAACTGGATAACCGATGGGGGGGGGGGGGGAGAGGAGAGAGAGAGGAGAGAGAGATGGGTGGAGAGAGAGAGAGGTGAGAGGAGTGTGATGAGGGAGAGAGAGAGATGAGAGAGAGAGAGAGTGAGTACGTTAGTTTATGCCATTAGTTAACTCAGTGGAGAGAGGGGGGGGGGTGGAGTGAGAGAGAGAGAGACAGAGCTACGAATAGTTATTCCCATTAATTAACTCAAAGGAGAGAGGGCGGGGAGGAGAGAGGGTGCGAGCTACGAATAGTTTATACCAATAGTTAACTCACGAGAGAGCGGGGGGGAGGGGGGGGGAGGGAGAGAGGGGGGAGGGAGAGAGAGAGGGGGGGGGGGAAGATAGCTACGAATAGTTTAGGACGAATAAGTTACTGAGATGAGAGAGAGAGGAAGAGAGATGGAGAGAGATTGAGTGAGAGATCGAGAGAGAGAGAGAGAGAGGGGAGAGAGAGAGAGAGAGAGAGCTCGAACTCGAATATTTTAATGAGTGAATGAGAGACGAGCAGAGAGAAGAGTGGGGGGGGGGGGCGAACACAATTTTAGTTCACGGGGTATAATTTATTATTTTTTAAAACTTCTTCAATCCAGCCCTCACAATGAAAAGGAAAAAAATTCAGAGAGAGAAGAGATAGAGAGAGAGGAGGAAGGGAGAGAGAGAGAACAGAGAAAGAGAGAGGATACGAGAGAGACAGCGGTGTATGCGTATGTGTAGTGTGTTTGTGCGTGAGGTGCGTGCACGCGTGGTGTGCATGCAAGTGTGTGTGTGCATGCGTGCTTGTATGTGTGTGTGTGTGTTTGTGTGCGTGCCTGCATGCATGAATGTGTGTGTATGCGTGCGTGTGCGTGTGTGTGTGTAGAAAAACCAAACACAAACACAGATAGAGAAACTGAAAGAGAGTTAGTAAGAGACTAGTGACAGACACAATTATTTCAAACACATCTTGCAAACACGTTAAATCCTGTTCCGCTTTTCGTAAGAGTAGGCTATTGTGTGCCGGTGGGAACAGATGACAGAATTCACAAAACCACATACACACGGGGATGGATGTAAAAAAAGAATAGTGCTTATTTCCATTATCCTCGATATAAAAGAATAAAATAAATAAAATAAATGATTAAATAACACAATCAACAATAACAAAATCCCTTGAGGTATTAATCATTAAAGACCATTTTTCCCAACTTAGATACCATCATCCCTTTTTAACAAGCAAAAAAATAAAATAAATAAATAAATAACCCTTAATGGTTAGCGCTAGGGGAGCAATTTTCCTTGAACAAACAGCCAATCTTAATTAAAACTTATGAGTCATAACAGAACAAGACTTTCCAATTTTTCTCTGTTATGTCCGAACGCCCGCGGGCATAGAGAAGCTGATAGTGGAGCACGCTTCTCTCTGAACCTGGCTTTGACTTCTCTATTAAATTCCGGGAAGATGGTGAGGCAAGGGGCTGAATTTTTCAGGGGTAGGGTGACCTGGCGGGAGCCTTAACCCTTGTAATGCATGTGGTATGTTAGCGCATCCATGTGACTTAAATCGTAGTTGGCGTTATCTCGAACAAAGATGGTTCGAGTTTTTTTTCATCTGTGGCAAGATGTTTTGCGTGTACTCTCACCATAACCTTTGATTTTGCAAATCTTTCCCCTGGGGATGTCAGGAGCTGGAAGTTATAAAATAGTATCCCCGATTTCTGGAAATTATGTGCTAGGAATTCACTTTTCCTAATCTCACTCTTTGTTTCAGTTGGTCTTCCTTTCCCGTCTTGTCTATTTTCTGCCTTCTTGGATCATTTTCCTGTCCTTTTTTTCCCAGAAAGATTCAAAGATAACAATTTGTCTCAGCCCGAGTTGGATGCGATGGGCCTGACTTGTCAGGGGTTAACGGCAATGAACCGTTATAGTTGCTGTGTGTGCATTTGATAAAGAACAAGATGTGAAAGCCAAGAATAGTTGCCGTCTGAGCGTTTGATGATGAAGAAGGAAGTTTGTAATTTCTGGTTAAGGTCTTTCTAGGGAGGCAGAGTCAGTAATCTACGTTAACTCCGGGAGAAAAAAATCCTAGCCGTTTACCTCAATGCAGATTCGAAACCCACGCTCTCTCAGGCTACGTCGATCTGGGAGTTAACGCTATACCACTGGGTACTCTCCTATAGACTTGTCAAGCAAAGCTGAAGGGTGGGGAGGCAGCAGGGGGGGGGGAGGGGATTTGTCTATGAAGGAGGCATAGACAGAGAACTGGAGGCTGGAGTGATCACTGGTGAATAATGCATTGGAGTAGAAAACACTTGCGTTGTGAGAGGACAGCGTAGAGTCGGTTTGTGTCTGTGGGTTTTGTTTTTTGGGGTTTGTTTGTTTTTGTTTTTTGGTTTTGTTTTTTATTTTTTTTTTGTTGTTTTTGTGTTTTTTTTTTTTTTTTGTTTTTTGTTTTTTTTTTTTTTTTGTTGTTTTTTTGTTTTTTTGGTTTGGTATTTTTTTTTTTGTTTTTTTTTTCGTGGTGTGTGGGTGTCGGAGGGGGGGGGGGAGGGGGGTGGTGTGTTGTGTGTTGTTGTTGTTGTTGTTGTTGTTGCTTCGATTTTACGTCGTTCACTTCAATTTGACATTAGACGATGCGAAAAGGGAGAACAAAAAAGGAAAAAAATAAAAAAAAAAAAAAAAGAAGAAGAACAAATAAACAAAAAAAAAAAAAAAAAAAAAGAAATAAGAGAAAAAAATGAAAAAAGAAAAAGAACAAAAAAAAAAATAAGAAAAAAAAAAAAAAAAAAAAAAAAAAAAAGAAAAGGAAAGAAAATGAAATAAAAAACAAAAAAAAAAACTAATAAAAAACAACATGATAAATATAAAAAAAAAAAAAAAAAAAGGGGAAATAAAGCAAAAAAATAAAAAAACGAATAAAAAAAAAAAAAAAAAAGGAAGGGAAGAAAAAAGGGGAAAAGAAAAAAAAACAAAAAAAGGGAGGGAAAAAAAAAAAAAAAAAAAAAACAATAAAAAAAAAAAAAACGAAAAAAATAAAAAAAAAAAAGGAAAAGAAAAAAAAAAAAAAAAAAAAAAAAAAAAAAAGAAAAGAAAAAAAAAAAAAAAAAGAATAAGAGAAAGGGAAAAAAAAAAAAAATATAATAAACAAAAAAAGGGGAAGACAAAGAAAAAATAAAGAAAAAAAATAAAAAAGGAAGAGGAAAGGGGGTAAAAAAAGAAAGGGTGGGTGAAATATAAAAAAAAAAAAAAAAAAGGAAAAAGGAAAAAAAGAACCGATAAAAATAAAAAAAAAAAAAAAGAAAATAAAAATAATCAAAAAAAGTAAAAAAGACGGGGTGGGGTCCATTGATGTTGATGGTTATGTGTGTGTGAAATTGATATTGTTGCTAATTGTCGTAGGCAGTATACAGTAAAAGACTAAGCAATGATAACAAATAAATACATAAGAAATGCTAATGCGACTTAAAGCAAATGTCCTATAGGACTGTTCATTAAAGGTTTTGTTATATGAAATGCCAAATTAATGATTTTTAATATCTTATCCAAGAATTTTTTTCAGAAAAAGAAGGTAAGAACGGTTTTAGACTCTTACATTCAAAAATTATAGGAACGCTAGTAATTTTCTCACCACACAAACAATTTATATTTTTGCTATATTTCGTGATAAACGCATTAGGTGAGTGTGTGTGTGTGGGGGGGGGGGGGGTAGGTGTAAGTAAGTGAGTGAGCGCGTTTAATTATACTTTAATTTCAAGTAATGGGAATAAGCACTCATGTGCTTTTTTCATCTACCCCCGTGTGTATGCGTTTTGTCAGTTTATCTTCCGTTCCCACGGCACACAAAGGCTACTTTACGAAAGCGAATCGGGTTTTAACGTGGCTGTGCGCTAGATGTTCTGCGTGCGTTCGACAAGGATCTCGGTCTTATAGTTCATCCGAAGGACTTTGGCAGAGTGGAGTAGGCGTGATGTGTGTGTGTGTGTGTGTTTGTGTTGTGTGTGTGTGTCGTGTGTGTGTGTGTGTTGTGTGTGGTGTGTGTGTGAGTGTGTGTGTGTGTGTGTGATATCTTCAGTTATTTTTTAACGGTTCTATTCACACATTTAGTGATTAGACGGGAAAAATGTAATCTAACAAGGAGAACGCAAACCTAATAGAAGAGTGTCAGATAAACGGTACTTAATAAAAATAACTTTAACTACTCAAACCCTGAATTATGGATTTCTTATCATCCCTAACACCATTTGCGCAGTAACAATGGTTCAGACAAAATAAGATAAGTGACAAACTTATACAGAGGTAAAAATGTTTTTAATGTCACAATCAAAAATTGCTTGGTATCCTGGTTAATTTTCCCCACAAATACTAGTATACATTTTCAAGTATTTTGTCTGAAAGCTTTTAGTTTAAATCTGTACATAAGGGATAACATTATTTCTACGCTTATACAACCACAAAACTTTGTTAGAAATGAAAGCATTTCGAAAATTACCACATTGCTTGTAATGCCTTATAAAGGAAATAGCCAGAATCATATATTTTCTTTTGAAGTGCTTTCAGCAAGCGTTTTGTAGCAGCTGTATCCCTCATGAGCGATAAGGAAATCGTTTTATTTTCACAAGACTATTTTATTTTCTCGCTCCAAAGACTGTAACTTTTTTCATTAAAAAAAGACCAGTGGTGAGGAACCAACAGAAAGTAACCGTTATACCTTTAAAATTAAAAAGTGTACCAGTTGCCTGATTTCAAAGATTATTCTTTTCTTACTTTAAAAGTCGATTTTTTACGAAGTAAAACAGGATTTAGAATCAACACACAAATAGTATGTTAAATATGTTCGTTAGGAAAGTCAAGTACATAACAGTGCCGAACTATAGCAGTTAGCTCAGCTGTAAATATAGATTTATTTTCTTAACCCAGGTTGACAGTCGTTCTATTTTAATGATGGAATAACGAACGCCGGCACCCGCCTCATCAGTATTTAGAACGGACCCATCTGTATTAGACTTTGAGATGATAGGATAAGTAGTTTGGATATATTCTTTTGCTAGCGAAGTTTGTATGATTCATTTTCAGTTTTTTTTACAGAGAATTGAATAATGTCAAATAAGCTTTAAAAGTTCAAAGGCTGGTAGGAGCTGCATGTACCTGACTTTGCTCATTATGTGTATTAAGTTTTGAATGTTTAGAAAGGGGTGAAGTGTAAGTTTTAAGTGTAGTAAGCGAGCTGATAGTTTAACTTCTTTTCGGAAATGGAATGTCAGACTTTATGATGGACTTCATTTTCAACTATTGACTGTATTTGTATTACTTTTAGAAAATAGATTGCACCGCAAGTTGTCGATATTATTTAAAGGTAGAACTCCCATTTCTTATATGTTGCTAGAGTTGAGGCGTGAGGTTGTGGTCGTGTGTTTGTGTATGTGTGTATGGTCGCGTGCCTGTTGTGTGTGCACAGTGTGGTGGTGTGTTGCGTTAGATAGAGCAACGAGAGAAACGTACATGACTTGTATGATTATCTCCGCAACCAGAAACACTTTGTGCCGGCTGTCAAACGAAAATATAAATTATTCAACAAAAACAAACATAAAGAAGAGAAAAATTTGGGAAAACCCTCAGAACATCTTTGTCCTACAACAAAACTACAATACCCTTTCTCCTTTCTTCTTCTTCTTCTTCTTTTCTTCTTATCTTCTCCTCCTCTCTCTTTCTCCTACTCTCCTACTCCTTTCTTCTTTTTTCTTCTCTCCTCTTCTACTCAACTCCTCTTCTTCTTCTTCTTTTTTTCTTTTTTCTTCTCTCTCCTCCTCGCTCCTTTTTCTTTTCTTCTTTTCTCTCCTTTCTCTTTCCCTTCCTCTCCTCTCTTCCCATTCTCTCTGTTCTCCTCCTCCACTCCTCTCCTTTCTCTTTATTCCTCCTCTTTTCTTCTTCTTCATCTTTGTTTGTTACAACATGAAGTCAGATGGCCTGGGCTTATTTTGGAAGCGCCTTAACGGCAGGAACACAATTTTCGCTCATATAACAATCGTTGCTGTTCAGTGTTCGACGAAGAAGGAAACGAAGAAGAAGTCTCTTTTATAGTATTTTTCAAAAAATCTTGCATAAATGATAAACTCGAACTCTAAAAAAGTTCTCTGTGACATTTAGAAACAGAATTAAATAGCCAGGAAAAAAAATTAGGGATAACTTTGACTTTTGTTTTTAAAAAAAAAAAATACAGGTGAAATGATGATTGTATTGTGTTCAGTCGAGACACCAAACCAGAGAGGGGGGGTGGAGGGAGGGAGGAGGAACTGGGGAAGGGGGACCAGGAGATTATTAACAGTAATAAAAAAACAAAATAGTTGAAGCTTATGAGAGGAAGAGAGAGAGAGGAGATCGAGGGGAGAGGGAGGGAGAGAGAGGGAGAGAGAGGGGAGACAGAGAGGCAGACAGAGAGACAAGGAAAGGAGGGAGAGGGGAGAGATAGAAGTGAGAGAGAGAGTGAGAGTGAAAAAGAGAGAGGGGAGAGAAAGGGGAGATAGAGGGGTAGAGAAAAGAGAGAGAGAGGCGAGAGGAACGAGAGAGAGAGATGAAGAGAGAGTGAGACGAAAGAGAGAGAGAGGGGTAAGACAAAGGGGCAGAAGAGCGGGAGATAGGGTGGGGGACAAGGAGCGAGAAAAGAGAGAAGAATGGATTAATGTGATGTCTGTATGGTGCGTGCGTGTGCCCGTGCGTGTGTGTATATGTGTGTGCTGGTGTGTTTGTGTCTGTCTGTATGTGTGTCAGTGTCTGAGCGGCTTAGTCCAAAACCTTTTTGTTGTCTGTGCGCGCAAAACCAAAAGCACATTTACACGTTGGCAAGGCGTCTTAAGATACAAAAAAGCGTCATATAACTTTTCGCGTGTTGGCAGTCCACATTTGTGGCTTGTGCTCTGGGAAACTGGTCTGACAATGGATGGACGGCCAGTCCATTGTTTCCCCTATTGTTACAGTTCTATAGGCTGGTACTGGCTCCTATCTGAAGCTTGGCAATGGCGGCACGATTTTCTTGGCATGTGTATGCAATCTCTCTGTCTCTGTCTTTCTCTGTCTGTCTGTCTCTGTCTCCCTCTCTCTCTACATGTCATATTTATTACCTCCCAAATACACACACATTAACACACGGACAGCACGCACGCACGAAGGCACACAACACATGTGTTCTAATATCACTTTAAGTGACAGCGTAAACTCGACAACACCACACCACACCACCACACACACAAACTATAATACACACACACACAACACATTACACACACACAAAATTCAAATGCTTTGTTACTCACACACACAACACACACACACACACACACACACACACACACACACAACACACAACTACTCCTCAGAACATTAAAGGAAAAACCGAAAGAAGAAAGCCTATTATGATATTCATATTCCAGACAATCCCTCCTTCACAACACATAACAAACTTAAGCCAAGTCTAAACTCCAGTCTGTGGCCGGTGCTCTAGCAAATGTGGTCTCCCCTTTCAAACTGTCCCCCCCACCCCCCCAGGAATAATTCCTCTTGGTCATTTTTTTCCCCTCCAAGCAGGTCCTGTTTCAGAAATGACTTCCAATTTCAAATGGGCCGTGAAAAATTGCTGTGTTGTTTAATTGTGTTATGTGTTGTTTAATCAGGAGAGGAGGGAGAAAGAGAGGAGAGACGAGAGAGAGGAGAGGAGAGAGAGAGAGAGGGGGGGGGGAGGGAGGGGGATGAGAAACGAGAGGGATAAGAGACACAGGAGATGGGAATGAGAAGAACTGTAAATTAAATTTTTTGATTTATTCTTTTATAATCGAGGTACTGAATAAAGCACTGTGTGTTTATAATCCGGTCCCCGTGTGTATGCGGTTTTGTGAATTCTGTCATCTGTTCCCAACCGCACACAATGGCCTACTATCCTACAAAAAAGTGGAACAGGATTTAACGTGTCGCGAGATGTTTGGTGCGTTCGCACACGGGGGCCTGGTTTTTCTAGTCTCATCCGAAGGACTTTTGGGGAGAGTGGAGTCGCCTTGCTGTTAACTCCCAGGGGGAAATATCCCCTTGAAAGGAATCGAAACGCGGGTCGTCAGATTGCCAGGCAATGTTTAACACTAGGCTATCCGTCAAGAAAGAAGAGGGAAGAGACAAACGGATTGAGGAGTGATGAGAGGGGGGGGGGGAAATTGATGGGGAGGAAAAGAAAGGAAAGATAGAGGAGAGGAAAGAAAGGAGGGAGGGTGAGAGACAGAGAGACAGAGACACAACAGAGAGAGGAGGGAGAGAGAGGGAGAGGGAGAGGGGAAGAGAGAAAGGACAGTAGGACTGGACAAACAGACAGACAGAGAGGATACAGGAGACAGACGACAGAGAGGGAGAGAGAGGGAGAGGAGAAGGGCAGAAAGAGCAGACAGGACTGACAAACAGACAGCCTGATACACAAACAGACACACAGAGAGACAGACACAGAGAAACGAAACACAACGAAATGAAATGAAATTTGTTTTCTGAGGGTAATAACAATGAGTTTTTCTCATCCTGCCCAGAGAAACAGAGAATGGAGAGACAGACAGACAGAGACAGAGATAGGGAGACAGGGAGAGAGACATACAGACAGAGACAGAGATAGGGAGACAGAGAGTGAAAACATGAAATAACAATGGCCGCTCACTTTTAATCTTATTAAGGGCTGGCAGGCACAGACTAATAAATTATTTGTTTGAATAGACCATTTACTTCGCTGGTTAAATCACACACACACAAACACACACACACACAAACCCCACACACACACACACACACACACACACACACACACACTACTTTTTCATTTTATATTATATAAACTCTTGTATTTACACTCTTTGTATTTCGAAGATAATGGAATTAGCACTCATGTGGGTTTTTTCCATCCAATCCCCGTGTGCATGCACTTCTGTACATTTTGACACAAATGGCCTACTCTTCGTAAAGACAGAAACAGATTTTAACGAATGCGCAAGATATTCTGCGTGCATTCGCACACGGGACCTCGGCTTATAGTCTCATCCGAAGGACTTTCAGGGGAGTTGAGTCGGCACTGATGTTAACTCCTGGGAAAAAATCCCACTGAACAGGTGTCTCGCAGGCGGCTCGAACCCGGGCCGTCAAATCACGTGCGCAACGCTCTAACCACTAGGCTACCCTGCTCCTCCCCTCTCCCTCCCTACAGCCTCATCTGGAAACACTTACAGAGGACTGGAGTCGAAAGCAACGTTAACTCCTGGTTAAACAAATCACCCCAGACAGACATCACCTCAGCGAAGACTTAAACAGCTATGGTTGTGCCTATGGAAGGGGACGGGATAGCTCAGTGGTCAGATCACTCGCTTTTCCCCAGCTAAGGTTCAGCAGCGTCAAGCGAGGTTATCGCCCCGTTTGCGCGCCTTGGCTTCAGTACAGTCCCCCAGTTCAGCCAGCTGTCAATGGGTACCTGCCTCTTTGGGATCAGGGAAGGTAAAGCAGAGAGGGAGAAGAGATGGGTGCCGCCCTCAATATGCTGGCCCCTTAAGAAGTTGAGGTCGCTGATGCCTCACTCCCCTACGACCACATATGTTATGGGACACCACCCACCCGTGCTTATATAGCTGTGGTGTGCAGCCGAAGGTTACACTCCCATGTATGCTTTCTCTGTAGCTGAGGGCCTAAAACAGACGTTAGGTCATGGCAAAGACGTTCCCATAGCCTATGCGGTCGTTGGGGAGCGAGATATCAGAGACCTCAGCTTCTCTAGGCCCCAGCATTTTGAAGGCGGCGCCCATCTCCTCTCCCTCGCTGCTTTACCATCCCTGACCCTAAAGAGGGCAGGTACCCATTTACAGCTGGGTGAACTGGGATCAAAGCGCGTGAACGGTCACCCGTCCACTTGGTAACCACGCTCAATGCTGCTTAATCTTAGCTGGGGGAAAGCGAATGCTCTGACCACTCACTTATCCAGTCCCCAAAGATTTAACTTCATCAATATTCTCCTCAAAGTTATAATTGAGGACCGTACTTAGCTGCCGAAGGCTACACTCCACATTACACTTTTCTCACAGTTACAGCTGTGCCCAAAACTTAACTATGGAGTGTGGCCAAAGGCTACACTCTATCTATACTCTCCTCAGAAGGTGTGGTCTATATCCCTTTACTTAATCTATCACCCTAGTGATTTAAAATTTCTCCCCCGTGGGAATGTCGAGGGCCTGTTGGTATAAACAGCATCCCCACCTTCTGAAAGTTCTGTGATTGGAATTCCCTCTTTTCTATCCCTCTCTTTGTTTCTGCCTTCTTCCTTTTCTTCCTGACACATCCTTGATGTCTATTTTCTGCCTTCTTGGTCCATTCTCCTGCCTTTTTTTCTCGAAAGACCTAAAACATAATTCTCTCCCATGCCGAAGTTGGATGCGCTGGGCCTGACTTGTCAGACGCTTATCGGCAGCGTAAAGCTTCTTTCGCTCATATGACAGCAATAGTTGTTGCTTGAGAGTTTAAAGAAGAAGAAGAGGAAGAATGTACAAATTTCGCTTCGGTTCAGTTGTAGTTGAACTCCCAAACTTAACTGACGGATCTGTGCGGCCGAAGGCTACACTCCACGTATAGTTTCATCTGACGCTGCTGAGGGTAATGAAATTGGAATCTGCCCTCCATCTGCCCTCACCTCTTTTAGAACTTTCCATTTCCAAAGCTGGAGTGTAGCCTAAGGGCGC
>CM054147.1:20847078-20872078 GCA_028751875.1 Rapana venosa
ACAAAAACATTTTCTTGCATGGAAAAGAAATCATCATTTGGAGAAACTGCCTTTTTTACCGGTATGCTCAATTACCAGTGACTTAATCCAAATATATAAAGAAGACTATGATAATAAAAGACAATGCCCTTTCCCCATCTTGTGGATTGAGGAACTATGCCATCATGCTTGGCAAATCAGTTGTGCGTATCTTTTACCAGGATCAAAAGTGTAACTCTTTCCTTGTTATTATACTTGTCAAAATACAGGAAACTTTGCTTTGCCAAGGTGTGGGACTGTGAGAACGGGGAAAAAGAAGAATTCGAAGTCGTGAAAGCCATTGTGACTGAGCATTGCACAAACCCCAAGATCGCAGACCCTGAAGTGTTCTCTGCTTTTGGTGCATTTACCTTTTCAAAAGATGAAGAAGGTGAGAACATCGAACTGTCCACTCCAGCAGAAGATCTGGGTGCAGTTAATCCTCTACCGTCACCATCTTCACTGTCGCCATCCAACCAGTGGTACTTCAATGAAAGCATGTTAGAAGCTCACAGGAGTGACTTCTCACATGCATCGCCTTTATTACAAACCCCACAAGTGATGCAGACAATCCTGTGAGACTGATGCTTCTAAAAAACAGAGACAAACAGAGTTTTTTAAAATTTCCCTTTAAACTGTCACTTCCAATACTTGTACAGGAACAAGTCCCAAAGTGACTTTAAAAAGCACTCCAAAAGTAGTGAGATCAAAAAAAAAGTATCGCAGAAGAACCTTGTGTCCAACATTAAATAGAAACAAGATTTGTTTTCTAATAAGTTAGAAAGTATTGAATCTACTCTTGAACTATTTCTCAACGATCGGGTCCAACTTGGCTACAAATTTCCTATCTAGACAAAAAGATTAAAAGTTTCAATTAAAAATGAACTAAAGCTTCATATTGATCACAGGGTAAAATCCTTAGAGTCAATGATTGCTGATTTGAAGGCTAATGTTACAGACTTTAAGACAACTTTTGAACAACTTGTAAAAGAAAACCCATATTCTAAAATCATGTCTGGGTTCTTTTTCCTCTCAGTTTGAAACAAACAAAGCAAAAGTAAAGCATACTAAAAGATGTTTTCACTCAATGCAATATTTCTGTCATGTGTGAAATTGCAAACCCACCAAGATTGAAGAGAATCTGGTGCATGTTCCCAGTCAATCTCCTTGCCCCTCCATCACATGCACACCCCACATTTAACGGACAACTTTCCAAATCAGTCCACTGACTCTCATGTTGTGGGTGATGATAATGATAAAGGAGGTTATGGGTCATCAACGTGTCTGTCAGTAACCGATTTCAGACTCTGTCAGTTTAAACTTCGGGGGCCCTTTGTCTTTCAGGGGAGCAGAAAAAACCCATTCCATTTCACAAAAGAATTGCCTGCCTCATCAAAACTAATTAACCAGCTCAGCATGAAATATCACTAAACAGAACAGAATTAGAACAGACTGCCAAGGAGAATTAAGTAAACTGATATCCTGCTGAGGCTTCATTGTTTTGATTGGTGACTCTGTTACCAGACATATCAATCCAAAAAGACTGGATAACCCAGAGTAACCCACTATTAAAAATTGTTTCCGGGTCTATCTGTATAGACATTATAAACTGGCTTCAAGATCTACCCAAACATCAACAGGTTAAAACACTTATCATACATACAGGAGTAAATGATTGTCCAAGGGGGGACCCATGTCACCCCAGGATGGACCAAACTATTTCCTTATGCAAAACATGTTTCCCTGCAGCTCGTATTGCTCTCAGCTCCATTCTTCCTGCCCGAGGAAGACACCAACTAAAAATGCCATAGCACACCCAATAAAAAACATGCTCACCCCTGCACTAAAAAGCAGGTTGACATGATTGACAATCATGGGAGTTTTCTTACTGAGAAGGTCCCCCACGCGGCAATACAAGGATGCCTTCACCCAGTCCAAAGGGAAAGCCCGCCTAGCAATGAATTTTAAACAATTTCTCCCCAGATTTCTCATTCCCGTTATAAAAAACCCATGGCAATGTAGGCCAAGCTTTTGGGGCAAGAGATATGATCATTTACGCAACCCAACCCCTTTCAAGTGATGACTCCTGTTCACCCAAAGAAACTTGGGTCCGGTGGACAGGCCTTTATCTAAAACCCTAAATGATGAAAGTAGACCAGGTAAGCCACTCCTGTCTGTCAGTGAATTTCCCCCATTACAGTCAGTAAGGAGTCGCCAGGTGATTCAGAACAATTCTGATCATCCTGGTGATTCTCTTCATAGATCCCAACATCAAGAATCCACCAGGCAAGTATCATTCCTGGATGGAAACCAACAACTTCAGACTGATGAACTAATAATAATAATAATATATGGAATTTATATAGCGCTGAATCTTGTAGAAAACAAACAAATCGAAGCCATCATCTGTGCCATGTCTCCCTCCATTCCCATACCCAGACTACCTGATTCCAAAAGCCCCTCATCCCAGACTCCCCTTCACACTTCACTACCCTCGTCATGATGTACAAAGTACAGACTTTACTCAGAGACAGTCCAACTTTCCCATGGGCTCTGCTTCCCTTGGCTTTAATCCCCCAAGCATGCACAACAATAGCCCGCTCTCACAAGGCTGGCCCCCCATCCAACCCTGTGGTCAGTGTGCACAGCAATTAATGCAGCTTGCCTCACAGCTGGTAGCACGCATGACCAAAGGCAGTGGGGTCATGGTGATTTTGGCAGATCCAGTTGTCATTTCTTTTCTGCTTATATAAAGATCATATATTTATTTACTAATTATCAAATCAGGTGAGGCATGTGGAGCGCTTGCGTGTGTGTGTGTGTGTGTGTGTGTGCGTGCGTGCGTGCGTGCGTGCGTGCGTTGTGTGTGTGTGTGTGTGTGTGTGTTGTGTGGTGTGTGTGTGTGTGTGTGTGTGTTGTGTGTGTGTGTGTGTGTGTGTGTGTGTGTGTGTGTGTGTGTGCGTGCGTGTGTGTGCGTGCTTGTGTGGTCATTGTTGTTATGCAGGCCAATTGACCAAGCGGACAAGGGGACTGAAGCTTTAGACTTGTATTGTTTGCTCTGCACAGTATCCTTCATGCCCCAACCTTCATTGTGAGGTGGTATACTGGGTTTTCTCTGTTTGTTGCTTTCTTCTTCGAAATAACATTGGTTTACATTGAATTCGTGCTTGCTTATATTATCTGCAATTGTGTTTCTTTTTGACTATTCGTTCATCCAGTTAGTTCGTTTTGACTATTGTTCATCCTCTCAGTTGGATGTTTTTTTTTCAGCATGGGTTTTGCTGATTGTTCTCCTTTTGGGGGGAAAAAAGTTGAAATCTTAAAGGTGTAGTTATTGTGTCTTTTTTACGGAAAAAAATAAGGTTACTTATTATTTTTTTTGTAATATTATTTGTCATTTAATCGTTGAACTGGTTATTTTTGGTGTCATGGCAAATGATATAAAAGGACAGAAATGGTTGTAAAAATTTTGGGTTTTTAAAAGTAGGATACCTAATATTTGCCATCTGCTAAACAAACTATCTGACATGCACACCATTATTTCTAACGAAAATGACTGCTTTCATGTGTTTGGTTTTTCTGAAACTCGCTTGTCAGACAAAGTATCAAATAATATTGTATCAATTCCTGGGTTACAATACTATTAAAAAGAGATGCCAGAGCCACGCTCCAACAGGATTGATAGTATATGTAACATCAATCAGTCAATTATAAGCAGATCAGCCATTTTGACAAAATATGGTATTGATTTGTATATGGATACAGATTACTTTAAAAGGGCCCAAAACCCAAATTTTAAATTTGGGGTTCTTTTACAGAAATCCAGATGAACGAGTAGAATGGTTTGATCGTTTTGAACTCCTCATGGTGAGTATCAAGCTATTCATCTGAATTAATTTTGCTGGGTGATTTTAATATTGATTTACATAAACCCCATAACAAATGGAAAAGTCTCTATGAATCATATAGTTGTCACAACTGATTAATACCTAACAAGAAAAATGTCATCTTCTGAAACCTTGATTGATCACATTTAGCAACTAATCCATCTGATATAATAGAAACATCTGTACCTATTTTGGGCTCAGTGACCACTTTCCAATTTTGTTTAACTTGGTCAAAAAGGGTTCAAAAATTCCCTTTTGTATGCACAAATGCATTTTCCTTCCGAATTCATAAATTTTTTGATACAGATAAATTTCTTTTTGATTTATGTATGGCAAACTTTTCAGAAGTTTACCAGTACAGTGACCCAAATGAAGCTCTTGATGTGTGGGTACCAAACCTTTCTCTTGTTTATGACAAGCATGCACCACTCAAAAGGGAACGAGTAAAATTTTAAAAGAAAAGCCACCTTGGCTTTCTGATGAAATAAAAGCAGCCATAGCAAAGTGATTTCCTACTAAGAAAAACAGGTAAAGATGACACTTTCAAAATTTACAACGGAATAAGGTAACACTATTAAAAAGTGGAAAAAAAGAAATATTCAGTGAGCTGATTTCATCAAAGGGGATGTCAAATTCACTTTGGAAAGCGATTAAACCAGTTACCCGGTAAACATCAATGTCTATTTCCCCTTCATCCAATAACTTATCAGTTGAAGAAATGAACAAACATTTCTTACTGTAGGGAGAAAAAATTATCCCTGTTGATTATACTAAAAGTAATAATTTACTTCTGTTGCGGATTTTTGCAATTCAAAAAATGTTATTGAAGCTGAATTTGGATTTATTGGTGCCCAATGATGTGTACAGGGATTTGTGTTCATTAAAACAGTCAAACTCGAGGGCTTGGACAACATTTGACAGCAAAATTTTGAAAATTTCTGCACCCATAATCTCTGAACATGTTGTTATATCTATAATCTTTGTATAGAACAGTCATGCTTTCCTCAAGCTTTTCAAAGATGCTAGAGTACTACCATTTATAAATCTGGTGATCCAAATGACCACTAATTATAGACCAATCTCAATCCTGTGGGTGTTGTCTAAGCCACTCGAAAAACATTTTAAAAACACCACCTTTTGTCCCATTTTTACTAGTATAGCTTGTTTCACGCAAATCAAAGTGGATTTAGAAAGTCATCATGCATACGTTACTCACAAATCTTATAGACAGTGGCATGACAATATTAATTAACGATATGTTTCAGGAACCATATTTGTCGATTTTGCAAAGGCTTTTGACCAATTGATCATGCTCTTTTAGTAAAAAAAATTGCACATGTATGGTTTACATCCAGAATCGGTTGAACTTATATCTCTTTCCCTTAGGAATCGAAGACAAGCATTTATCCCAGGACCGAACGTATCCACCCTTATGCCGTCATTATGGAGTTCCACAGGGATCAGTCCTAGGCCCCATTCTTTTCTCAGTGTATGTAAATGATTTGCCTTTAGTGTATCAAATAAATGTAAAATTATTTGCTGATGACCTCAAATTCATAATAAAGTAAAGATGCCAGCGTTGTATGCATTGAATTTACAAAAAGATATTATAAACTTATTAAAAGGGTCTGAAATTAACCACATGGCTCCCACCTGAAAAGTCGAAATTCATGCTAGTTACAACAAGGCAAAAAAGACAAAATAAAAAAGTTCAGCTACCAGATTTTAAAAGTCTAAAAAAAAATTTTAGAAAGAAGTGGATTCACATAAATTGCTTGGTTTTAAATATTGACAATCCTCTATTTGGTCAAGTCATGCATCAATTTTGTCTAAGAGCTAGCCCAAAAAATTTTTCAGCTGAACCGAATTAAGCATTTGCTTGATCAGCTACTCGGAAGTTATTTTTTCATGCATATATACAACCCGATTATAGATTATGCTTCCACATGTTGGGATTTAGCTAGTAAAAATTGCCTTAAGCGACTGGAGTGTTTGTATAGCGTTCATTAAAAGTGTACTCCTTAAGTCATCATCTTTGCAAAAATTAGATTACAAAAAAATCAACATTTTTCCTTTCTTATTACGATGTGTTTTAATAAAGTGTTTTTATGTACAAAATTATGAAGAATCTTGCTCCGAAGTATCTTTTGAAAGGTTTTTGGTGAGAAAAATTCGGGGTAAAAAGTACTATTTGTATCCCCCGTCCAAAAAACTGATCTTTACAAGTCATCCCTCGTCATTCAGGGAGTAAAAGAATGGAATGAACTTCGGATAATTTAAAAAGAAATGTAGTCTGTTTCATTCAAAAGAGCTTATCATAAATATTTATTTGAAATGTTCTGAATATAATGTGCACTTTGCCTTTTGTATATACCATGATATGTAATGTCGTATTACTTATACACCTATTTTGTTCAGAGCTGGTTGTCTTCTCGATGATGGCTTGACAGGGATTTGGTGGATGTGTGGGGGTGGGCGTGGGGGGGTGTGTTGTGTGTGTTGTGTGTGTGGTGTGTGTGTGTGTGTGTGTGTGTGTGTGTGTGTGTGTTTTGTGTGGTGTTGTGTGTGTGTGTTGACGTATCGATTGTCTTGAAGTTCAGTGTGTTGTGTTCTTATGTCATTGAAATGGTTAAGGTTTGCATTATTTATCAAAGTAGAAATTTTTGATTTACTTATTATAAAAGGTCCTGAATTAATTGTTTATTTATTTGTGTATTCATGTTAATGTATTATTTTGAGTGTGCGTTCGCGCGCGCGCGCGCGGGTGCGCGCGTGTGTGTATGTCTGTGTTGTGTCTGTGTATGTGCCTGCGCGCACGAGTGTATGTGGATAACATTCTTATTATCTTGAACTGGTATAGGGTTTTTTTTGCTCTTTCTGTAATGAAATGGTGTATGGGGTGCTTAAAAAAAAAATTCTGTTAAGAATGAATGGATTTGAAATTAGAATGTCGACTTGGATGATTTATTTATTTATATGGGCATTATATGACATGTATGTATGTGTTGTGCGCGTGTCGCGGCGCGCGGTGAGTGTCTGAGAATGGGTTTTTTGGATTATTTTTGAGCTATGTTTGTTTGCTCTTTATGGCATTTTACATGGTGTATGTTGCGATTGCATTTTGTTCTGTTAAAATAGAAAAAATTGGATTTGTTAGTTTGTGTCATTTTTTTATCATATATATTAATTGGAATGGTTATCGATTTGATTATGTGCATGTGTGAGTTGTTTGTGCCTATTTTTTGTGTGGGCGTGCGTGCGTGCGTGTGTGTATGTGTGTGTGGGGTGTGTGTGTGGTTGTGTGTGTGTGTGTGTGTGTGTGTGTGTGTGTGTGGTGTGGTATTGTGTTTGTAAACTGATGACTGTGGAAAGAGAGTTGTTTCATCATTTACTTTCATTGCAATAACTGATGTACAGATAAGTCGTTTCTAATTTTGTCCCAACTTTAAAAAAATAATGGGGTGATTGCTTCGTTTGGTCGTTGAAATACATGGGTGTGCGAGTTGTGGGGTGGTGGTAGTGTGAATGTATCTTTTGTGTGAGGGAAATTTTTATGTGTGTAGACATGAAATTAGTCAATTTGTATTGATTGGCTGGTTTAGTACAAATTGAATATTAATGTGAGTAGTTGATTGCAAGTTAAACTAAGTGATTGAGTTTTTGTCGCTTCATTGTGTATAATTATGCTATGCATTTCTTCATGTTTGTTTGCCTTTTGTTTGGTCTTTGGTTTTTATGTTGTAGTTTTGTTGTTGTTTTTTCTGAGGACCTGGTGTAAAGAAGCCCCTGGCTTATCCAATTATCCTCATTAAAACATTCGAGTTCGAGTTCGAGTTCGAGTTCTCTCTCTCTCCCCTCCCCCTCACACAGACACACACAGATACACCAAACTTCAATACTTTTAATCTCTCTCAAACACACACACACACACACACCACAGACAAAACACAACCCCACACAACACACCACACACACCCCACACACACAACACAACACACACACACCCACACACACACACACACAGGCCATTGTGTGCGGTGGGGATGGATGACAACATTTACAAAACTGCATACACACGGGATGTTAAACAGCACATGAGTGTTTATTCCATTATCCCCGAAATAAAGCATAAATAAATAAATAATCTCACAACACACACCGGCCCCTCGCCCTCCCCCCTCCACCTCCACACACACACACACACACACAACACACACACACACACACACAAATACACCACACACACACACACTTTATCGGTTTTCAGAAGGAAGAAGACGGGCTGGGCAAAGGTGAAATTTTCAGACAGGCAGATTCAGTGATTACCGTGTTCATTAATTAAACTGGCCCGAAACCTACACCTCTCCTCAACTTGATCTGTGTCTTCCGAGGCCGCTTAACAACACTTGAGGGCTTCCCTCTCTCTCTCTCTCTCTCTCTCTCTCTCTCTCTTCTCTCTCTCTCTTCTCTCTCTTAGCTCTCTGTCGCTCTCTCTCTCTCTTCTCTCTCCCCTCTCTCCTCTCTCTCTCTCTCTCTCTCTCTCTATCTATCTATCTACTTATCTATCTATTTTTTTCTGTCTCTTTTGTCTCTCTCTGAGACTCTCTCTGTGTCTCTCTTATGTTGTCTTTTCTCTCAGTCTCCCCCCCCCCCCTCCTCTCTCTCTCTGTCTCTTCTCTTGTGTCTCTCTCTGTCTTCTCTTAGTCTCCCCCCCCCCCCTCCTTTTCTTCCCCTCTCTCTCTCTCTCTCTCTCTCTCTCTCTCTCTATATATATATATATATATATATATATATATATGTGTGGTTGTGTGTTGTGTTTTGTTTTGTGTGTGTTTTGTCTGTTGTCTGTTGTCTTTCTCTCTGTCTCTTTCTGTCTTGTCTGTCTCTGTCTGTCTGTCTTTTCTCTCTCTCTCTCTCTCTCTCTCTCTCTCTCTCTCTCTCTCTCTCTCTCTCTTCTCTCTCTCTCTCTTGGAAAAATTTAAATTTCTTTTTTGTTTATTAGGGTCTGTCACGCTCGTGGGAGGAGGGGGGGGGGAGTTAATTTAGCTTTTGAGCTTGCTTGATCCAAGACTAGACTGAAATCTTGAAATCTTAAATCTTTCAATGCTATCAGACACATTTTTTTGTTTCATTTTTCTTTCATTTTATTATCAATTTTCTTGGATTTTTTCCCCTTGTTAAGCTTGCTTTCTCTGGGACTAAATTGAAGTCTTAAAATCTTTAAATAATTTTTTTTTTCAATGCATTTTTTTTCGGTTTTCTTTGTTTTATTTTCACTTTTTTTTTCTGTTATATTCAGTTTTCTTTTCTGTTTTTTTTATTCCTTTCTTCTTTGTGTCTTTTTTTTTTTTTCACTTTTCTCTTCTCTTTTCCCAATATTATTTTTTTTTATATATTTCCCTGCTTTTTCGGGGGGGCCTTTTTGTGATCTATAAGGGTTTCTCTTAATTGCTATGTCAATCTCTCTGGAAGCGGAGCGTGTTTGAAGAGGCAGAATAATCTAAACACACACTAGATGGAGAATTTGCTGTTGTAGGGCTGTTTTCACATACCTGAGATAGGAGGGGGGAGCCTAGTGGTTAGAGCGTTGCGCTCACGAGTTGACGGCCTGGGTTCGAGCCACCACCGAGACGCCTGTTTGAGGGGATTTTTTCCCTGGAGTTAACATCAGTACCGACTCACACTCTCTCTCTGAAGTCCTTCAGATGAGACTATCCACTGTTGGCCGTCGCTCTTTCTCTGTTTCTGGTCCAGTGATCTAGAACGACCTCCCACTCTCCCTTCGCCAAAATCCTGCCTATGACACTTTTAAATCCAGCCTCAAGACACATTTATTCCAAATCTGATTTTTCCCCCCTCTTGTTTCGTCTCAAATCTATCCCTGCCTAAAACAGCCCAAATCCCCTCACCCCGCAAAGTGTATAATCTGTGTGTGGTGGGGTGTGTGTGTGTGTGTGTGTGTGTGTGTGTGTGTGTGTGGTGTGTGTGTGTGTTTGGGGTGTGTGTGTGTTGTGTGCGGGGTTTCGTGCGTTGTGCGTGTGTGTGTTGCGTGGGATGTACATTTGAATTTGTTAACTCTGTTCATTGTTATTGGTTGTATGTATGGGTGTGTTGAATGCAAGCGCTTTGATTTCTTTTTGCAAGATATAGCGCTATATAAATTCCATTTATTATTATTATTATTATTATTATTATAAACCGAGGCCCCGTGTGCAAACGCATACAAAACATCTTGTGCTCACGTTCTGCTTTTCGGAAGAGTAGGCTTTTTCTGCCGGTAAGAACAGACGACCGAAAAGCAAAACCCAGCCAGAAACAGATTCCAACAAAAAGTAAAACTGCCTGCACACTGGTGTCATGTTTAGACATCATCTCTGAAATCAGAGTGCGGCTACCTCAATGCTGGGCAAAAACCGTCGCATGCACAAAAGACTCACTACTGGTGACCCCCTCAGCTTTAGCCGCGGAACGAATAAGAAAAGCAAGCCATAATAATGATGATAATTATTATTATTATTATTATTATTATTATAACAATAATAATAATAATGAAATCTATAGCGCTGAATCTTGTAAAGCACCAAATCAAAGCGCTCAGATGACATGATTTTTTTTTTATATCGAGGATAATGGAATAGGCACTCAGGTGCTTTTTGTACACCCAGTCCCCGTGTGTATGCGGTTTTGTAAATCTTGTCATCTGTTCCCACCGGCACACAATGGCCTACTCTTTCGAAAAGCGGAACAGGATTTAACGTGTGCGCAAGATGTTCTGCATGCGTTCGCACACGGGGCCTCGGTTTATAGTCTCATCCCGAAGGACTTTGACATTCAGTTCGATTTTTTAGTCAAACTGGGAAGAAAGGGCGAGGCTGGGAATCGAACCCAGAACCTCACGGTTTACTTGTTGGCAGGCAAACGTCTTGACCATCCTGCCACCTTCCTTCTTCCATGATAGCATTGCAATAGTCCTGGAGGTCCTGGCACCAATAACTGACACAGCTTTTGGCCAGGATCAACTATGGAGATAAGAAGACATTCCTGCCTAATGAGAGAGGTGAGCTTGCTTTCTTGTCCTCAGTCCATACCCTTGATTTGACAACATTTAGTGAACGAGAGAGAAAGAGAGGAAGAGAGAGAGGGAGGGTGGGGGAGAGAGAGGGGAGAGAGAGAGAGAGAGAGGAAGAGGAGAGAGAGAGGAGAGAGAGAGAGGAGGGGGAGAGGGGAGGGAGGAAAAACTGAAAGTAATTTTAGAATTGACCATACAGTATTTTTGGCAAGAGCACAAGTATGAACAAATTTAAACAATATGTTTTTTTCAAAAAGGAAATAATGAAAAAACCGACAGAAGAAGAAGAAGAAGAAAGAAGAAGAAAAAGACGAAAGGAGAGGGGGAGAGAGAGAGAGAGAGAGAGAGAGAGAGGGGAGAGAGAGAGAGGGGAGTATGAGAGAGAGGAGAGAGAGAGAGAGAGGGGGGGGGGGGGGGGGAGGGGGGAGGGTGGGGGAAACTGAAGAATTATAGACATGCAACCAGTTTTTGGCAAGGGCACGGGTTGGAACATTTAACTATATGTTTTTTGCAGCAAGGAAATTGAAACCGGAAGAAGAAGGGAAAAGATGAAGAAGGAAAGGGAAAAGAGAAGAAGAAGAAGAGAGAAGAGAAGAAGAAGAAGAAGAAAGGGGAGAAGAAGAGAAGAGAGAAAAAGGAGGAGGGGGGGAGGAGGGGAAAGGGGGAGGAGGAGGGGGGGAGAGAGAAGAGAGAGGGGGGGGAGGGAAAATTAGAGGGGAGAGAGACCAAGGAGGTGAGGGGGGCAGGAGGGAGGGGGGGGGGGATGACGGGGATAAGGGGTGAAGGGGGAGGGGAGAGGTTTTAAAGAGAGGAGAGGGGCAAAAAGAGGGAGAGGGGGGGATGGGAGGAGAGAGGGAGGGATGGGGGTGGGGGGGGGGGGAGAGAAGGAGGGGGGAGAGGGGGGGGGGAAAGGGGGGGAGAGGAAAGAGAGAGTTCGTTAAAACAGAGAGACGAGAGGCAGGGCAGACAGACAAAGAGGGGGAGAAAGCAGTTGGGTGGGAGAAAGGGGGGAGGAGAGAGAGTACGAAAACAAAAGAGAGGTGAGAAGCACACGTCGGAAGACAGACAGGGCGACAGAGAGAAAGTTTTTTGGTTTATAGCGAGAAAGGCATAGCACAATAGGCGTGTTTTGGTTGGGGGTTTTTTACGCTTTTGGGTTTTGTGGCTTGGGTTTTTTCCCTTGACGATCATGGTGTGAGGATGAAAAGAAACAAATCGAGATATGAAGTGGCCGTATCAATAATTGAAATGTAGTGAAAATCAAACAAACAGAGGAAGTGAGGGGGGAGGAGAGGGGAGAGAGAGAGAGGAGAGAGAGAGGAGAGAAGGAGTGGGGAAGAGACAGGGACAGAGAGGGACAGAGACGACAGAGAGAGGGAGAGAGACAGGGACAAGAGAGACGAAGAGACGAGGCGAGAGACAAGAGAGAGGGCAGAAACAGAGAGACAGAGACAGAGACAGTCAGACAGAGACAGGGAGACAGAGACTGAGATCATTAGTGAAAGAGACAGAGAGAGAAACAAAGAGAGGGAAAAAAAGGAAAGAGAGAAACAGAGAGAGACACAGACAGACAGAGAAAGAGCGGGGAGGGGTGGGGGGTAGACACACAGACAGACAAAGAGACCTCGCACGCTCACTCCGACCGACAGAAGAATACACGTTAAGTGTAAAATCCTTTCCAGCAAAGTAATGGCTTAGTAAAGGAGGGAGGTAAAGGAGTCCCATAACCTATAAGGTCGTAGGGGAGCGAGGCGTCAGAGACCTCACTTCTCTAGGGCCAGCATATTGAGGGCGGCGCCCATCTCCTCTCCCTCGCTGCTTGGCAGGTACCCATTGACAGCTGGGTGAACTGGGGGAACTGTACTGAAGCCAAGGCGAGCAAACGGTCACCCATCCAACTGGTAACCACGCTTGACGCTGCTTAACTTGGCTGGAGGAAAGCGAGTGCTCTGACCACTGAGCTATCCCGTCCCTAAATGGCTTAGTACCAACAACAATCTCTCTCTCTCTCTCTCTCTCTCTCTCTCTCTCTCTCTCGCTCTCTCATCTCTCCCTCTCTCTCTCTCTCTCTCAATCTCTCTCTCTCTCTCTCTCTCTCTCTCTCTCTCTCTCTCTCTCTCTCTCTCTCTCTCTCTCTCTCTCTCTCTCTCTCTCTCTCTCTCTCCCCTGGGGACGGGATAGCTTGGTGGTTAGAGTGATGTATTCGTGATCTGCTAACCCGGGTTCGATTCCAGTTCAAGAGGATTTTTCCTCTGGAGTTAACATCAGTGCCGACTCCACTCTCCCCAAAAGTCCTTCGGATGAGACTATAAACCGAGGTCCCGTGTGCAAACGCACGCAGAACATCTTGCGAGCACGATAAAATCCGTTCCGTTTTTCTGAAGAGTAGGCCTTTGTGTGACGGTGGGAACGGATGACAATATTTACAAAACTGCATACACTCGGGGACTGGATGAAAAAAGGGCATGAGAGCTTATTCTATTATCCTCGAAATAAAAGAATCTCTTCCCGCCCGCCCCTCTCCTTCCTCTCTCTCTCTCTCTCTCTCTCTCTCTCTCTCTCTCTCTCTCTCTCTCTCTCTCTCTCTCTCTCTCTCTTCTCTCTCTCTCTCTCTCTCTCTCTCGTCTCTGGTGCTTGTAACTCTGCAGGAGGTCTGCCCACTGGCCACTTCAAAGCAGTTCATTCCACCGTACAGGTTGCATGCTGGGTATGTTCGCGTTTCCGTAACACCGACATCAATTACGGGATCTATAACGTGCATACTTGATCTTCTGCATGCAGAAAAGAATTAAGGCACTGGCAGGTCTGCACTTGAAACTGACTCGGAAGAACGTAAAAAAATTCACCCTTAATTCACCAAATGCCTACGCCAAGATTCGAACCCACGACTTCATGGACCCACGTGAATAAACTCAAACGGTCTTAACCACTCGGCTATAGTGTCCGTCACAACAACAGTATCTCAATGGTTCATAAAAATTCAGGAAAAATATGAACAATGAACTATAAAACTTCAAACTTTGCATAGCAACTTGAAATTACGTTGTAAATATGTCTCTGTTTGTGCTAACTCTTTCTTAAAGGAAAAATAAAACACATCTCTCCCTCTCCCTCTCTCCCTCTCCCCCCCCCCCCCCCCCCCCTCCCTCTCCTCCCCCTCTCTCTCTCTCTCTCTCTCTCTCTCTCTCTCTCTCTCTCTCTCTCTCTCTCTCTCCTCTGGCTTTGTATTACAAAAAAAACTCTTTCGAGAGAATAATGTGATGTTCAAACTTCTGACTGAAGTTCAGACTCTAACTGTTTTTGTGTTGTTGTTGTTGTTGCTATGTTACTGCTGTGCGCTCCCCAGCTTAACACCCTGGGGGTCACCCAGAACATGCACTCTGACTCACTCATCCCACCTGGGAATCACTGTGAGACCATAGTACACACTGGATGAAAAAAAATTGCGAGTGTGGCTGATATTTCGTAGGAAGTACAAGTACTCGGACCACCATTCATTTCTAGCGGAGGGCGGGGAAGGAAAATGTTGTTGCACGTGAGAATGGAACACACGACTTCTCATTTTGCAAACGGGTGTGTTTACTGCCGGGAAAATCGATGGGCCGACGCTATGAAAGGTGTTCAATGCTGGTTGCTTAGAGGAAATCGATGAAAGCAGAAAATGGACAGACTTCTTGCGTGTCAACTGTAAACAGCGGTGCTTAGAGAGACGAGGGGGGGGGGGGGGGGAAAGGAGAGAGGAGAGGGGGTGGGGTTTGTTGGTGGGTGGGTAGGTGAAGTGGTGTGTGTATGAAGTTTTTTTTATATATCGAGGATAATGGAATAAGACTTATGTGCTTTTTTACAAACAGAGCGAGGGAAGAGAGAGAGGGGAAAGGTGTGTGCGCGCGCGCGTGCGTGTATGTGTGGTGTGTGAGAGAGAGAGTAGAGAGAGAATGTGTAGGAGAGAGAGAGAGAGTGTAGAGAGAGAGAGAGCGCAAGGGAGAGAGAAAGAAAGAGAGAAGAGTGTGTGTGTGAGAGAGAGAGAAAGAGAGAGAGTTTTGTGTGTGTGTTGTGTTTGTATGAGAGCAAGGGATGGAGAGAGAGAGAGAGAAAGAAAGAAAGAGAGAGAGAGAGAGAGAGAGAGAGAGAGAGAGAGAGGAGAGAGAGAGAGAGAGAGAGAGAGAGGAGTGAGAGAAAGAGACTGTGTGTGCGTTGGGTGGATGTGTGTGTGTGTGTGTGTGTGTGTGTGTGTGTGTGTGTGTGTGTGTGTGTGTGTGTGTGTGTGTGTGTGTGTGTGTGTGTGCATTCGTTTGTCGTTGTGTGTGTGTGTGTGTGGGGGGGGGGGGGGGCTAGGGTTAGGTTATGTTAAGAGCTATGCGCTCGTGTGCGTGTATGCGTCTGTATCTGTGTTTGCAGGTGCACGTGCGCATGTACATGTTTGTTTGTTTGTTATGACAGACACACACACGGACAGAGAGAGAGAGAAAGAAGAAAGATGTAAGGCAGACCTGTTCTTCAAGCTTGCTTCCAATTGATGTGTAAAGGAAGAAGATGAGAAAGTATGGTAAAGGCATGACAGCTTGCTTTCTCTCTCTCTCTCTCTCTCTCTCTCTCTCTCTCTCTCTCTCTCTCTCTCTCTCTCTCTCTCCCCCTCCCTCCACCCCTCCTTTTTTTCTCTCTCTATTTCTCTCAATCTTTCTCTCTCTCCCACTCTTCCCCCTCCCCCACTCTATCTCTCTTACTCTCACCCCTCAGTCTCTCTCTTTCTCCCCTCTCTCCCTCCCTCTCTCTCTCTCTCTCTCTCTCTCTCTCTCTTTCTTTCTTCTTTCTCTATATTTCTCTCAAACTCTCTCTCTCCCCCTCTGGGTCCCCCTCTCTATCCCTCTTACTCTCACCCCTCCCTCCATCTCTCTCTCTCTGTCTCTGTCTCTCAGTCTGTCTGTGTGTCTGTCTATGGGGGGGTTTTCAGAAGACCTTCTCAAGTGTAGTTACCAAAAAAATGACAAAAAGAACTACCTTTCAAGGAAGAGAAGAAGAAAGAAAAACTAAATAAAATAAGGTACCATGGTTAGAAGAAAGAAAGAAAGAAAGAAAGAAAGAAAGAAAGAAAGAAAGAAAGAAAAGAAAGAAAGAAAAGAAAGAAAGAAAAACAGACAGACAGACCGCATAGAACAAGCCTTACTGTTAGAAGAAAGAAAGAAAGAAAGAAAGAAAGAAAGAAAGAAAGAAAGAAAGAAAAAAAAAGAAAGAAAGAAAGAAAAGAAAGAAAGACAAAAAGAAAGAAAGGCAGACAAACAGACAGACCACATAGAACAAGCCTTACTGTTAGAAGAAAGAAAGACAGAAGAAGAAAGAAAGAAAGAAAGAAAAAGAAAGAAAGAAAGAAAAGAAAGACAGACAGACAGACAGACAGACCATGGTGATAGAACAAGCCTTACTGTTACAAGGAAGAAAGACAGACAGACAGACAGACAGACAGACAGAAAGAAAGAAATAAAGAAAGGAAGGAAGGTAGGGAGGGAGGGAGAGAAGGAAGGAAGAAGGAAGGAAGGAAGAAATAAAGACAGACAGACAGACAGAAAGAAAGAAAGAAAGAAAGAAAGAAAAGAATGAATGAAGGAAGGAAGAAATAAAGACAGACAGACAGACAGGCAGGCAGACAGATACAGGCAGACAGATAGAAAGAGAAAAAAAGAACTGAAAAACATGAAGCAATTTATGTTGTCAACATTTATAAAGAAGGGGAAAATTCATTACTTTGTGTAATAGAAAAAAATGTGTAGCCTTTCTGAATAGCTTGAGCATAATCAACAGCAATATTCCTTTAGTTATCCTTTTAAATATTTCTTTTCTTATAATTTTGTTTTAATTACACCAGGTGATACTGGTAATCCACACAGACTCAATTCGTACTTGTTCTTAAAATCAATTCTCATTCTCTAAATTGCTATGTAAATCATACAACTTTTATCAAATAAAGGATTTCAAACGCTCTTTTCCAGCATTTAGCTAAAACATTTTTATATACAATAGTTTGTGCACAATGTAAATGTTTCTTTTCTAATAAATCAAAAACTACAACATGTACTCATGCTCATTAAGCAAAATAAACTTTAAGCTCAACTTTAGGGGGATGGGTGGCTGGATCAGTTTTGTTTTCCTGATCCATGAATGATGCTTTTTTTTTTAAGCCACTTCTACACATCACTGTAAAAACAATATGGGTTATATAGCAACAAACAACAACACTCATTAATATCAGATAACAGAGTCATGAGAAGGTAGTCCCCCATAGTACAGACTCACAGAATGAAAATGCAAGCTGAGATGCTATTTGTCTGTGTTCCACTGAAAACAGTACTAACCAAAATCACATACAAAAGTATTCAAACTCTGAACAGAGAGAACACACACTGAAAACACTAAATCACACACAACATTCAAAACCATTCAAACTGAGAATACATACACAGCTTCAGATTTTTTTCTTGCTCAAACATGGAGAGATATGTACTGTGAACCAAACAAGAAAACATGAGGCATGCACCTCACCTTCACTGTGTCCTACAGACACTGAAGTAAGGGCCCATCAGCACAGATGAGTGAGTTCCTGGAAGCAGCAGTTTCTGTCACAGGTACAAGCACATCACAGCTGTCCTCCTCCTCATCTTTCTTTCTTTTGCAGAAACACCAAACACAGTTAACAGTTCCTCTAACTCTGGAAGCAGCAGTTTCTGTCACAGGTACAAGCACATCACAGCTGTCCTCCTCCTCATCTTTCTTTCTTTTGCAGAAACACCTAACACAGTTAACAGTTCCTCTAACACTGGAAGCAGCCGTTTCTGTCACAGGTACAAGCACATCACAGCTTTTTGTTCTCTTCTTTCTTTCTTTTGAATAAACCCCCAAAACAGCTAACAGTTCCTTTTGGCTCTGGAAGCAGCAGTTTCTATCACACGCACAGCTTTTCTTCTCTTCTTTCTTTCTTGTGCAGAAACACCAAACGCAGTTCAGTTCTCAAGTCCATGCAGTCAGAGAATACTCAGTGAAGTTGCTCAGTTGCTGCACAAGATTCATGATAGAGAACAACTGGAAGACGCTGGAAGGAGGGAGGAATGCTCTCAGGATCTCTCGTGTTTGTAGAACTGGCAGATGAGCACCAGGAATGATCTTTTGTTTGGAGTCTGGAAGTGGTGGGGGTGGTCACAGGTCCAAAGTCAGTGTTCAGAGAGCTCTCACAGCTGAAAAAATACATAAGTTAATTTTATTAATTTACAGTTTGTTTTATTTATTTACACACACAGAGGTAACACACGTATTCCCCACGTACACTCACGCACACACACACATGCACGCACATACACCACACACACACACACACACACACACACACACACACATGTACCATGTTGATGGAATATAGATCTAATATCTATTCAGTCACAACGATCACTTCATACAAACAACCTCATTGCTGTCATGTGTAAAATTTCAAAATAAAGCAACACTTTTGTAAAAATGCCTAAAAATGAAACTCAACAAACGTTTTGATAGATCCAATCACAAAAAATCAAATTGAATTGCTGCATACACAAACGAGCATGCGTCAGAACACACTGCCAAAAATAGCACAGCAGGGATCCCCTCCTAACATAAACAAACCAGGCTTCCTGCTTAGCAACCAAACTAAAACAAATTACAATAACAGAACCCTAAAAATGCAAAATATATGATAAATCGTCTGTAAATAGACATAAATACAGCACACTACTATACAAAAGACACTCTAGTGAGTTAGAAATGATAAAACTAGGATCGACTGCGAGCGAGTACAAAAATGTGTCACTGAACTCAACTAACCTGGATTCGTTGGGGCGTGTTGACCAGTTTCTATTTTGATCCATCTCGGCTTTGGGGTCACCGTCGCCATTCCACTCGGTACAAAACTCATTCTCTGAGCAAAATTCATCAGATTGCGAGTCCCGTTTGCTCATTTTTTGCGAAGAATAGGCCTTCAAAGTTGCGATGTGCTGTTGTGGTCTGATACACAAAATGGCGGAATGGTGTTTTTTAAAGAGCGCGGCCTCTTTTTTGCGAAAAATTCCAAAAGTCAAGATCTAATAGAAAAATCACCTCAGAAAAATGAATTGACGAACGTCTTCATTCATGACAAGATTTACAAAACTGCATTGACACGGGGACTGGATGGAAAAAGCACATGAATGCTTATTCCATTCTTCAAGACATAAAAGAATAAATGAATGAATAAATTTATAAAATCAATGATTTTGTGAATGGATGCAATATGTAAGCTAAAAGACAAGATTGGGGATTTTTCATGTTACAGTGGTACAATAGCACTTGACAGGTCTGACCTTGAAGTTGACTCCGAATAAACCGTTTAAAAAAATCCCACCCTTAATTTACCACTCATCTGCCTAGAATGGAACTCACTACTTAGTAGACCCAAGAGACTGAAAATCAAAGGCTCTTTACCTCTGAACCATAGCGTCAAAAACCGACATCATCCTTCACAGGGGCGGGATAGCCTAGTGGTTAGAGCGTTGCGCTCGTGATCTGACGCCCCGGGATTGAGCCATCAACAGAGGCGCCCGTTTTAGGGAATTTTACTTACATTTAACATCAGTGCCGACTCTAATCCTTCAAAAATCCTTCGGATGAGATTATAAACCGAGGCCCCGTGTGTGAAAGCACACGGAACATATTACTGCGCGCACGGGGTTTTGGTTGTTTTGTTTTGTTTGGGGAAGGGTTTATTGTTGATGGGTTTGGTTTGGTTTGGGTTTTGTTTGTTTTGGGTTGTTGTTTTGTTTGTTGTTGGTGGTTGTTGTTTTTTTTGGGGGGGCGGGATGGAGGATTGTTTGTTTGGTTCGGGGGTGTTGTTCTTTTTGTTGTTTGTTTGGGTGGGGGGTTTTGGGGGATTGTCTTTTTTGGGCCTTTGCTAGAGTTGCCAGGTTCAGCAATGGAGATATTGCGTATACCGCCAGCGCACACGTTAAAATCCCGTTCTGCTTTTTGGAAGAGTAGGCCGTTTCGTGCCGATAGAAACGGCTGACAATTTTTTTAAAACAACAACAACACACACACACACACACACACACACACACACACACACACACACACACACATACACGCTCACTCACTTCCGATGAGACTATAAGCCGAGGTTCCCTGTGCGAACGCACGCAGAACATCTTGCGCACACGTTAAAACCCGTTCCGCTTTTCGGACGAGTAGGCCATTGTGTGCCGGTGGGAACGGATGACAAAATTTACAAAGCTGCATATACACGAGGACTGGATGGTTTTTTTTAAAAAAGCACAGGAGCTTATTCCATTATCTTCGATATAAAAGAATAAAATAAATCACACACACCACACACACATACAACACACACACCACACACAACCACACACACACACACACACACAACACACACACACACACACATTGTTACATTACTTTCCTACAGTTCACACTTCTCTCTCTCTCTCTCTCTTTCTCTCTCTCTCTCTCTTTTCTTTCTCCCCTCTCGCTCTCTCTCTCTCTCCCTCCCTCTCTCTCTCTCCCCTCGCTCTCGCTCCTTTTCTCTCTCTCTCCCTCCCTCTCTCTCTTTCTCTCTCGCTCTCTCTCGCTCTCTCTCGCTCTCTCTCTGTCTCTCTCTCTCTCGTCTAATATCACTTTGTGTGAATAGACATAAAATCGAACACACACACACACACACACACACACACACACACACACACACACAGACGTCATGTTTAGACATCATCCCCGAACTCGGAATGCGGCTACCTTAATAGTAAAGTAAAAACGGGCGGCAGACACAAAAATCTCGCTATAGGTATTTCTTTTAAAAAATTTTATTGTTTTATATCGAGGATAATGGAAGAAGCACTTATGTGCTTTATTACATCCAGTCCCCGTGTGCATGCGGTTTTGTAAATTCTGTCATCTGTTCCCACCGGCGCACAATGGCCTACTCTTACTTTTTTAAATTTATATTTGATTCTTTTATATTGAGGATAATGGAATAAGCACTTGTGCACTTTTTTACATCCAGTCCCCGTATGTATGCGGTTTTGTAAATGTTGTCGTCTGCTCCCACCGGCACGCAATGGCCTACTCTTACGAAAAGCGGAACAGGATTTAACGTGTGCGCAAGACGTTCTGCGTGCGTTCGCACACGGGAAGTCTAGCTGATGAAGGAAAAAATAAAATCCTCCCCAAAAATCCTTTATGAACAATCAGATGGAATTAGGGTTTTTGCAGATGTGATGTTGTTGGGATGCAAAGCAGCTTAGGGGGCGATGTTCTGAAGGCAGTCACAGGGCTGCATATCCCGCCACCTCCCCCTGATCCAGATTAGTACATTGCCTTTCCTCTCTCTCTCTCTGTCTCTGTCTCTCTGTCTGTCTCGCTCTCTCTCGTCTCTCCTCTCTCTCTCTCTCTCTCTCTCCTCACTCTCTCTCTCTCTCCTCTCTCTCTCTCTCTCTCTCTCTCTCTCTCTCTCTCTCATTCGAGTTCGAGTTCTCTCTCTCTCTCATTCGAGTTCGAGTTCTCTCTCTCTCTCTCTCTCTCTCTCTCTCTCTTCTCCTCTCTCTCTCTCTCCTCTCTCTCATCTCTCTCTCTCTCTCTCTCTCCTCTCTCTATGTAAGAAATGAATCATGTGGTGAAATTGTGAATGTAGCAAAAGAGTGTGGTTGTAGTTACATAAATGGAATCAAAGATTGTGTCCATGATAACAGGAATGAAGAGGGAGATTGTGAAATGGGGAAGGAGGGTGTGGAAAATCACGAAAAGCATGTGAAGAAAGGTAGGGATGTGATGCAAGCAGAAAATGACAGAGAGTGCGTGCAGAGAGGGAGAGTGAGGGAGAGGGTTTTAGAAGGTGAGAGTGGGGAAGGGTGTGGGGAGAATGAGAGTGAGAAGAGTGTGCAGAGAATGTAACAGGAGCAGAGTGTGGGGGGTTTAGGAAGATGGGATGAAAGCTGCGAAAGGGAAGAGACTGTTACACTGGCAGATGTAATGGAAAGGTTGCAGCAAATGAGGGAGAAGGCTGAAGATGTCCACTTCATGCTACGTGACATGAGACAGTGCACTGCTAGGACCACTGCTGTGTTGAAGGGAAATGTTTACAAAGATGTTTCTTGATTAATGTGTTGTACACTTCCGGACTGACTTAACAATATGAAGAAACTGTGGTCCGATGAATGACATTATATGTATATAGAACAATGATATGGAATCCATGTCATGAAGACTGTTTGGGCTGTCATTAATTAATTATGCTTTTCGTTGATTCTGTGTTTTGTGCCCAATCCCCATCCCACTGTCCCCTTGTGAATGGGCGATGATGCTTATCACAATAAACTGTTGTCATTGTCATTGTCCTCTGCTAGAGCTACCAGGTTCACCAAATGCAGAGATTTTATGTATCTTTTGTAAATTTGCCATTTACACACCCTTAAGGTAGTAGGAACATTCAGACTTAAGGGATGGATATGACATTAATTTTTTTAACATTTATAAGCTGACATGTCTAATTCGACTTCTGTTATCAGTGGGGCTTAAAAACTTGGGATATGATTGAAAAAAGAGGATTTTGAGCAGCAAATTGATGCTATATGACCTGGAAAAAATAAAATAAAATGGTGGTGGAGTGCTCTCTCTCTCTCTCTCTCTCTCCTCTCTCCCTCTCGCTCTCTCTCTCTCTCTCTCTCGCTCTCTCTTTCCTTCTTTCTTTCTTTCTCTTTCTCTCTGTCTTCCTGATACAGATTAGTACATTGAACTCTCTCTCTCTCTCTTCTCTCTCTCTCTCTCTCTCTCTCTCTCTCTCTCTCTCTCTCTGTATATATATATATATCGCTCGCTCTCTCTCTTAGATGGGGGACAGGGTAGTCTGGTTGTTAGAGTGATGTGCATTGCGCTCGTAATCTGCTGACCCGGGTTCCAACCTCGTGAGAGAATTTTTCCTCTGGAGTTAACATCAGTGCCGACTCCACTCTCCCCAAAAGTCCTTCGCATGAGACTATAAACCGAGGCCCCGTGTGTGAACGCACGCAGAACGTCTCGCGCACACGTTAAAACCCGTTCCGGTTTTCAGAAGAGTAGGCCATTGTGTGCTGGTGGGAACGGATGACAAAATTTATAAAACTGCATACACACGGAGACTGGATGCTAAAAAAAAACAACCAAAAAGAACATGAGTGTTTATTCGATTACCCTGGAAATATAAGAATGAAAGAATAAATGAATTATAAATAAAGTGTTTGAAAATTCTGGCTTGTGTTGTGTCCCTTCTCCACTGTCCCCCCCCCCTCCCCCCGCCGCCCCCCCCCCCCCCCCCCCCCGACCCTGTCCCCCCACCCCCTCCTTTTGTTTCGTTTCTCGGCTAAAGCTCCCAGGTTCACCAATGGTGAGATTTTGCGAATGCGACCTTTTTATTCTCCCCACCATTTACGATGCCGTATTTCGTCTTCGGGCATACTGTCTCCATGTTTATTTGCTTAGAAATCTGAAGTGCAATAAAAAAAAATTTAAAAACTAATTGCATTTGTAACTGTTTCCTTTTTTCTGCCCATTTTTTTAATACCACTTTAAGTCACGGCAGATTGCGTGAAATTCGGGCTGCTCTTCCTGGGGAGAGCGCGTCGCCACAAGAGCAGCGCCACCCATTTTTTTTTCTTTTTCCTGTCTGCAACTGTATTTGTTTCCCTATCAGAGTGGCTTTTTTTCGACAGAATTTTGCCAGGGACAACTCTCTTGTTGCCATGGGTTCCTTTACGTGCGCTAAATAATTATGTGTAACACACGGGACCTCAGTTTATCGTCTCATCCGAAAGACTGGCACCCAGACCACCACTCATGGTCTAAAGGATGGGGGAAAAGTTTCGGGCCCAAACGGGATTCGAACCACCGCACACTTCCGACCCGGACTTTTCGCTTTCTAGGCAGGCGCGTTACCTCTAGATCACCGATCCACTATCTCTCTGCCGTCTATCCGTCTTTCTTATGTTTAGTACTTATGTGTACTTTAAGTTCCATGTATTATTATTATTATTAAATCATATGAATATCTTCGCTTTCTTTTCTGTACTACCTTGTTTTCGTTCATCTGTTTTCTTATTTTCCTTCTTGTGTGTGTGTGTGCGCGCGTGTATGTGTGCATGTGTGTTCGTGTGTGTGTGTGTGTGCGCGCGCGCGTTTATGTGTGCGTGTTTTTCGTGTGTGTGTTCGTGTGTGTGTGTGTGCGTGCGTGTGTGTGTGTTGTTCCCCCTCTCCCCCCCCCCCCCCCTCTTTTAATTTCTCTTCCCCTCTCTCTCTCTTTCTCTCTCCCATTCTCTCTCTCTATCTCTGTCCTTCCGTCCGTCCGTCTCTCTCTCTCTCTCTCTCTCTCTCTCTCTCTCTCTCTCTCTCGCTCTCTCTCTCTCTCGCTCTCTCTCTCTCTCTCGCTCACTCTTCTCTGTTTGTTTCTTGCTTTGTTTTGTTTGTTCTTTCTTTGTTCATTTCATTCATCTTTCGTTTCTGTCTTTCTTTCGTCTTAGTAACCAAGATTGCATTACCTAAAAAGAAAGAAAGAAAGAAAAGAAAAGAAAGAAAGAAAGAAAGAAAGAAAGAAAGAAAAAAGAAAAAGAAATGAAGATCAACAAACACATATGATGATGATGATGATGATGATGATGATGATGATGATGATGATGATGATAATAATAATAATAATAATAAAATATGGACTTTATACAGCGCTATAATCTTGCAAAAAGAAATCAAAGCTTGCTTGCACATACAACCAATAACAATTAACAGAGGTAACAAATTCAAATGTACACACACACACACACACACACACACACACACACACACACACACACACACACACACACACACACAGATTATACACTTTGGCAGGGTGACGGGATTTGGGCAGGATGGTTAAGACGTTTTCCTGCCAACAAGTAAACCGTGAGGTTCTGGGTTCGATTCCCAGCATCGCCCCTTCTTCCCAGTTTGACAAAAAAAT
>CM054147.1:20877078-20889578 GCA_028751875.1 Rapana venosa
GTTGTTTGGAAAATGTTCCAGCCTAAAAACCGTAGAATAAGCTTCCTTTATCCACAATTTGTTTCCACTTTCGTTTTCTGCATAAATCTAAAACGCAAGCTAATTATTGTGAATCAGAGTAATGCATTTCTGCACCCACACACACACTCTTCCAAATGATTTCTCCAGTTCATGTTTCGTTTCCAAGAGCTGAAAAACAAAATCCACTCAGGTTTGAAATCTCCACAATACGAAACAGCTAATTTCTTAATTTTGGGGGGTTTTAAATTAACTTGTTTACGAAATAACTTTCAAACAAAAACTTCACCCCCGAACACAAACTTCTCACTTTCCATGCAACTCCAGAAGACAACTCCAACCGTCTCTCCCAAAAAAAACAACAACCCAAAAAACCCGAAACCACTCACGGAAAAACACAAGCGCACTTACATCAAATCCTCCAAGCGCTAATTCTCTCCCTTGACTTCCGTGACGCCATATCCATTAACTTTTTTTTTCTTCTCAGCTACTGCCGCAACTACTGCAGCTTCTGTTGTTGCTGCTGCTGTTACTGCTGCTGCTGCTGCTGCCCTCAAAAGTTTCAGAAGCAGACGACAGAAAGCGCCGGGCTGGCTTTGAGTTGGTTTGGCGCGTGCGAGCAAGTTTAGCAGACGACAGTATGGCAGCGGAGAGAGAGGGAGAGGGGGGAGGGAAAGAGTGTCGCCACTACAGAACTGTGCGCAGCAGACTGGGCGGGTCTTCAAGATTGCAGCGCGTGCTGTTTGTCTGTACGTTTGCTTTCGCAAGGGTTTTTTCGGGGTTATTTTGTAAGGGTTTTTTTTTTTGGAGGGGTGGGGGTGAGGGGGGGGGGGAAGGAAGTTTGATTGGTGAAAATGGGGCCATCCCGCTCGGTCGAAATAAGCCGGAAATTGGATGAAAGAAATCTCTGGGCTTGTGTCCGTCTGTGTGTGTGTCTGTCTGCCTGTCTGTCTGTCTCTGTCTCTCTGTCTCTGTCTCTGTCTCTGTCTCTCTCTCTCTCTCTCTCTCTCTCTCTTCTCTCTCTCTCTCTCTCTCTCTCTCTCTCGGGCTGGATGTAAAAAAGTCTTGTACTTATTCTATTACCCTCAGAAAAATTAAATTTCGTTATCGTTATCCCTATCTCTCTTGATTGGTTGATTACTCAATTCAATGATTGGTTGACTGAGAGAGACAGAGACAAAGAACAGCAAGATATTGTCTCTGAGAGAGACAGAGATAAAGCAGGAACAACCACACATTATCTCTGAGAGAGAGACAGACAGACAGATAGACAGAGACAGAGACAGAGACAGACATACACAGACAAAGAAGGAACAGCCACACATCGTCAATGAGAGACAGACAGATAGAGAGACAGATACACAGACAAAGAAGCAGAGACAGACACTGAGGGGGGGGGGGGGGGGGACACAGAAAGACAGACAGACAGACAGACCGACAGACACACAGATAAAGAAAGAACCACCACATATTTCCTCTGTGTGTGTGAGAGAGAAAGAGAGAGAGAGAGAGGAGAGAGGAGAAGGAGAGAGAGAGAGAGAGAGAGAGAGACGAGACAGAGAGACAGAGGACAGAGAGAGACAGAGAGAGAGAGAGACAGACAGACAGACAGACAGACAGACAAAAAAAGAGCCACCACACATCGCCTCTGTGTGAGAGAGAGAGGGGGAGACAGAGACAGAGAGACAGATAGACAGACAGACAGATGGAAACAAGCGGAGCAACACAACATTGCCATCCAATGAGATCAAAGCTAACAGCGTGTAAATCTTTATGGAGTTTTACCTCAGGGCAAATTCCAAAATCGACCGTACCCCCACCCCACCCTCCCACACCCACCCTTAAAAAAGAACGAAAATCCATTGTGTCGTAAGGTCTGATGTACGTGGTGGTATGTATGATGTGTGTTGTTGTTGCTTCGATTTTACGTCTGCTCACTCAAAGTGATATTAGAAGATGAGAAGGGGAGGGGGGGGGGGGGGGGGGGGGGGGATTTAAGTCCATGGATGTGTGCAGTGAAATGAATATGTAGACCTAAATAAATCAGTACACAGAAAAGGGCTAAACAATGATGACAATTAAATACATGGGCATTGCTGATATAGCTTATGATATAACTGTAACAAATATGTATGTGTGTACGTGTGTGGGTTTTGTTGTTGTTATTCTTTTATATCGAGGATAATGGAATAAGCACTTATGTGCTTTTTTACATCCAGTCCCCGTGTGTATGCGGTTTTGTAAATTCTGTCATCCGTTCCCACCGGCACACAATAGCCTACTCTTACGAAAAGAGGAACAGGATTTAACGTGTGCGTAAGATGTTCTGCGTGCGTTCGCACACGGGGCCTCGGTTTATAGTCTCATCCGAAGGACTTTTGGGGAGAGTGGAGTCTGCACTGATGTTAACTCCGGGAAAAAATATCCTCTTGAACGGGAATAGAACCAGGGTCGTTAGATTGCGAGCGCGATGTTCTAACCACTAGGCTATCCCGTCCACAATGGTGAGAGTGTGCGTGTGCGGCCGGTTTGTTCCATCATTAAGGTAGCCACATTCCGACCTTGGGGAAGTTCAGCTTTGTTTCTGTGTATCAGTGTATCGTCCCTACTATTTCTGAAGCTTCAAGATCAGACTGGTGCGTTTCCTGGTCATGTCCATATTTTTAATACACGTGAAACGTGGACCATAACAGCAAACATTGAAAGATGGATACAGGCAATGGAGATGAGGTGCTTTCGCAAACTCCTTGGTATCTCACACAGAGATCACATCACTAATGAGGAAGTGAAAACCAGAAATGAAAATGCCATCGGGCCATATGAAGAGTTCCTGACTTCAGTGAAAAAAACGCAAAACATCACATCACGGGCATGTCACACGAACATGTGGACTGGCCAAGACTGTCCTACAGGGAACAGTACAAGGAGGGAGACGAAGAGGCAGATAGAGAAACGATGGGAAGACAGCATCAGAGAGTGGACTGGCCTGGAGTACAGAAAGCTGAAAACCGCGGGGAGTGGAGGAAGCTGGTTGCGAACTCTTCAGTGGTGCCTGAACTGTCTGCTTTGACGCTGGTTTATACAGCATCTACTCCTTATTATATGGGGAGGGGGGGAGGGGGGAGGAGGGGGGAGATGGGGCTTACAGTGAACAGAAAATAAGCCTTGCAGCCCAGGGGAAGAAACTCTTGTTCTTAAAGGATAATACTCTCCCTTGTTGAAGCTGAAGTAGTATTTACGGGGTGTGTGTGTGTGTGTGTGTGTGTGCGTGCGTGCGTGCGTGCGTGTGTGTTCGTTTCTTTCTTCTGTGGGAAGAGCACCAGTGCAAGGGAGGACACTGCTATTTATGCCACCAAGCTTTGTCGTGGAGGACTTACTTCCCTTTGACATATTTTAGTGGTTTTTTTAATGTTGTGTGGCGGTATAGCGTTCTTTGTTGTTGTTTTTATTTAATGATAATAATAAAGATAATGGCAATGGTGGTGGTGATAATAATAATAATGATGATGATGATGATGATGATAATAATAATATTGATATGAATAATAATGATAGTAACTAGAGTTGTAATATTGATGCTGATGATGATGATGATGATGATGATGATGATGATGATGATGTTGATGATGATGATGATGATGAAGAAGAAGGGTGGTGATGATCATCATCATTATAATTATTATCATTTTTATCATCAATATCATTTTTACACACCATCACCTATGAACCGTGACAGTGTGTCACCCTCTCTGTCTCTCTCTCTCTGTCTCTCCCTCTCTGTCTCTCCCTCTCTGTCTCTCCCTCTCTGTCCCTCCCTCTCTGTCTCTCTCTGTCTCCATTATCCTCGATATAAAAGAATAGATAAATAAATTACTCTCTCTGTCTCTGTCTCTGTCTCTCTCTCTCTTTGTCTCTCTCTCTTTGTCTCTCTCTCTCTCTTTGTCTCTATCTCTCTATTTCTGTCTATCTCTGTCTCTCTCTGTATAGCTCTTTGTCTCTGTCTATCTCAGTCCCTCCTTCTCTGTCTCTCTCTTTCTCTGACGGAAGGTGGCAGGTGGTTAAGACGTTCGCCTGCCAACAAGTAAACCGTGAGGTTCTGGGTTCGATTCCCAGCCTCGCCCTTTCTTCCCAGTTTGACAAACAAATCGAACTGAATGTCAAAGTCCTTTGGATGAGACTATGAACCGAGGCCCCGTTTTCGAACGCACGCGTTAAATCCTGTTCCGCTTTTCGGAAGAGTAGGCCATTGTGTGCCGGTGGAAACAGATGACAGAATTTACAAAATCGCATACACACAGGGACTGGATGTAAAAAAGCACATGAGTGCTTATTCCATTATCCTCGATATAAAAGAACAAATAAAATAAATAAAATAAAATAAATCACTCTCTCTTTGTCTCTCTCTCTATGTCTGTCTGTCTGTCTGTCTGTCTGTCTGTCTGTCTCTCTCTCTCTCTCTCTCTCTCTCTCTCTCTCTCTCTCTTTCACAAGGCCACATTTTGGCCACACTTTACAGTTAATATTTACACATTTTGGTTTCTATTTTCCTATAACACTCGAGCAAACAGAACAGCAGTCAGAACTGCTTCAGAAACCAAAACAAACAAACAAAACAAAATCAAACAAAACAAAATCAAACAAAACAAAATCAAACAAAACAAAATCAAACAAAACAAACGAACAAGGACAACAACATGCCATGTCTGTGTCCCTAGCCTTCCAAACCATCACGTGGTACATTTTTAAAATTCAATTTTGATCAGTGAACACAGATTTGTTTTGAAAAGCACTTTTGGAAGACATTGCATAACACACCACTCCACTCCATTCCACTCCACTACACCACACTATACTGCACAGCAATCCGCACCGCACCACACCACACTGCACCACACCACAACACACAACACCACACCACACCACACCACACCACTCTACTCTAGTCCACTTCACTCTACTCCACTCCACACCACTCCACACCTCACCACACCACACCACACCACACCACACCCCACCCCACTTTTCGTAAGAATAGGCCATTGTGTGCCGGTGGGAACAGATGACAAAATTTACAAAGCTGCATACACACGGAGACTAGATGTTAAAAAAAAGCACACAAGTGCTTATTCCATTATCCTCGATATAAAAGCATTAAAAAACTATTAACCCCCCCACCCCCACCCCATCCCACCTCCACCACATCACTCCACTCCACCACCACCCTTACCCCCCCCCCCCCCCCCCCCCCCTCTCAAGTGAATGTTTCATGGTCTCCTAGTTTTCACCTCCGGGCAAAATATAATAGAACATTATAGTACAGTGTGTTGGCAGCGCTGGTAGTGTTGTGGCTGTCTATCACACTGGAGACAGGCATGTCTTCATCTCGCTGGTTTCTTTGCCGTGCAGTGTCTGCTGCATCTTGCGTTTCGCTCAAATCTCCTGCCTGCACCAATGCTTTCCTATTGTTGTTCTAAGAGGTAGAGGAGATGAGAGAAAAGAAAGGAAGGAAGGAGAGTGAGGGAGGGAGGAAGGGAGGGAGGAAGGGAGGAAGGAAGGAAGGGAGGGAGGGAGGAGGGAAGGAAAGAAAGGAAGGAAGGAAGGGGGGGGGAGAGAGGAAGGAAGGAAGGAAGGAAGGAAGGAAGAAGGGGGGGGGGGGGAGAAAAGGAAAGGGAAAGGGAAAGAAAGGAAGGAAGGAAGGGGGGGGGGGAAAGGAAGAAAGGGAGGAAGGGGGGGAAAAAGAGAGAGAGGGGAAAGAAAGAAAGTGCTAATGAGGGAAGGAAGGAAGAGGGGAAGGAAGGAGGAGAAGAAGGGAGGAAGGAGGGAGAAGGGAAATGAGAGAGATGAAGGAAGGAGAGCGAGAGGGAGAGAGAGTTGTTTAAGGAAGAAGAAAAAAGGAAGGGGGGGGGGGGAAAGGGGAGGAAGGAGAAAGAGAGAAGGAAAAAGGAAGATTGAGGGTGAAGAAGAAGGGAGGGGGAAGGGAGAGAGAGAGAGAGAGACGAGAAGAGAGAGAGAGTGAGAGGAGAGAGAGAGAGGGAGAGAGAGACGAGAGAAGAGAGAGAGAGAGAAGGAAGGAAGGAAGGAAGGAAGGAAGGAGGAAGGAAGGGAGGAAGGAAGAAGGAAAAAGGAGGAGAGAGGAGGAAGGAAAGAAGAAAGGAAGGAGGGAGGGAGGAAAGAAGGAAGGGGGGGAGGAAGGAAGGGGGGGAAGAATGGGAGGAAGGAAGGAAGGAATGAAAGAACGAAAAAAGATAGAAAGAACAACAGATAAGAATTAGAAATTACGAGCTGCAGAGAGAGAGAGAGGAGAGAGAGAGGAGAGAGAGAGGGAGAGAAAAGGAGGAGAGAGAGAGAGAGGAGAGACAGAGAGAGAGACAGAGAGAGACAGAGAGAGAGAGACAGACAGACAGACACAGACAGAGAGAGAAAGGATTGAATGAATTGAATGAATTTTATTTATAGAGGGTAATGGCATAAGAATACATACTTGTTACATCCAGCCCTCTGTGGAAGAGAGAGAGACAGAGACATGGACAGAGAGACAGAGATATACACACAGACACAGAGAGACAGAGAGACAGAGACAGACAGACAGACAGAACAAAACATCGAGATAAATAACGAAAAACAATTCCCCAATCAAAACATCAAACCTCAAACAAAATTTTCGAAAACGTAAAACCCACCACAACAAACAAACAAAAAAAAAAAACCCCCGAGAAAGGAAAATAAATCAACGGTAAAATAAAAGACAGAAAAACAGAAGAAAAAGAATGTACTCAAAAAGCAGACTCTTGTATAAAGCCTGGAGGCAGATTTCTACAAACACTGGCATCAACAAAGGTACGTTCAGACACAAGCCATTCATCGAAGAGTTCAACCAAGTGTTCGACCTGACAATCTTCACCTCTCCTCTCCTTCGCTTTCAGAAACTGTCAGAGGATCTGGCATTCATCTGAGGAGTGTCTGACATTGCAGGCAGCTTGTTCCAGGGTTTTGGTTCCTGCACAGTAGTTTATTTATTCATTCATTCATTCATTTACTGATTTTTACAAATTCTTTTATATTGAAGATAATGGAATAAGCACTCAATGCGCTTTTTTTAACATCCATTCCCTCTGTGTATGCAGTTTTGTAAATTCTGTCATCCGTTCCCACAAGGCACACAATGACCTACTCTTCCTAAAAGCGGAACAGGATTTTAACGTGTGCACAAGATGTCCTGCGTGCGTTCGCACACGGGGCCTCGGTTTATAGTCTCATCCGAAGGACTTTTGGGGAGAGTGGAGTCTGCACTTATGTTACTCAGGGGAAAATTCCCTTGAAGGGGATTCGAACCCGGGTCGTCAGATTGCGAGCGCAATGTTTAACCACTAGGCTTATCCCCCCCCCCCCCCCCCCCCCCCCCCCCCCCCCCCCCCCCCCCCCCCAGTTTTTAAAAAAGTAAGGAGTCCATAACCTATATGGTCGTAGGGGAAGCGAGGCGTCAGAGACCTCAACTTCCCCTGGGCCGCACATTGAGGGCGGCGCCCATTCTCCTCTCCCTCGCTGCTTTAACTTCCCTGACCTTAAAGAGGGCAGGTACCCATTAACAACTGGGTGAACTGGGGGACTATACTGAAGCCAAGGCGCGCAAACGGTCACCCATCCAAGTCGTAACCATACTCGACACTGCTTAACCTTGGCTGGAGGAAAGCGAGTGCTCTGACCACTGAGCTATCGCGTCCCCTGTTTGTGCAATGTGTTCCATTTGGGATGTTTGCTGTTGCTGCATTTCCAAATAGAGACTTGATCAGCAATCCCGAAGACAAAGAATTAAGAAATGTTGAAAAGGAAAGAAGATTTTCTTTGAATCTTTCAAGTATCTGCCAGAAAAAAGTTGTTTTCGTGAAGTAAAATAATTGTTGATATGAAAACACTAGTATTGTTCAATCTCTTTTTGTACAATGAATGCTGTTAAGTGAAAAATGTGTGTGTGTGTGTTGTGTGTGTGTGTAATTGTGTGAGAGAGAGAGAGAGAGAGAGGGAGAGAGAGGAGGAGGAGAGAGGAGGGGGGGAGAGAGGGAATGGAGAGAGAGAGAGAGCGTGAGTGTACGTTTGTGTATGTGAGTGTAAGTGGGCAAAACGCTGTGTGTGTGTGTGTGTGTGCGTGGTGTGTGTTGTGGGTGTGTGTGGGTGGTGTGTGTGTGTGTGTGTGTGTGTGTGTGTGTGTGTGTGTGTGTGTGATGTGGTGTGTGTGTGTTGTTGTGTGTGTTGATTTCCTTCTTTTGTTTCACTGAGAGAAAGGAACAAGCATTAATCTAAAGCGCCTTTTGTTTAATTAAGTCCTCGGGAAGAGGAGATTTCCTAATATCAAACAATAAACAATCAGGGTAGTACGAAGGGGAATAATAAGGAGAAAAGCAAACAAACATACAATGGCATGATGACAAGAAACACTTAATCACAGAGAAAGAGAGGGGGGGGGAGAGGAGAGAGAGAGGTGGGGGGGAGGGAGGGGAGAAAAGGGGGGGGAAGGAGGGAGAAAGAGAGGGAGAGGGGAGAAAGAGAGGGAGGGGAGAAAGAGAGGGAGGGGAAAGAGAAGGAGGGAGAAGGGAGGGGGGAAGGAGAAGGGGGGGGAAAGGGGAAGGATGGGAAGAGAAGAGAAAAGAGAAGAAAGGGGAGGAAAAAAGAGAGGGTGGGGTAAAGAGACGGGAGGTAAGAGAGGGGGGGTAAGAGAGGAGGAAAGGGGAGGAGGGTAAGAGAGGGGGGGGGGAAAGAGAGAAAAAAACGGGAAAAGACAGAGGAAGAGGAAAGGAGGGGAAAAAGAGGAGGAGAAAAAAGTAGAGGGATGGAAAGTAAAGAAAAGGATAATAAGAGGGAAAGAGAGAGGGAGGAGAAAAGAGAGAGAGGGGGAAGAAAAAAGGAAAAAAATAAAGGAAATGAAGAAAAGAGGAAGGAGAGAGATAAAAGAGAAAAGAGAGAGAAAAAGAAAAGAGAGAGAAAAGAACGAGAGGAGATGAGAGAGAGAGAGAGAAACAGGGGGAAGGTGGAAAAAAGGGAGTGAGAGGGGAAGGAGGGAGGAGAGAGAGGAGAGATATGGTGAAGGAGAAGAGAAGGAGGGGAGAGATAAAGGGAGACAGACGACTGAGGCAGAGACAGAGAGAGAGAGAATGGGGGGAGAGAAAGGGAAGGAGGGGAGAGAGAGAGAGAGAGAGGAAGAGGGGTGAGGAGAGGATGAGAGAGAGAGAGAGGGGGAGACAGACAGACGCAGACAGAGAGACAGACAGACAAAGAGAGAGACACTTACCATACAAGCCCTCTTCATAGCATTGCACCTGGAGACAAAGATAAAGGACGATGCACAAAAGAAACATTTTTCATATTCGTTTTCAACATCACAATACACATTATAATCAATACCGCATGGTTTCCATGCCCCGTGTCTTCAGTTAAAGGTCAAGGTGTCCCATAACCTATAAGGTCGTAGGGAAGCGAGGCGTCAGAGACCTCACTTCTCTAGGGGCCAGCATATTGAGGGCGGCGCCCATCTCCTCTCCTCCTTTACCTTCCCTGACCCTAAAGAGGCAGGTACCCATTTACAGCTGGGTGAACTGGGGGACTGTACTGAAGCCAAAGCGCGCAAACGGTCACCCATCCAAGTGGTAACCACGCTCGAAGCTGCTTAACCTTGGCTGGGGGAAAGCGAGTGCTCTGACCACTGAGCTATCGCGTCCCTGTGTTAGAATTACGCAAGATAATTGTTCTGTTTGAGAAAACCGATCTTGAGAAAATAAACCTCGCTGGGTTGGAAACTTGATCTAGTACATATACATATACATGTGTGTGTTTTGTGTGTGTGTGTGTGTGGTGTGTGTGTGTGTGTGTGTGTGTGGTGTGTGTGTGTGTGTGTGTGTGTGTGTGTGTGGTGTGTGTGTGAGAGAGAGAGAGAGAGAGAGAGAGAAGAGTGTTTTGTGTGAGAGAGGGGTGTGTGTGTGTGTGTGTGTGTGTGTGTGAGAGAGAGTGGTGTGTGTGTGTGCGTCCCGTGCGTGCGTGCGTGTGTGTTTGTGTGTGTGTGAGAAGAGAGAGAGAGAGGAGTGTGTGTGTGTGTTTTGTGTGTGTGTGTGCGTGCGTGTGTGTGTGTTTGTGTCTGTGTGTTTGCGTGTGGTGTGTGTGGGTGAGTGTGTGTGCATGCGCGTGAGTGTGTTTGTGTGTGTTTCCGTTTGTCTGTCTGTGTTTCTGTATGGTGTGTGCGTGCGGGTGTGTGTGTGTGTATGTGTGTGTGTGTGTGAGGGGAGAGGAGAGAGAGAGAAAGGTGTGTGTGTGTGGTGTGAGAGAGAGGTGTGTGTGTGGTGTGTGTGTGAGAGGAGGTGTGGTGTGTGTGTGCGTGGGTGCGTGGTCGTGTGTGTTTGTGTGTGTTTTGAGAGAGAGAGAGAGAGAGTGGGGGTGTTTTGTGTGAGCGAGAGAGAGGAGTGTGTGTGTGTGTGTGTGTGTGTGTGTGTTTTGTGCGTGCGTGTGTGTGTGTTTGGTCTGTGTGTTTGCGTGTGTGTGTGTGTGGGTGGTGTGTGTGCATGCGCGTGAGTGTGTATGTGTGTGTTTCCGTTTGTCTGTCTGTGTTTCTGTATGGGGTTTTTGGGCGTGCGTGCGTGGTGTGTGTGTAGGGTGTGTGTGTTGTTTGGGGTTTTTTGTGTGCTGCGTGCGTGCGTCCGTGCGTGCATGCATGTGTGTGTGCGCGTGAGTGTGTGTGCATGGCGGGGAGTGTGATCTGTGTGTGTGTCTGTGTATTTCCGTTTGCCTGTCTGTGTTTCTGTAAGTGTCTGTGCGTGCGTGCTATATGTTTGCGCATGAGTGCGTGCATGAGTCTGTGCGTGCATGCATGTTTGTGTGTGTATGCGTGCGTGCATGTGTGCTTGCATGTGTGTTTGTGAGTGCTCAAAGCTGGTTTCGATTTTTTTTTGGTAAGTGGTTTCCTGTACTTCAGATATACAGACGGCATATTTCTTCATTCTCGTCTCCATGGACGGATCCGCCATGTTGGCTCTTTCAGCCAATCAATGCCTTTGTTTCAATAGACAGCCCTATTGTCTGTCCCTCAGCCAATCAGCTTCTCTGTTTGAATTGACGTGTGTTGAAGAGCGACCACAACACGGTTGGTGACAGTGGCAGTCTATGCTGTGTGCAATTTGTGACTGCTATTGTTATTGTTTATGTCTGGATGTATATTGAAAGCGTGCTTTAGCAACATGGTCAATGTGCCTTTAAAGACAAGTTCTTTGCATAGTTTTCCATGTTAAACTTCACAAATCTTATTTTGAAGAATTTCTTAATCAGTTAAAAAAGTATATATATATACATTTGATTTATCTGCAAGAATAGACCGACTTGTTCGTAGATTTTTTAAATGCTAAGTATAATCCAACTCTCTTCATTAAAATACTGACAGAAACACCAAAATCGATTTGGTTCTCAGAGACTAGACAATAGTTTATACTCGAAAATAATCAATGAATTGAATCAACGGCTAACTACAAAAAAAACCTAGAAACGCATACGTTTGCTTTGTGGTTAACTTTCTCATCTACGTGTGTTCACAAAAAGACCGAATCTATTTCCTCACCAATTTTAAAGAAGCGTAATTGTATAAATTGAAACTGTAAGACTGTAAATTTTAAGAAAGCGTAACTGTTGAATTTGAAACTGTAACTCGGAATCTCGCGAGCTATATCCTTCATTATTCTTTTCCTCGTACATACAACCAATTCTGTATAAACTCATTGAACATCTTGAGTCTTGAGTTTTTACGGATTGTGAAAACTAGCACAAAAACAAGAATGCCACGAAAGCAACAGCCACACTCAAATCGTCTCAGCATCTTTCTCGCTCTCTTCATAATTCTTCAGTATGTAACTGCAACCAGCTCCTCCTCTCTCCTCCCGCCCATGAGGAGCAGCCAGTTTCATCTGATGCCTCTGGCAGACGTGCTCTTCACTGGGAGCGTGCTGTCAGACAGCAACGCCACGTCCCGCATCTCCTGCAGCACAACATGCCTGCAATCGCAGACCTGCCTCATGTGGACTTTCCTCTCCAGCTCTCAAAGACCACTGGGCCACTGTCGACTCTACAGCCACCTGCACACCGCCTCTGATGTTCGGATCCCGGCTGTGGGGGCTCAAAGTTTCCGCCTGTCAGGTAACCAACCAAAAACCGTTCTGTTTTGAATTGAAGCTCCGGCTTTTTGGAACTCTCTACCATTCGCAATATGACACGGTTTTTTTTAATACTGATCTTAAAGTTTTTTTCTGTGCTAGGAAATAGCTGTGATTGTAACTGATTGACTGGGAAGTAGGTTGTGGTAGGTGGTTCATGTGTGTGCGTTTGTGTGTGTGTGTTATTTTACATTATATATATGTGTGTGTGTGTGTGTGTGTGTGTGTGTGTTTTGTGTGTGTGTGTGTGTGTGTGTGTGTGAAGTTGCAAAGATGCGTGAATGCGTACGCGTTGGTGTGCCT
>CM054147.1:20897078-20917078 GCA_028751875.1 Rapana venosa
AAAACTGGACATTGACTGCGAACAGCAAGCGAATCCAGTCATTCGAACAAATGGCCATAAAAACTACTGGGCATATCCTGGAGAGAACGAAAGCCCAACGAATTTGTCAAGAGTCAAATAACAGGGCTGCAGGTCCACAGAACCCCTTCTCACCATCGTCAAGAAGAAAAAGCTGACATGGTTCGGCCACGTCACCCGCCACAACACTCTGCCCAAAACAGTACTGCAGGGAACCACTCGAAGGTGGCAGAAGGAGGGGAAGACAGAACAAGTCATGGATGGACAACATCAGAGAATGGACCAGGATGAATGACTCGGCACTACTGCGCAGAGCCGAGGACCGAGATGGATGGAGGAGGCTTACCACGGCATCGTCTTTCATGTCTCCCCCACGACCGCCAAGGTCACGGGTCTGATGATGATGATGATGAATTTCACACACTGCATATTTCTGTATTGTAATTTCACACAGTGCATATATCTGTATTGTAATTTCACACAGTGCATATATCTGTATTGTAATATCACACATTGCATATATCTGTATTGTAATTTCACATAGTGTAGATTGCTGTATTGTAATTTCACACCGTATAAATGTCTCTATTGTAATTTCACACAGTGAATATATCTGTATTGTACTTTCATGTTTCTGTATTGTAATTTCACACAATACAACTTTCTGTATTGTACTTTTGCAACGTGCATATATCTGTATTGTAATTTCACACAGTGTATGATTTTGTATTGTAATTTCACAGAGTATAAATTTCTCTATAGCCATTTCACAACGTGCATATATCTGTATTGTAATTTCACACAATATAGATTATTGTAGTGTAATTTCACACAGTGCATATTTCTGTAATGTACTTTCACAAAGTGAATATTTTTCTATAGTAATTTCACACAGTGTATATTTCTGTAATGTAGTTTCACAAAATGGATATTTCTTTATAGTAATTTCACACAGTATATATTTCTGTAGTGTAATTTCACACAGTGCATATTTCTGTAATGTAGTTTCACTTAGTGCATATTTCTCTATAGTAGTTTCACACAGTGTATATTTCTGTAGTGTAATTTCCCACAGTGCTTATTTCTGTATTGTAATTTCATATTTCTGTATTGCGATTTCACACAGTGCATATTTTGCATTGTAATTTCACACAGTGCATATTTTGTTTCGTATTTTCTCACAATGTAAAATTATTTCTCTATTTTGATTTCACACATTATATATTTATCTACTGTAATTTCACACAATGTATATTTCTGTATTGTAATTTTATATTTCTGTATTGTGATTTCATATTTCTGTATTGTAATTTATATTTCTGCTTTGTAATTTCATATTTCGGTATTGTAATTTCATATTTCGGTATTGTAATTTCATCTTTCGGTATTGTAATTTCACACAGTGTAAAATCCTGATTTATAATTTCACACAGTAATATTTTTGCATTGTAATTTCACACAGTGTAAATTTCTGTATTGACGTTTCACACAGTACATAATTCTGCATTGTAGCTCAAAAGGTGCGCTTGTTTATTGTTTGCGTAAACATAGACGTGTGTGCGCGCGCGCGTGGTCGTGCGTGTGTTGGTAATGCTGTGTGTGAATGTGTGTGTTGTGTTATGTGGGTCGTTGCTTATACAGTTTTTAAAAACAGCGGGTTTTTAAATAGTAATCCCTGTGAATGGGCATTCTAAATCTAAAGAATAATAAATTACAAAACAAAAAATTTAAACTGTTCCCCTACACAATAGGGCGGTAGCTCAGTGGCGGAGCCTCGCTTCCCCAGCAAGGTTAAGCAGCTTCGACGTGTTACCATTTGTGGGTGACAGTTTGCGCGCCTTTGGGCTTCAGTACAGCCCCCAGCTCACCCTGTAAATGGGTACCTGCCCTCTTAGGATCAGGAAGTAAGCACGAGGGAGAGAGATGGGCGCCACCCCACTATGCTGGCCCTGGAGAAGTTGAGGTCTGACGCCTCTCCCTACACTTGGGTTATGGCACCTTTACTTTTACTTATAGCATTTAGGATAGCCTGGTGGTTAGAGCGTTGCACTCTGATTGAAAACCCGGATCGATCCACAGTTGAGCACAACCCGACCCGTTCATGGGATTTTTTCACCGGGATTAACATCAGTGCCGACTCCATCTCCCAAAAGCCTTCGGATGAACTATAACCCGAGTCCCGTGTGCGAAAAACGCAGAACATCTTGCGCACACTTAAAACCTTTTCCGCCTTTTGTAAGAGTTGTCAATTGTGCGTGGAACGGATGAAAGAAGGTAAAACACGTATGCACACTGGTGTGGTGTTAGATATCATTCCCGATTTATAGCCTCATCCGAAAGACATTTTAAAAATTTATTCATTCTTTATTTCGAGAATAATGGAATAAACGGGGACGGGATAGCTCAGTGGTCGGAGCACTCGCTTTCCACCAGCCAAGTTAAGCAGCGTCGAGCGTGGTTACCAATTGGATGGGTGAACGTTTGCGCGCCTTGGCTTCAAGTACAGTTCCCCCAGTTCACCCAGCTGTAAATGGGTACCTGCCCTCTTTAGGGTCAGGGAAGGTAAAGCAGCGAGGGAGAGGAGATGGGCGCCGCCCTCAATATGCTGGCCCTAGAGAAGTGAGGTCTATGACGCCTCGCTCCCCTACGACCTTATAGGTTATGGGACTCCTTTACCTTTACCTTTAATGGAATAAACACATGTGCTTTTTTTACATCCAGTCCCCGTGTGTATGCGGATTACGAATGCCCTACTCTAACCACGAGGCCATCCTGGAGTGGAGTCCGTACTGTAGACATTATAGTGTGCACATATAAAATATATTATAGTCAATAACAAACAATCCTTTTAAGGAAGTGCAGACCAGCAATCTCTATGCCAAACATTTTTTAATTTTTTTTAATTTCATTTCATCCTTTTATATCGAGGATAATGGAATAAACACTTATGTGCTTTTTTATATCCAGTCCCCGTGTGTATGTGGTTTTGTAAAATTTTGTCATCTGTTCCCACCCGCACACAATGGCCTACTCTTTCGAAAAGTGGCATCACTTGCTTGTTGAACCTATGAAATAATGTGAGATCTATAAAAATATAGACACACTCATGTGTACAGCGTATACAAACCACACACACACACCCCACCCCACCACACACAACACACACTCACACACCACTCACACACACACACACCACCACCACACACACAAACCACCCACTCACAACATCACCACACACCCCCACACTCACAACAGACACCATACACACAGACCCACACAAACACACACAAAACACACCACACACTCCTTCTCTCTCTCTCTCTCCCCTCCCCTCTCCTCTTCTCCTCTCTTTCTTCTTCTCTCCTTCTCTCTCCACTGTCTGTCTGTCTAGCTGCCTGTATCTCTCCTATCCCTCCTATCTGGGATGTCCTCTGCAAAGGTCTTTCTGTTTTCTGTCCTGTCTTTTTCGTCTGCCGTCTGTCTGCCTCTCTCTGTCAATCTGTCTCCGCCTGCCTGCCTCTTTGTCTGTCCGCCTGCCTGTCTGCTATCTCTGTCTGTCTGTCTGTCTGTCTGTCTGTCTGTCTGTCTGTCTGTCCTCTCTCTCTCCTCTCTCCTCTCTCTCTCTCTCCCCTCACTCTCTCCTCTCTCTCTCTCTCTCTCTCTCTTCTCTCTTCTCTCTCTTTCTTCCTTATTTTCTTTCTTTCTTTTAGAGAGTCGTGATACTGACACAAGTTTATCTAAATAATGGGAACGTGATGAGAATAGGCAGCTGGAATCAGTGTTCAGAATAGGTCGATTGCTTTGTTTCCTTTTGCTGAATTTGAATATTGATTAGTAGATAGGGTCTAGGAAATGAGACTGCTTCGCATCAATACTAATATTGTTATTAGTATGCTCTGTTTGCTTATACACACACACGCACGCACACACATACACACGCACGCACGCACGCACACACACACACACACACACACACACACACACACACACAGAGGAGTGGGGTAGTGTGGTGAGACAGAGATAGCCCGACACAAAGCAAGAGAAAAAAGACAGAGAGGAGAGAGAGAAAGAGAGAGAGAGGGGAGAGAAGAGAGAGAGAGGGAGAGAGAGAGAGAGAGAGGGAGAGAGGAGAGAGAGAGAGGGAGAAGAGAGAGAGAGGTGGGGAGGAGAGAGAAGAGAGAGAAAGAGAGAGAGAGAGAACAGAGACAGAGAAGGAAAAACCCGACACAGACAGTGTCAGACAGAGAGGGAAAGAGTGAGTGAGAGGGGGGGTGGTGGGCAGAAAGGAAGGAGAAAAAGAAGAAGAAGATAAGAAGAGAAAGAAGAAGAAGAAAAAAAGAAGAAGAAAGAAGAAGAAATTGCCAAGAAGAAGAAGAAGAATTCGAAGAAGAAGAAGAAAAAAAGAAGAAGAAAAAAGAATTTTGAAGAAGAAGAATTCTGAAGAAAAAGAAGAAGAAGAAGAAGAAGAATTTTTGAAGAATTTTGAAGAAGAAGAAGACGAATTCTGAAGAAGAAGAAGAAGAAGAAGAAGAAGAAGAAGAAGAAGAAGCAGGAGGAAGAAGAGGAGAAGGGATCGAGAGAGAGACAGACAGACAGACAGATAGATGCAACACCCCACACCCCCACACACACACACACACACACACACACACCACACAACACACACACACACAAAACGAGGACAGACACAGAGACAACACTGACTTACATCATTTTTAACTAAAAACGCGATAGAAAATTAAGTACACATGCGGGCAGAATACAATGGGTGGCGCTGTCTTGTGGCGGGATCTCTCTCTCTCCTCTCCCCTCCCCTCTCTCTCTCTCTCTCTCTCTCTCTGACATCCTCCCTCCCTCCCTCTCCCCCTTTCTCTCTCTCTCTCACACAGACACACACACACACACACACACACACACACACCACACGCACACGCACACGCACACACACACACACTCACACACACACACACACACTCACACACACACACACACACACACACACACACCCCACACACACACACACACACACACATCATCATCATCATCATCATCATCATCATCATCATCACCATAATCATCATCGCACTTTTAAATATAGACCACAGATGATATACCTCTGTAAGTATACTGAGACACAAGATAGCGACAGCATTTGCGGGAGATAACCAGTCTGAAGGAAACAGTAGCGTATGGATTGCTTCCCTTGGATTGTTTCGGTACTTTTTAGATGTGTGGGTTTAGCCAATTCGGGAAAAATTGGGAGAAAAGAAGGGAAAAAACTCCTGAGAGAGAGAGAGAGAGGGAGGGAGGAGAGAGAGAGAGAGGAAAAGAGAGAGAGAGAGAGAGAGAGAGAGAGAGAGAGAGAGGAGAGAGAGAGAGAGAGAGAAAATGAGAATAGAGAGAATGAGAAGAGAGAGGTGAAAAGGAGTGAGTGAGAGATTGAGAGTGAGTGAGAGAGTGAATGTATGTGTGTGTGTGTGTGTTTTGTGTGTTGTGTGTGGGGTGTTTGTTTGTGTGTGTGTGTGTTTTGTTTGTGTGTGTGTGTGTGTGTGTGTTTGTGTGTGTGTGTATGTGTATGTGTGTGTATGTGTGCGTGTGGTGTGTGAGTGTGGTAAGTGTGTTTTGTGTGTGTGTGTGTGTTTGTGTGGTGAGTTTGTTTGTGTGTGTGTGTGTGTGTGGTGTGTGTTGTGTGTGTGTGGTGTGTGTGGTGTGTGTGTGTGTGTGTGTGGCGTGGTTATATCGAGGATAAAGGGAAAAAGCACCCATGTGCCTTTTTTTCATCCCGTTTTCCCGTGCGTATGCGGTTTTGTAAATTGTCATCTGTTCCCACCGGCACACAATGGCCTACTCTTACGAAAAGCAGAACAGGATTTTAACGTGTGCGCAAGATGTTCAGCGTGCGTTCGCACACGGGGCCTCGGTTTATAGTCTCATCCAAAGGACTTTGGGGGAGAGTGGAGTCTGCACTGATGTCAACTCCAGGGAATCGAACCCAGTTTGTCAGATCGCGAGCATTGCCGGCGTGAGTGAGTGAGTGAGTGTGTGAGCGAGCGAGCGAGCGAGAGAGATCTGTGTGTGTGTGTGTGTGTGTGTGTGTGTGTGTGTGTGTGTGTGTGTGTGTGTGTGTGTGTGTGTTGTGTGGTGTGTGTGCGTGCGCTCGTATATATATATATGTGTGTATGCTGTTCCCACACCACTTATCCTGATCTTTCCACCCCGCCAGACCTAGACACATCTTATTGTCATAAGTCCACGAAGTGTCCATTTATGTCAAGCCGCCGTGGTTCCACCAGCCAGAGGGGCCCTGCACTGCTGCTGGGTGACTTTGGTGGTGTTCAGCGGTGCCTGTTCTGAGCTAACATACGGACACCACCTACTAAGCCCCCTACTAACGACAGTATTAGCTCAGTCGCGGAGCCAGACTGAGTGAGTTGCCCACCCGAGGTGGTGACCACCACAACGTCCCTCCAACGACCGTCCCCTGCGAACCTCCAACCCCAAAGGCTTTGACACAAACTCGCCACAGGCACAGAAGTGTATGGGCAAACCAAATCTGAGGTCACCATGAGACCAGAGCAACCGGGACAACGGAGTCACAGACAAATGCTGGTGCTGAGCATAACGTGACGATGCAGGGGACGGGACAGCCTGGTGGCTAGAGTGATGTATTCGTGATCTGCTGAGCCGGGTTCGAATCTCGTTCAAGAGGATTTCTCCTCTGGAGTTAACATCATTGCCGACTCCACTCTCCCCAAAAGTCCTTCGGATGAGACTATAAAACGGGGTCCCGTGCGCGAACGCACGCAGAACATCTTGCGCACACGTTAACACCCGTTCCGCTTGGAAACGCAGTTGTGTGCTTGTGGGAACGGATGACAAAAGTGACAAAACTGCATACACACGGGGACTGGATGTAAAAAAATCAATGAGTGCTTATTCCATTATCCGCCAAATAATAATAATAATGATAACAAGAAGAAGAAGAAGAATCATGATGATGATGATGATGATGATGATAATAATGATGATAAGAATAATAATAATAATAATGATAACAACAACATAAAGCTATGAATCTGAAGGGATTCGAACCCGCAACTTTCCAGTCAGGAGGAGCACAAGACACTAACCACTGCACCACGTTGGCAGGTGTAGTATAACAGATTTGCTCAAGTCCTCGGAACAAGGCCTTTAACTGAAGGCACAACCTTAGCGCCGATCCTGCCCGTTTTCAGCCTGTTGCAATGTCACCAGATTTGCAACAGACGGGCTGCCAGAAACAGACACCTGCAGGGTTTGACACCTCTCGCTGCTAACAATACATAAAAGCACGCACGCACGCGCGCGCGCGCACACACACACATACACACAAACACGCACACACAGACAGACAGTCGCACACAGCGCTCGCGCGCGCACACACACACAGAGAAAGAGAGGGAAAGAGAGGTGGGAGGCACACACAGAGACGCTCACAGAGGTGCACGCGCGCGCGCACTCTACACACACACACACACACACACACACACACACACACACACACACACACACACACACACACACACATACACAGAGAAAGAAGGAGGGAGAGAGGAGAGGGGATGAGACAGAGAGAGAGAATGAATGAATGAGAGAGAGAGAGAGAGAGAGAGAGAGAGAGAGAGAGAGAGAAAGAAAGAGAGGAGAGAGAGGGAGGGAGGGAGGGGAGAGAGAGACAGACAGACAGAGACAGACAGACAGAGAGAGGCACAGAGAGAGAGAGAGAGAGAGAGAGAGAGAGAGAAGAGAAGAGAGAGAGAGAGAGAGAGGGAGGGAGGGAGTGGAGAGAGAGCGACAGAGAGAGAGAGAGAGAGAAGAGAGAGAGAGAGAGAGAGAGAGAGAGAGAGAGGGAGACGGACGGAGAGAGAAAGAGAAGCACACACACAGGCACAAACACACACACGAAAAACAAACACACACACGTCCACACACACGAACACACACATACACACACACACACACTACACTAAACACAAACACACACACACACTACACACACACCACACTACACACACACACCTCACACACACACTCACACACACAAACACACACACACACTCACACATACAAACACACACACACACTCACACACACACACACACACACACACACACACACACACACAGAAAGAAGGAGGGAAAGAGGGAGAGGGGATGAGACACAGAGAGAGAATGAATGAATGAGAGAGAGAGAGAGAAAGAGAGAGAGGAGAGAGAGAGAGAGAGAGAGAGAGAGAGAGAGAGAGAGAGAGAGAGAGAGAGAGAGAGAGAGAGAGAGAGAGAGAGAGAGAGAGCGAGAGAGAAAGAGAGAGACGGAGAGAGAAAGAGAGGCACACACAGACACACACACACACACTACACAAACACACACACACACTAAAACAAACACACAACACACTACACACAACTTCAAAACACACACACACACACACACACAACAAACACACACACAAACACACACACACACACACACACACACACACACACACTGGGCAAAGCATTGACCTTTGAATTCCCAGAGATGGTCTTTGACCCTTGAGAGACTAGCGCCAATATCAGACGTGGCAATTCCAGAAGTGAGTACAGTACTCACTCACTACTTGAATACGCTTCTGTTCCCAAAGTGCCAGAATCATAATGAACATGTCAAGATTCAGTTCTGACATGCTTGCCATTTTTGGCACAACCTCTGAACAAGTTGTCTGAACTTGCTCAAACATAACTAAAGCCCAGCTCATTCTGATTCTGGTACGCCTTTGTTCATAATCTTTCTGTCTGACGAGGATAAAGAATGGAAAGAGTGGGGGGGGGGGGGGGGGTGAGGGAGGGAGAGGGAGACAGAGACAGACAGAGGGAGGGAGAGGGAGAGAAAGGAGGGGTCAGAGAGAGAGAGAGAGAGAGAGAGAGAGAGAGAGAGAGAGAGAGAGAGAGGAGAGAGAAGAGAGAAGAGAAAGACAGAGAGACAGACAGACAAAGAAACAGACAAACAGACAGAGAGGATGAGGAGGGGGGAGGAGGAGGAGGGAGAGGAACAGGAGGAGGGAGAGGGAGAGATTTTTTTATATTTCGACATGGGTTCGAATCTTACTGTTCAAGAGGATTTTACCTCTGCAGTTAACATCAGTGCCAACTCCACTCCCCCAAAAGTCCTTCGGATGAGACTATAAACCGAGGGCCTGTGTGCGAACGCTTGCAGAACATCTTGCGCACACGTTAAAACCCGTTCCGCCACTGTGTGCCGGTGGGAACCGATGACGAAATTTACAAAACTGCATACACACGGGGACTAGATGTAAAAAAGCCCAAGAGTGTTTTTCCATTATCTCGAAGTAAAAGAACAAATAATAAATAAATAACTAAATAAATAATAAAATACCGTTACCACCTCCAGCACTGAATCCGACCTAGCAAGAATTGAACCCTTTCCTCTCAGCACAACCTACACTCCACATTCTAACCACCAGCCCATCCAAGTTGAGGGACTTGCACCCAGTCCCATTTATCATCTGATGTCATTTGGAGAAAAAGGGGGAAGAAAAATGGGAGCATTGGTATCAGTGTGACAATGCACTTGCTTCCCTTTGCTAAGCACGCGTCGCAGCATGTGCTATTTTTGGAAACACTCTCGTTAATCTTGTCAAGCTCTGTGTGCTTGGCTGACGACTTTGGGGGTTGTTTTCGCTATTGCTATTTAATGTTACGTATTGTCAAAGTTGGTTTGGGTTTGTTATTGTTTCTTTCTTTTAATGTTGCGTGAAATTGTGAAGTGAAGGGGCGCTGAATGATCTGTTTCGTTTTGTATCTGTAACCACAGAGAGACAGACAGACAGACAGACAGACAAAGACAGACAAAGACAGAGAGAGAGACAGACAGATACAGACACAGACAGACAAGACAGAGAGAGAGATGGACAGAGAGACAGACAGAGCCAGAGAGAGAGAGCCAGACAGACAAAGAGAGAGAAACTGAGACAGAGACAGAAAGACAAAGAGAGAGAGAGAGAGAGAGAGAGAGATAGAGAGAGACTGAGATAGAGACAGATAGATACAGAAACTAAGACAGAGACAGACAGAGACGGTCAGAGACAGAGAGATCACTGAACTCAACCGATCTCTATTTCAAGAGGTAATAGAAGCATAACGATGTCTTTTCTTTCCTAAAGGAATTTTCGCTTCCTCATTTTCTGTGACACTCGTGTCCTGTTGTTCCCGCATCATTCATCTCCATCTCTTTGCCTGAGCCACGTGCAAGTTTGTCACACATCGCGTTCACAGTGTCAGAATCTCACAGACAGCTTGTCAATCTTTGGGCCACCGCGGGGCCACCCGCCAGAGTCGGTTACCTCTAGACCCCAACTGAAATCTGATCATTGCTCGACTTCGGGATTTTTGTTGTTGTTGTTGGTTGTTTTTCTTAAGCTCATCTGTTCACACTTCTTTTGTCTGTATTCCATTCATTTCCTTTTTATCAACCGCTTCATTTGTTTTATTCTATTTCTCCTCTCCTCTTTTCTTCTTACTTTTCCACGCTCATTTCCGGTACCTTTTCTCCTCTTCTTTCTCTCCCATCCATCACTGTATTGAATGACGACATTTTTGCTTATTCAGTAGCAGCCTGGACCCAGGACTAGGAACCATCGAACCAGCATCTCTGAATAGCTGCCCTTGTTTCCAGTTGGGGTTGTGTCCCTTTGTATCATCATTCAGAGAGTAAGAGAAGAGAAGGGAAGAAAAAAGAAGAGAAGGAGAGGGAAGAGAAGGGAAGAGAAGAGAAGGGAAGGGAAGGGAAGAGAAGAGAAGAGAAGAGAAGAGAAGGGAAGAGAAGAGAAGAGGAGAGAAAAGGAGAGAGAGAAGAGAAGGGAAGAGAAGAGAAGGAAAGAGATGAGAAGAGAAAAGAGAGGAGAAGAAGAGAGAGGAGAAGAAGAAAGAGAATAAGAGAGAAGAGAAGAAGAGAGAAGAGAATAGAAGGAAAGAGAAGAGAAAGAAAGAAAAGAGAGGAGAAGAAAAGAGAAGAGAAGAAAAGAGAAGAGAAGAGAGAAGGAAGGCCGATTTCTGGGTGTCCATTTTCTGCTGGTTGAAAATACAGGACGCCATCCATCATCCATCACCTCAGCCCTGTTTCTCTTCATTCTGCCCCTGCACCCTGTCCTACTTCTGCCTCAAGCAGCATGGTCAAGCCATGCAGATGTTGTCCCAGTTTTAGACAAAAAAAACAACCTATGTGTGTCGTGGGTTTTCTGACTGCACAAGTCCGTAAACAAACAGGTCCTTGTGAGATGTCCTAGTATACTTCCTCCTTTGGAGGTGTTGACTGACTGACTGACTGACTGACTGACTGATTGACTGACTCTCTCTCTCTCTCTCCTCTATCTCTCTTCTCTCCTCTCCTCTCCTCTCTCTCTCTCTCTCTCTCTCTCTTCTTCTTCTTCTTCTTCAGGACGGGATAGCCTAGTGGTTGGAACACTGCGCTCGCAATCTGGCCACCCGAGTTCGATTCCCGTTCAAGGGAATATTTTCCTCTGGAGTTAACATCAGTGCAGACTCCACTCTCACATGTTAAATCCTGTTCCGCTGTTCATAAGAGTAGGCCATTGTGTGCCGGTGGGAACAGATGACAAATTTACAAAACCGGATACAGACGGGGACTGGATGTAAAAAAGCACATAAGTGCTTATTCCATTATCCTCGATATAAAAGAATTTAAAAAAAAATAATAATCTCTCTCTTTCTCTCCCTATCTCTCTCCCTCCCCCCTCTCTCTCTCCCTTCTTCTTCTTTATCCTTCTTCGTCTTCTCTCTCTCTCCTTCGTCTTCTTCTTTCTCTCTCTCTTCCCCTCTCTCTCCCCCCTCTCTCCCTCTCTCACTGCCTCCCTCTCTCTCTTGGATGACAAAATTTACAAATGCGCATACACACGGGGACTGGATGAAACAAAGCATATGCGTGCTAATTCCATTATCCTTGAAATAAAAGAATAAAGTAAACTAAACTCATCTCTCTCTCTCCCTCTTACTGTCTCTCTCACTCTCACATACACTCTCTCTCTTCTCTCTCTCTCCCTCACTCTCTCTCTCTCTCCCTCCCTCCATCACTCTCCCTCTCTCTCCTCCTCTCTATCTATCTATCTATCTATCTATCTATCCACTCCATCCTCTCTCTCTCTTCTGCCTCCTTCTCTCTCTCCATCTCTCCCCCCCCCCCTCTCTCTCTCTCTCAATGACAATATTTCATCAATCAATCCCATATTCAGGTTAAACAGAACAAGATCACGGGCAGCCTTCCCAATTACCATTCTACAGAACTCCGTTTCTCCAGAACTTTAATTCTAAAGATAGAAACGTGATTGATATATCCATGTAAATCTAGGGAGAAAACCCCTTAATGATATGCTTCAACACGAATTCAAGGCTGCCGAAAGCAACCCCACAAACGTCAGCCCGGCAAACAGAGCCTGCCATGATGAGCGGGAGTGTTACTAAAAATAAACACACGCTGCGACGTGCGTTGCAAAGGGAAGCAACTGGGATCGACCCCCCCCCCCCCCTCGATCCTCCTTCCCGCTTTGTTGACATCACAATGGATGGTTCAGATCTGGGATGCAACAAGTCTGCTAACAATTTTGGCCCAGTGGATAGAAAAGTGTGGTGTGGCCCATATTTTGGAGAGAGGGCAGGGATCGATTCTGGTCTCTTTGGTCAAGAAGTATTTTTCAGTTCTAGGTTTAAAATGCAGCGTCGAGCGTGGTTACCACTTGGATGGGTGACCGTTTGCGCGCCTTGGCTTCAGTACAGTTCCCCCAGTTCACCCAGCTGTAAATGGGTACCTGCCCTCTTTAGGGTCAGGGAAGGTAAAGCAGTGAGGGAGAGGAGATGGGCGCCGCCCTCAATATGCTGGCCCTAGAGAAGTGAGGTCTCTGACGCCTCGCTCCCCTACGACCTTATAGGTTAGGGGACTCATTTACCTTTTACCTTTAGGTTTAAAATCTGAGAGCTTGTTCTTCTGTGTGTGTGTGTGTGTGTGTGTGTGTGTGTGTGTGTGTGTGTGTGTGTGTGTGTGTGTGTGTGTGTGGTGCCCATGTCTGTGTCTGTGTCTGTGTGAGTTTGATGGGCAGGCAGGGAGAGGAAGAAAGGCGAGAGAGAGAGAGAGAGAGAGAGAGATAGAGAGAGAGAGAGAGAGAGAGAGAGAGAGAGAGAGAGAGAGAGAGTACACATAAGATTCATCTGTGCATACAATATTAAGATTGTTGTCGAATTAATATGAAGTGTTTTGCTTTCATTTGTTTAGCTTTCAAGATGTTCTGACGTTCTTGCCATGGGCGTATGGCCTGATACATTAAATGTTCCAAGCTCGCTCGCTCTCTCTCTCTCTCTCTCTCTCTCTCTCTCTCTCTCTCTCTCTCTCTCTCTCTCTCTCTCTCTCTCCTCTTCTCCATCTGTCTGTCTCACTCTCTCTCCCTCTCTCTATCTCTCTCCCTCTCCCTCTCTCTCTCTCTCTCCATCCTCCCCCCTCTCTCTCTCCCTCCCTCCCTCTTACCATCACCCTTAACCTTTCTCTTTCTCAGCTTTCTCCTCTCCATTTCTTTGCTTCATTGACCGTGTTGTTTTGTCAGCCCTCCCTCCAATATCAAGGTCTGTGCACACGAAATAACAGAAGGAAACAGAACCAGCTGCTCTAGATAACGGCCCTTGCTTCAGGTTGTGGTTGTTCCCCCTGTATCATCATTCACACAAGGAGAGAAGAGAAGAGAAGTGAAAGAAGAGAAGAGAGGAGAGAAGAGGAGAGGAGAGAAGAGGAGAGGAGAGGAGAGAAGAGGAGAGGAGAGAGAGGAGAGAAGAGGAGAGGAGAGAGAGGGAGGAGAGGAGAGGAGAGAGAGGAGAGGAGAGAGAGAGAGGAGAGGAGAGGAGAGAAGAGAAAGAAAGAAGAGAGAAGAGGAGAAAGAAGAGAGAGGAGAGAAGAGAAGGAAGAAGGAAGAGAAGAGAAGAGAAGAAAAGAAGAGAAGAGAAGAGAAGAGAAAGAGAGAAGGAAAGAAGAGAAGAGAAGAAAGAGAGAGAAGAGAAGAGAAGGAGAAGGGAAGGGAAGAGAAGGAAATAGAAGAGAAGAGAAGAGAAGAGGGAAAAGAGAAGAGAAGAGAAGGGAAGGGCGATTTCTGGGTGTCCATTTTCTGCTGGTTGAAAATACAGGACGCCATCCATCCTCCATCACCTCAGCCCTGTTTCTCTTAATTCTGCCTCTGCACCCTGTCCTACTTCTGCCTCAAGCAGCATGGTCGAGCCATACCCTTTTTCTTCCAGTTAACAGTGTTGGAAGTATGCTCGTTTTCATATGAAAGCACTTTTCATATTTTTTTCATACCACTTTAAGTCACGGCAAATTTCTCTGCGTGAAATTCGGGCCGCTCTCCCTTGGGAGAGTGCATCGCCACAAGAGCAGCGCCACCCATTATTTTTCTTTCCCTGTATTATTTGTTTCCCTATCAGAGTGGCTTTCTTCTACAAAATTTTTCTAGGGACAATTTTCTTGTTGCAGTAGGTTCTTTTAAGTGCGCTAAATAATGATGTGTAACACACGGGACCTCGGTTTATCATCTCATCCGAAACACTAGCACCCACACCTCCACTCATGATCTAATGGATGAGGGATAAGTTTTGGGCCCAAACGGGGTTCGAACTATCGCACACTGGTCAAGCCATTCCCTTTTTCTTCCAGGTTTAACAGTGTTGCAAGTATCTCACCATATAGGCAGCCATACTTCAGCTTCAGACAATTTTTACAGGTTGTTACGTTCAGAAGACAGAGGAAACGATGGGAAGACAACATCAGAGAGTGGACTGGTAGCCTCGAGTGGAACGATTTGCTTCAGAAAGCAGAGGACCACGGGGAGTGGAGGAAGCTGGTTGCAAAAATCTTCATTTATCCAAGGGACTGTAAGCGCTTCGATTTGTTTGTTTTACAAGATTTAGCGCTATATAAATTCCATATATTATTATTATTATTATTATTATTATTATTATTATAGGTGAGGTGAGGTAAGAGATGCTAAGAGCTGTCCATAGCTGAAGACAATCTCAATGTAACATTTTTAAAACACATAACGCCATGTTAACATAGGCCTCAGTACATTGTTGACATCAATAACTGACACACCTTTGAACCTGGCCCAGAAATGACCAGCAACACGCCAACACGCTGTGCGAGCCAGTGGCACTATGCATACACTGGACAATTACGCTGAGGAGGACCAGGGGAAGAAACTCAGTGATGGTGATGAAGACAAAGGGAACAAACTCGATGATGTACATCGTTTATTTTCCTAGTGCTGAGCTGGGTTTTTTTCTGATCGTAATGCTGAAGACTCACGCCATGACAATCTACACCGCTGTGAATAGACAAGATTTTTTTTATTTAACGGTTATGCATTTTGTACAGAAAAAGCCACAAAGAACTTACGTTGTTATCATGTTTACAGCTGAGCCAACCACAGAGGTCATACCGTGGCTAGGGTTGGAGGGAGGGGGGTGGGGGGTGGGGGGGAAAGCCTGGTGATTGATGACAGCGTGTAGATCTCCTGCAAATTTACATAGCACTACGCATTCCACCCCGTAAGGAAATGCAGAGAGAGAGAGAGAGAGAGAGGGGGGAGAGGAGAGGAGAGAGAGGGAGAGAGAGAGGGAGAGAGAGAGGGGAGAGAGAGAGGGAGAGGGAGAGAAGGAGGAGGGAGAGAGAGGGAGAAGGGGAGAGGGAGAGAGAGGGGGGAGAGAGGGAGAGAGAGAGGGATAGAGAGGGGGGAAAAGAGAGAGAGGCAGAGAGAGGGGGGAGAGGGGGGATAGCAAAGGGGGGGAGAGGGGGGGGAGAGAGGGGGGAGAGAGAGAGGGATGAGAGAGAGGGAGAGAGATAGGGGTGGGAGAGGGAGAGAGAGGTAGAGAAAGAGAGGGAGAGAGAGGGGGAGAGAGAGAAGGAGAAAGAGAGGGGAGAGAGGTAGAGAGAGAGAGGGGATAGAGAGAGAGAGAGGAGGAGAGGGAGAGAGAGGGAGTGTGTATATGTGTGTGTAGGGGAAGTCTTTGTGTGTTTTGTGTGTGTGACAGAGAGAAAGAGAGAGAGAGAGAGGGTGGGGGTGGGAGAGATAGAGACAGACAGAAAGGGAGGGAGAGAGAATTGTGTATGTTGTTAGTTTGTGTGTGTATGTGTGTGTGAGAACGAGAGAGAGAGAGTTGTGTGTGTGACACAGAGAGAGAGAGAGGGGGGGGGGGAGAGAAAGAGAGACAGACAGACAGACAGAGGGGGAGGGAGAATGTGTGTGTGTGTGTTGTTAGTTTGTGTAAGTATGTGTGTATGTGAGAGAGAGCTGTGGGTGACACAGAGAGAGAGAGAGGGGGGGAGAGAGAGCGACAGACAGAGTTGGAGAGAGAATGTGTGTGTTATTAGTTTGAGAGAGAGAGAGAGAGAGAGACAGAGGCAGACAGACAGACAGACAAACAAGACAGTTGGCTTACATACGATTTTGTAAAGCATATCAATGAACGTCCTTTACTCCTATTTTCTTCAACACAATAAATCGTCTCGATGCACATAACCTATTTCCTTAGAATTAAACAGGATAAGTTCACCACAAACCTCTCTGTTCACCATTTCACAAAACTTCAACAACAACACAAAAAGAGAAAGAAACATGATTAATGTCACCTGCGCAAAAGAAAGTGTGACAATATGCTAGGACATGGAAACCAAGATTACGAAACCACACTGAACATGTATGGTCAGTAGGCAAACACAGCCCCACATGATAAAGGAGCCAGTGTCTAAAAAAAGAAAGAAGCACACACAGAGAGACTTGCTCTGCAAAGGGAAGCAACTTCGATGCCACACTGACACCATGCCCTCCCCTCCCCCACCCTCTGTCCCCAATAGAACAGAAATGATGAGGTGGCGCTTAAAGGTGGCGTGTTTCCGGGTGTATTACACAGTTAACTGCATGTGTCAACATTTCGAGAAATTACACTTTTTCTGTTTGATCCCATTTCTGTCTTTTTGTTTATCTATCTGTCTGTGTCTGTCTGTCTGCCTGTCCTGTCTGTCTGTCTGTCTGTCTGTCTGTCTGTCTCGCTGTCTTCTCTCTCTCTCTCTCTCTCTCTCTTCTCTCTCTCTCTCATATTCCTTCAGATTCATTCTTCCATTCTCTTCTCTTTCTCTCTCCTCTCCCCCTCTCATCTGTCTGTCTGTCTGTCTCTCTGTGTATCTCTCTCCTTCCCTTTTCTCTCCTCTCCCTCTCCACCCTCTATCTGTCTGTCTGTCTCTCTCTCTCTCTTCTCTCTTTCTCTCCCTCTCCCTCCCTACCTTCTGTCTTCTGCTCTCTGTCTCTCCCTCTTTATCTCTCTCCTCCCCACCCTCTGTCTGCCTATCTGTCTCTGTCCTCTGTCTGTCTGTCTATCTCCCTCTCTCTCTTTCTTGATCTCTCATCCCCTCTCCCTTTCTCTGTTTCTTCTCCACCAAACTTTGACATGAATTATAAGAGCTTAGTAACGTTGCGTGTCTAATATTCTGTATGCATGTGTACTCATAACCTATTAACATCAAACAGAATAAAATCTTCCGAAAGATGTCTCACAGATTTCACAATACTTCTAAAAAAGAACCAGGATTGTAGAACAATGACAACAAAGTGTCACAATCATTCAAAACCAAGCCACCAAAACAAACGCAAATTTGCCAGACAAGAAAAAGCCTGACATGATTGACGAGTGTGTTTCCAAAAATAGCACACGCAGCGACTTGCTTTGCAAAAGGGAAGCAACCGCCATGCCAGACTGATACCATATCCCCTACAGCTCCCCTCTCCTCTTCCTTCCTTTAAATGTCATTATAATTGATGGGGTTTCCTGCACGGTAAAACGAAGTAACTCTATTATCCGAATCATGTAGAAAATCCCTTTTTTCTGTGAAATCTCAAGATTTGCCAGAAATACAAATCGTTTGCTGGAAATCCCGTTAAATCCAGATAGCTTAAACAGCTCTGCATCTTGTGAAATGTGCGTGGGATCCAACAAACAATTGGAATTTTCTTAACACTGTGAAAAATGGGGTTAATGCAGTTTTGTCAGGTGGAGGTCATTGTCCGCCACATTCATTGGCGTAGTGGTTAGAAGGTGAAGTAAGAGCCACTCTGATAGGACAGGGTTCAATTCTTGTTAGAGGTAATGATAACAATAGTAATAATAATAATAAGAAGAAGAAGAAGAAGAATATAATAATAATAATAATAATATAAACGGAATTTACACAGCGCTATATCTTGTAAAAACAAATCAAAGCGCTTGCATTCAACACATTCTTACACATACAACCATTAACAGTTAATATTAACAAATTCAAATCTACACATACACACATTCTCTCTCTCTATCTTTCTTTCTATCTCTCTCTCTCTCTATCTCCCTCACTCTCACTCTCTCTCTCTCTCTCTCTCTCTCTCTCTCTCTCTCTCTCTCTCTCTCTTCGTCTGATATGAAATGTAATAATTGAAGACTACTACTATAACTATCACAAAACACATACGCGCGCGCGGGGGCGCGCGCGTGCGCGCGCATGCATGCATGCACGCACACACACGCACGCGCGCACGCACACACCAAATTTGACTTGAATTGGCACACACACACCCACACACGCGCGCGCGCACCCACACACACAAACACACAGATGAAAACAGAAAAACAGATGACAACATTTATAAAACCGCATACACATGGGGACTGAATGTAAAAAAGCACATGAGTACTTATTCCATTATTCACGAAGGGAGGTGGCAGGATGGTTAAGACGTTTGCCTGCCAACAAGTAAACCGTGAGGTTCTGGGTTCAATTCCCAGCCTCGCCCTTTCTTCCCAGTTTGACCAAAAAATCGAACTGAATGTCAAAGTCCTTCGGATGAGATTATAAACCGAGGTCCTGTGTGCGAACGCATGCAGAACATCTTGCGCACACGTTAAATCCTGTTCCGCTGTTCGAAAGAGTAGGCCATTGTGTGCCGGTGGGAACAGATGACAAAATTAAAACAAACCGCATACACACGCATAAAAGAAGATGTCATCTAAGCGCTTTGATTTGTTGCTTTACAAGATTCAGCGCTATATAAATTCCATACATTATTATTATTATTATTGATATAAAAGAATAAATAAAATAAATATAAATAAATAAATAAAACACACGCACGCATGCACGCACACACTGCAACACCCCCCCCCCCCACACACACACACACACAAACACACACTCACACACGCACGCGCGCGCACACACACATACCACACACACACACTGCAACCCCCCCCCCACCCACACACACACACACACACACACACACTCACGCACGCACGCGCGCGCACACACACATACACACACACACTGCAACCACCCCCACCCACACACACACACACACACACACACACACACACACATCACAAAACACACACACACACACACACACACACACACACGCACGACACGCACGCACGCACGCACGCACGCACGCACGCACACATCGCGCGCGCGCGCATTTGTACTTTGGCGTGCAAGCGAAGCATTTTCTTACGCACCCAGAACGCAATAATACATCTTCTGCTGGTGACCTTTGACCTTTTTTCTGCAGTTCAGGGACACTGAAGGAGCCTGCCCCTCTCCCCCCTCCCCTCCCCCCCCCCCTATCTCTCTCTCTATATATTTTCTCTCTTCTCTTCTCGTCTGTCTCTTTCTCTCTTTCTCCCTCCCTCCCTCCCCCACCCCGTCCCCTCTCTCTCTCTCTCTCTCTCTCTCTCTCTCTCTCTCTCTCTCTCTCTCCTCTCTCTCCCCTTCTCTCTCTCTCTCTCTCTCTCTCCTCTCTCTCCTCTCCTCTCTCCTCTCTCTCTCTCTCAAATACTCTACACAAATCTCATCTTTTCATTCTGATAGAC
>CM054147.1:20922078-20929578 GCA_028751875.1 Rapana venosa
ACGCAAAAACAAAACCCACACGCAGCCAAAATAGAAAGCCCTTCGCGAAAAGCCTACTTACGACACTTTTAAATCCAGCCTCAAGACATAGCTATTTCAAACCTAAGGCTTTCCCCTATTGTTTAATCTCATGATTATCTGTCCCTGCCTTCAATGACCAAACTTCCCATCATCCTGCCGAAGTGTGTGTGTGTGTGCGTGTGTGCGCGCGCGTGCGCGCGCGCGCGCGCGTGTGTGTGTAAAAACTGTTAATTATTGTTGGTTGGATGTGTAGGAGTGGATCGAATGCAAGCGCTTTGATTTGTTTTTGCAAGATATAGCGCTGTATAAATTCCATTTATTATTGTTTAACCTTTTGAAAATAAATTCTTTTCTAAACGCACCCCCCACTTTATGGGTTGGGTGTTGAGAAAAAGGGCACCTGAGAGATCTCTTCCTTTTCAAGATATACAAATTAATCTTTACTTCATGATGTTCTGTCGGAGACCATTTTATTTCTTCTTCTTCTTCGTCGAACGCTCAGACAGCAACTACTGTTGTCTGTTTTATGAGCGGAAACACATTGCACTGCCGTTAAGCGCCTGACAAGTCAGGCCCAGCACATCCGACTTCGGCATGGGAGACAACTTTTATCTTTTAAGGCTTTCTGGGGTGGGGGAGGGGGGCAGGAGAATGGACAAAGAAGGCAGAAAATTGACAACGAGGTGACAAGATGAAAAAGAACAAGGCAGAAACAAAGAGAGCGATAGAAAAGAGGGAAACCTAGCACAGAATGTGGGGTTGCTATTTGTACTGACTGACCCTAGGCAACTCCACAGGGGATTTTTGTGAAAACAATTCCTAGGAGAATCGAATATCTCTATTGCCTGGTATGAATATCATATTATTGTCTTTAAAGACGATCATTGAAATAGTTGAGGTCCCAGTTAGTAGTGCTACAGTTTTTCAACAATGGCCATTTTCGGGATTGGTTTATCCCATTTCAATTAAGCTCCCTCCACTGAGAAAAGCGATAACATTAATTCAATGACCAAAGACGTGAACACGGGCAATAAAACGCCAGAAAAACGAACCCGATGTTTCCTCCCATCCACGTTACTGCTGGCACACACGCACAGACAATCCCAGACATCCATTATCTCCCTCTCTCCCTCTCTCTCCCTCTCTGTCTCTCTCTCTCTCTCTCTCTCTCTCTCTCTCTCTCTCTCTCTCTATCTCCCCTGATCAAATCTGTTAGTTCGTATTCAATCATCAAAACCTTTGACTGGTTTCTTTATAATGTGGAGTTTGTGAGTATACACTACTTATTAGAACGTTTGAATTGGGATATCTGTGAGTGAGAATAATGTATGACCTCTATACAGCACAATAAAAAAATTAATACAATACAATATGGTGTGATATGATGTGATATGATACAATCTTCTTCTTCTTCTTCTTCTTCTTCTTCTTCTTCTTCTTCTTCTTCTTCTTCTTCTTCTTCAGAATTCTTCTTCAGAATTTCTTCTTCTTCTTCTTTTTCAGAATTCTTCTTCTTCTTCTTCTTCTTCTTCAGAATTCTTCTTCTTCTTTTTCAGAATTCTTCTTCTTCTTCTTCTTCAGAATTCTTCTTCAGAATAATAATTTTACTTCATCTTCATAATCATCATCTTCTTCTTCAGAATACTTCTTCTTTTTCAGACTACTACTACTGCTGCTGCTGCTGCTGCTGCTGCTGCTGCTAGTACTACTGCTGCTGCTGCTGCTGCTGCTAGTACTACTGCTGCTGTTGTTGCTACTGCTGCTGCTGCCGCTGCTAATACTGCTGCTGCTGCTGCTGCTCCTGCTGCTTCTACTGCTGCTGCTGCTGCTGCTGCTGCTGCTGCTGCTGCTACTACTACTACTACTACTACTACTTCTTCGCAATTCTTCTTCCTCACAATTCTACTTCGCAATTCTTCTTCCTCACAATTCTTCTTCTTCGCAATTCTTCTTCTTCGCAATTCTTCGCAATTCTTCTTCGAGCGCTCAGACAGCAACTATTGCCTGTCACATGAGCGAACATGCGTTGCGCTGCCGTTAAGCGCCTGACAAGTCAGGCCCAGCACATCCGACTTTGGTGTGGGAGAGAATTGTTATATATTGAAGTCTTTCTAGGGGGAAAAGCAGGAGAATGAACCAATCCAATGCAATACTGTAAGGTACCACATAATGAATCAAAAACAGTGCAATACAGCATAAAGCAACACAATGAAATATTGTTGAATTATCTACCTCCTTTTAAACATAAGCTCCTTCAAAAGAAACGTTTAGGAAACTATGGAAGAGACACCCGATGGACAACTTGTAAGTTCACTTTTATGCTCTAGGTTACCTGACATCTGGCTGGTTTGTAAATGGTTATTCTTACCCTTGCTATTTTGTATTTTCATTATTTGTCCGTATGGCTTGCGCTTATGTTGTACTGTCTTGGATTTTGTTATATCTTGTATTGTGAGGTCTGGATTTATTATTTTTTAATTCCTCGTTTATTTTTTTTCTTGTCAACATAGATGAGCGTTATCTTTTGAAAGCTTTTATAAGTCAAATTTCTTGGGTTTTTTGAGAGGGCAGGATGAAGACAAGGTGTGTAAACTTAATCTTTTACCTTTGATAAAGATCGTTTTGACTTGACTTGACATCACCACACCATACAAATCAACACAACACATACAACACAAGAACAAAACACCTCAGAGAGAAACACTGTAGCTTTCTTCTTTCTTTCGACACGATGATACTATCAATGTGCCTGTCAGTATTGTAAATTGCTCTTCATGGGGTGATTGAAAGTATTTTGACTTGACTTGACGTGATTTTACTTGACACACTTTGGTCAACAAACAACCCAGCCAAATTTAGCCAATAATTACTTTCAGCTTGCTTGGCTAATTCCATACCCAACACACAACCGCTGAGCATGCTTTTAATAATAATAATAATAATAATAATAACAACAACAATAATAATAATAATAATAAATGGAATTTATATAGCGCTATATCTTGCACAGACAAACCAAAGCGATTGCACTCAACTCATTCTTACAGTCATGCAACCAGTGACAATTACTAGTTCTAAATAGTTCTCTTGATTAAAAACGGGTTTGAGGGAGAGGGGGAAGAGAGAGGGGGGGAGGGGTGGAGTAAAGAGAGAAGGGAGGAAGGAATGGATGGGGGTGGGGGAGGGGAGGGTGGAGGGCCGGATGCCAGGGATGTCCACGTCTGCTAGATTTTCCTCAAAGTGATCAGTTGTCTCCCTTGCTTCCTCTTCTCAATCTCTGCCTGACAACTCCCTTTCTACACGTCTGTCTGTCTGTCTGTCTGTCTTTCAACTTTCTTTTCGCTTTGGGGCGGATGTCGGGGGGGGGGGGGGTTCTGTTTTTTGTTTTTCGTGTGTTGGTTTGTTTTGGCTGTCTGTATGTCTGTTTGGGGGTTTATCTGTTTAATTGGGTTTTTATGTTTTATTTGCTTATTTTTTAATTTCTATTTTTATTTCGAGGATAACGAAATAAGCACTCATGTGGGTGGTTTTTTTTACATCAAGTCCCCGTGTGTATGCAGTTTTGTCAATTTTGTCATCCGTTCCTACCGGCACACAATGGCCTACACTTCCGAAAAGCGGAACGGGTTTTAACGTGTGCGCAAGATGTTCTGCATGCGTTCGCACAAGGGACCTCCGTTTATAGTCTCATCCGAAGGACTTTTAGGAGGAGTGGAGTCGGCACTGATATATGTTAACTCTAGAGGAAAAATCCTCTTGAACAAGATTCGAACCCGGGTCAGCAGATCACGAGCGCTACGCAATGCGCATCACTCTAACCACTAGGTGGATCGGTGGTCTAGAGGTAACGCGCCTGCCTAGAAAGCAAAAAGTCCGGGTCGGAAGTGTGCGGTGGTTTGAATCCCGTTTGGACCCGAAACTTTTCCCCCATCCATTAGACCATGAGTGGTGGTCTGGGCGCTAGTCTTTCGGATGAAACGATAAACCGAGGTCCCGTGTGTTACACATACTTATTTAGCGCACGTAAAAGAACCCACGGCAACAAGAGAGTTGTCCGCAAAATTCTGCAGAAAAAAGCCACTCTGATAGTGGAAACAAATACAGTTGCAGACAGTAAAAAAAATGGGTGGCACTGTTCTTGTGGCGACACGCTTTCCCCGGGGTAGAGCAGCCCGAATTTCACGCAGAGAAATCTGCCGTGCCTTAAAGTGGTTTAGATAAATAAATAAATAAATAAAATTAAATTAAATTAAATTAAAATAAAACCACGAGGCTATCGCGTCTCTCCGTGTCTGTTCTGGTTTGTTTCTTGGTCTGTTTCTTCTCGTTCGTGTTTGTCTGTTCACCTGAGCTTTTCTTCTGGCTGTTTGTTTCGCTGACTGTGGATTGTCTGGTCATCTGTCGGGATTCTTTTCTGTCTGCATGTCCATTGTGTGTGTGTGTGTGTGGGAGGGGGGGGGGGGGTTCTTTTTCAGTTTGATCGAATTCTGTTGGGTTTTCTGTGTCTGAGTGTCTTTGTTTTTACGCCTGTTTGTCTGTCTGCTTGATTATTTTTTAAAAAAGTGTATACCACTTTAAGTCACGGCAGATTTCTCTGCGTGAAATTCAGGATGCTCTACGCTGGAAGAGCGCGTCGCCACAAGAGCAGCGCCACCCATTTTTTTGTTTCTTTTCCTGTCTGCAATTATATTTGTTTCCACTATCAGAATAGCTTTTTTCTACAGGATTTTGCCAAGGACAACTCGCTTGTTGCCGTGGGTTCTTTTACGTGTGCTAAATAATTATGTGTAACACACAGGACCTCGGTTTATCGTCTCGTCCGGAAACTAGCACCCAGACCACCACTAATGGATGGGGGGAAAATTTTTGGCCCAAACCACCGCGCATTTATGACCCGGACTTTTCGCTTTCAAGGCAGGCGCGTTACCTCTAGACCACCGATTCGATTAGCTCTGTGTGTTTGCTTGTTTGTATGCGTGTTCGTTCGTCTGTTCGTTTCTTTGCCTGTCTCTTTGTAAGTCCGTTTCTCTGTTCATCCTCTCGTTTTTTTCTGTCTGTCTGTCTGTCTGTCTGTCTGTCTGTCTGCCTGTCTGTGTGTCTGTCTGGCGAATAGGTCACTGTGTACAGAGGTCAACTTGTCAGACTGCTGTTACAACAGTCGCCTTAATCATATTCTGTCCTCCTGTCTCCTCGTCCGAATATCTCCTCTTCCTTACTTCACCACTATCCCCGAAATCGGAATGCGGCTGCCTTAACGGTAGGTTAAAAAACAACACGGTCGCATACCCGCGTGAAGTCTAGCTAGTTGTGAACCTCGGAGCTCTAGCCGAGGAACGAAAAATAAAGTCACTGTTTTTTTCTGTTTTTCTTAATCAAGCGTTCACTCAAGTCTCCTCTTTCTCCTTTCTTAAAGTTGCTTGGCATGGAATCTCTTTGGAGGGGTGGTGGGGGGGGGCGTGGGGGCAGAAGGGTGGAGGGGGGAGGGCAGAGGGGGAGGGGAGAGTAGTCTGGTGGTTAAACGTCAAACTGGTATTGAAGGTACGGGAGAGTGTCGGTTCGAGTTGTTGCTGGGATGTGGGCTTGAGGGTTGGTGTTTTTGACGAGGGAGGGGTGGGGGGGTGTTGTTTTGTTTTGGGTGTTTGTTTCTTTTTCTTCCTTTTTTCCTTCCTTTCTGTCTGTCTGTCTTTCTTTCTTTCTTCTTTCCTTCCTGTCTTTCCTTCTTCCTTCCTTTCTTCCTTCCTTTCTTCTTTCTGTCTGTCTTCCTTCCTTCCTGTCTGTCTTCCTTCCTTCCTTGTCTTTCTTCCTTCCTTCTGTCTTTCTTCCTTCCTTCCTTCCTTTCTGTCTTTCTTTCTTCCTTCATTCCTTTCTGTCTCTCTTTCTTTAGTTCTTTCTTTTACTGGAGTTGATATTGAATCTGACTCCCCTTTTCATGCAAGGTTTAAAACGCAAATCTTCAAAAAATCCTTCACTGGGATGGGCACAAGGTGTCCATTATTTCCCATGTGGCATTTTTTCTAATGTGTTGCTTTTGTACATTGAAGTGTTCAGTTTTTGCACGGTTTTTTATAACCTGGGGATGGTGAGTTAAGGGAATGGCTGGCGACCTCAGCACGGCCTAGTTTTATTGGTTTAAAGGAATAAAAAAGTTAAGGTGTTTTGTCGTTTGGTATGATTTACGGTCTTGGATTTTACCAAAAATCCTGGAAAAAAAAACCCTAACAGGTCTCAGATCATTTTCAAATAAAATTCTTTGTACCCCAGGGAACGGGATAGCTCAGTGGTCAGAGCACTCGCTTTCCCCCAGCTAAGGTTAAGCAGCGTCGAGCGTGGTTCACTTGGATGGGTGACCGTTTGCGCGCCTTGGCTTCAGTACAGTCCCCCAGTTCACCCAGCTGTAAATAGGTACCTGCCTCTTTAGGGTCAGGGAAGATAAAGCAGCGAGGGAGAGGAGATGGGCGCCGCTCTCAATATGCTGGCCCCTGGAGAACTTGAGGTCTCTGACGCCTTGCTCCTCTACGACCTTATAGGTTATGGGACACCTTTACCTTCACTTTACCCCAGTCTAAGTACAGTATACTCTAGTGGCCAAAGCACTAGAGTTCTTCTCTTGAAAGCGAATACAGATTTTCTCCCTGCTAGGGATCCCTCGTAATGCTCCTGTCATTTCTCTACTCGATCTCTCAGCAGCCTATGATACCAATGACTACTCCTGTCTTCTAACACGTCTTGAATGTCTCCTCGGCCATCTCAGATGATCTCCTACCATGATTTGTTTCCAATTCGTCTGGGCGCAGCAAGCCGGTCTCCTTCAGCGGCTGACAATAGCCTCCATTTACTGGCAAACATGGGGTTCCCCGGGGACACGTGCTGAGCCCTGTTCTCTTCGTGCTGTATACTTAACCTCTTTTTCTCCTCGTGCACAGGTGCGCTGCAGTATCTCTCTGTCGTTGTCTCTCTCTCTCTCTGTGTCTCTCTCCAGATTTCTGTCTCTCTGTCTGTCTTTGTGTCTCTGTCCGTCTGTCTCCGTTTCTGTCAATCTTTCCTTCCCTCCGCATTTTTTTCTCCCATTTTTACTTTCGAACTTGTTTTATTATTTGTTTGTTTCTTTCTTTACCTAGTTATTTATTTCTCTGTTATATTTTTTGTTCCCCCCCCCTCTCTCTCTCTCTCTCTCTCTCTCTCTCTCTCTCTGGGGACTTTTTCTTTCAGAGAAAGATGCCTTTTTTATCTTTTCTTTTTTACATGAACAACCTTTTTATCTTATCTTACCTACTGTCTGAAGCAATAACAGCCCCAGTGTGATCTGCTGCCTGTGTTCTATTGATATTCAGCTGCAGTGAACATTCGCCTGGGTTTATAGTTGCTCTAGTGTGTGCTGTTGCCTGCGTTTCTAAACGTGGGGAGGAGTGGTTTACATCTGTCTGGGTTTAGTGTTTGCTCTAGTGTATGTGTGGTAATGTCAGCTTTCCATTCTTTCAT